>CM055760.1:9800787-9990787 GCA_029465975.1 Dallia pectoralis | reverse complement strand
TAATCCATTGACATCTGTTCCGTATCGTTGTTTTATTGTGACACGGATGGGGCAAATCGATCGGGTCAAAGGGCAGTGCTGGAGCTCCTGCCCAGGCTGTGTCCTTTCACCAAGACCCAGGAGAGGCAGGAGGCCGTACAGGCTGCCCAGAGCGTGCGTCTGGACCACTGCGAAACAAACCGACCACATTCTCATCACCACGCTCTCCGAGGCCACTGCTCTCCTATTGGCTAAGCCACAGGTCTGCCGATATTGGATTGGACATGCTCGTGGGGATGGTGACGGGAAGGTTTGTTTTGTGTCAGTAGACCTGTGTGGCACAGTGGGTGGAGCCTGGTGCTAACATGGCCCGGGATAATGGGTTAGATTTGCTGGAACACCATGTGTAAAATGTATGCATGACTAAGTCGCGCTAGATTAAAGCAGCCCGCTGTCAAATACATATATTGTATAATGTGTATATTCTCTGCGGTGAAACACTGCCTGGAGGACATTTTCCATTTAAAACATGTAACGCTTGTACAATATAATGTGGAGATAAACATCTATCCGGGAAAAAGAAACCTTTTACTTTTGACTGCTGCGTGTTGTTTCCAGCTAAGCAACGTTCCCTTATTCACGAGAACAGATTCATGGTAAATTCTGTTTGCATCGATTCGATCTGAAACGCCGAACAGCTCCAATAGATTATTACAGATTAAATTGATCCGTTTTTTTACTCCCGTTTTGTCCCCACAACCAGGCAAGGTAACCCTTGTGCGATTCCATATCAGATGGAGGTGAGTTATCTGGTACTGCCACGTCCAGGCACTGTAGCTATGTGCAAACCAGGAACTCCTGCCTGAAGAGACGAAGCTGTCCCTCAAATAAGTGATTTTTTAAAATATTTTTTTAATGTACGAACGTTACCTACACAGGTGTAAGGCCATTTTTCAAATTATTCAAGATTTGTATTCGAAACATATCAAAATTAGAGTTATCGTTAGAGTACTCGGTCAAATTAAAGTGACATGCATTCAACTTTCAAATAGCACGGATGGAATTCAATTAAATCAATCAATTAAATCCCTATTCTAATACCACGGTTTGTCATCGTTCTTAGAACATTCCACAATTCATTATGCAGCAGGGTAACAAAAAAGTATTGCCGCCGTCACTGAGCTTTTTAGTTCACGCCTTCTCCAATCCCGGAGGATCGTGATCATTGGTCTTGACAAGGTTTTAAAAAAGCCCATTTACAGTCAGATATGCTGGGTTTTTCCCAAGGAGCTGCAAAGACGCTCTAGCGCAGCTTTGGAGTTTCGCCCGGCAATGCTTATTCACTCCCTCTTTAAAACACACACATGCATCGCCCACACTGTTACACACACACGGGCACACGCACGAAAAGCGCACCCACACACTTGGATGAATGTTAGATGGACGAGCCAGTCATATCACAATAACGTCCCGGTGAAAGTGATTTAATCGCTATCGCTCGATTGCACAGTCGATGGATAAGCTTTTTGTCAGGTCCCGGCACTCGGGTGGGGGACCTCTCACTTCCGGCCCCAGGTTGGATGCCAATGTGTTTTGTACCCATCGATGGCACGACTCAGTGTTTGTCGTTGTTATCACCGGCTTGCACTGGATCAAACTCTCGTTTCGCTTAAACCAGTCCAGAACAGATCAAGCTGGGCAGAACCACACGTATTTGAGTGTGTCCCTCTTCGGGGGCCCCATAGGGCCGGCAGACAGAACCGATTGGTCTCTCCGATTTGGACAGTTTGGACAGGGGCCACGAATGCTTAAAGGCACATCACGTCGACATGAAGATGTGGTCTTGGTATTGAGTCTCCTCTGATATAATGCCAACACGCTGACGCAAAGATCTAAGGAAAACAGATTGAAAGGGGTGTCTGGGTAGGACCCGCACTGTACAGTATATGTCATCAGCAGCTTAAGGCATACATGGGCCAATGTGCCATCTGGGGGTTTGGCAGCGCCAACGTGCCGTTAGCTGCTTAGCTGTGGTCATTTAACACAAAGTGATGACTCTGTTCTGAGCACATCACTGCCAAGTGACTGGCGGTTTTTAATGCTTTAATGTAAAAGAGATGAACGGGAAGAGGAGCTAGGAACTTCCTGTCAGGTTGCGTCTGATGTACGTAAGCACTTGGGATCATGGGGGATATTCAAATATGTCTACTTACAATGTTTAAATTGCAAGATCTGCTAAAGGCAAAATGTCTGCTGTGTTTTTTCTAAAGTCACCATAGAGTTACAAGTAGCTTGGGGGACGTTGCTGCGTCATATTCATTAACTTATGAAACCTTAACGATCAGCATTAATTCTGTCTAAAGGAGACACGGGAAATATAAATGTACAATTAAATTGTAAAAATACTTTTTCATATATGGACCATAAGTTTTCATATATGGATGTTCCTCCTACTTTTTTCTGGATACACACCCGATCTATGGCTTATTGGAAATGTTTTGCTTTCATTTTGATATTGCATCAAGACCACAACCTCTAAATTGCCTCACAGCATATTTTTTATCAAAACAACCCCCCCCCCCAACGTATTGGAGTGTGAGCAGCTGACTGACGTTATCCATGTGAAAGAAATTGCTATGTCTCTACACTGCACAATGAGAAGCAAAGTGAGATGGATTCAAAGAAGCACTTAGCCTGAGTATTTCAGAGAGGTCTTTGGAGGTAATGTGATACTGCGAGGAAGTGCCATTTCCCGGAGACAATCCACACACCGCGAACGCCTCGGTACGAAAGGGGGCGGGGATGGACACGCCGCCCAGGTGCCCGTCATCCAATCACTCCTACCACCTTAAGAGTAGACCGCGGCGCGGCTAGCTAGCTCGGAGGGTTTGCGGTCCCCGCATACAGCCGGCGAGGGAGAGGCGTTTATCCGCGCGGCGCCACCCGCGTTATTAATGTCCAGGTAAATACGGCCGGCGCTCCACAGCGTAAATACGGCAATTAAGAGTTAAGAGCCGCTGTGACTGACGACGGCTCGTGTTGCGATTTCCCTTCACTCCATCGGTTTCCCCGTGTTTTCTTTCCCTCTGTGGTGAAAGTGACAAGGACTGCCTCGGCATGTTGCTATGGGCACTGATGTGGCAGGCAGAGTGAACCGTGCAGACAGTGTGGCGGTGGCAGACAGCAGTGGCAGACAGGTACAGCAATTCCCTTCCTCGCTAATTACAGCCCTGTCATTTGGACCTGACTCGAAGCGCGTTGGAAACAAGACGCGACTCAAGGGCCATGACTGGGGACTGTGTGATCGTTGGGGGGGAAAAACGACGGCGCATGACGCATCAATATGTGTGGACAGGCTGTATTTTGGAAAGTGGCCGAATTGAGAAGAAAAGAATGAACCCAAATGTTCTAGTCTTAGGCACTGTATTTATATTAACAGAATCTCGTATACATGACTATACAGTATCCCTTTACACAGTACTTTAGTGACGCAGCTTTGGCAGCAATTACAGATGGACTCTTGGATACGACGAGACAAGCTCGCCACACCGGTATTTGGGGACTTGCTCCCATTCTGCTGTGCAGATCCTCTCAAGCTCTGTCAGATTGGATTGAGAATGTCGTTAACCTGACGTTCTTTACAGGTCTCTGAAAAGACGTTCAGGTCCATGTTTACGCCCAGACTCTTGCGGAACCGCCAAAGGATATATATATTCGTGATGTCGTCCTTCCTAAAGTCGTGATTATATGGACGAATCGCGAATCTATCTTCCCGTTGCTCCATTCGTCTTCCGCTGAAATCGATCGAAGATAGAGGCTTCACTCTGCATATTAGTGAAACGAATGACATCATGACTGCATCTTTTACAGCAAGTTGTATAGATATAATGTCAACTACGTACTGTCACAACATGATCTGTCTCACCTGGCATGTCATTGTCTCCTCCCCTTTCCACCAGGTGTTTCCTATGTACTGATTATTCCCTGGGCTTTATATGTCAGTGTTATCTGTTGCCAGATCGCTTGTTCATTCACTTGTTTATAGCGTTACCTCCAGCCATCTGTCCACCATGTACAGAACTCTGCCTGTCCTCTACTACGATTCCGGATACTCCTTTAATATATACTTGTTGTTCATTACCTGGTCTCTGCCTCTGTGTCGGCGCTTGGGTCCATTGTTCTGGCCGCGATACGCGCACACAGGCAGAACAGACATAGGAATACATAATACGACAAGTTCTGACGTCTTTGTTCGATGCAGATTCCTCTAACAACTCCGTACGTTCCCAGATAACACGCACCCGTGGCCCCGTTAGGGTAACGTTTGGGAAACCAACGCGCAATCTTGACGAATCACTTCCGCAGATCTGTGCACTGACAGAAACCTGTCTCAGAGCTCTACAGGGAGTTCCTGGAATCTCCAGGGTTGGTTTAGACTCTGACATGCACTGTCAACAGTGGCTCCTTGTAAGAACAGGTGTGTGCCTTTTTCGAAAACATGTCCATCGATTGACTTTACCAGAGAGAAACATGGAAAGAGAGAGTCACAGCAAAGAGTCTGAACGCTTATGTCAATCTGACAATTCTGTTGCTTCTTTTTTTATGAATTTGCTCAACTTAAAAAAAGAAAAACATTTTTTTTTTGCTTTGTCATTGTGAAAAAAGCTCTGTCGATTGATGAGAAGAAATATTGAAACCATTTTGGAAAAAGGCTGTAATGTAGCAAAATGCACATGTTCTTTATTAAACTATATTTTTCTTCATGGGAAATTGCATGACACACAGAAGCGTTTAATTACAGTAAGTGTGTTTAATGGTTCTGCGTTGGTGAATTGTGGCCGCTTATGTCTTCTGTGTCTACGGAGTGAGGGGCTGGCCTTTGCTAGTGTAAAATCTAAATACAGACTGGTCTAAATCCCTTAACATCCTATCTGTTTGTTTTGACTCGAACTGTGATGTTTTGTGTAATCTAAATTGCATCCACACGGGAAAGAAATGTGACAGAATATTTTCCCCGTGTCAATTTGGATTTTGTGCGATGCCGTGACTTAGAAAAAGCCGAGCCCAGTATATTTGTCTACCGTTGGACGTCTTCACTCAGGAGACCTTCCATTATAGTGTGGTCTGGATCTTGGTCAACACAGGGGATATAAAGCCCCATGAATTATTCATACTGCATGGTTGTTTTTTCCAACGCCGCTCTGTGGCACAGTCAGTGGATGGAGACGGGGAGAGATGGAGTGAGAGACAGAGTAAGAGCCAGAGAGAGAGAGACAGAATTAGAGTCAGAGAGAGAGAGAGAGAGAGAGAGACAGAATTAGAGTCAGAGAGAGAGAGAGAGAGAGAGACAGAATTAGAGTCAGAGAGAGAGAGACAGAATTAGAGTCAGAGAGAGAGAGAGACAGAATTAGAGTCAGAGAGAGAGAGAGAGAGAGAGAGAGACAGAATTAGAGTCAGAGAGAGAGAGTGTTAGAGCCAGAGAGAGAGAGACAGAATTAGAGTCAGAGAGAGACAGAATTAGAGTCAGAGAGAGAGAGAGTTAGAGCCAGAGAGAGACAGAATTAGAGCCAGAGAGAGACAGAATTAGAGCCAGAGAGAGAGAGACAGAATTAGAGTCAGAGAGAGACAGAATTAGAGTCAGAGAGAGACAGAATTAGAGTCAGAGAGAAGAAGAGAGACAGAATTAGAGTCAGAAAGAGAGAGAGTTAGAGCCAGAGAGAGACAGAATTAGAGCCAGAGAGAGACAGAATTAGAGCCAGAGAGAGACAGAATTAGAGTCAGAGAGAGACAGAATTAGAGTCAGAGAGAGACAGAATTAGAGTCAGAGAGAAGAAGAGAGACAGAATTAGAGTCAGAGAGAAAGAGGGAGAGTTAGAGGCAGAGAGACGGAGTGAGAGAGAGTGAGAGACACAGAGACAGAGATCGGGGGAAGAAAGAAACTCCACACGGAACTCCAGGCAGATTTACCATCTGGACTTCTGAGCTGACAGCTTGACACGTTCCGAAAGCAACGAAACACGGGAACAAATTCACAAACTTGGCCCCCACTTTAGGAGAGCGGCACTGTGTTACGTGGAGCATAATTAGTGTGCGTTTACAGTGGAGTTGTGCCCGCGGTGTGTCACCATGTGCTGTACACGGTGGAACGTAGATAAGGCTCCGCTCTCCATATTAGCCAAACAAATGACAAAATGACAGGATCCTTGCAACGGGTCTTGTGAATTAGATGGATTCAGCCGAGCATGTACACAGACAGAACAGGTACACAAACACATAACGCAAAACGTTCTGACATCTCGTTCGGTCGCTAGTTAGCGGGGGGTTCGTCATAAAACGTTGCACATGCTCAGAAAACGTGACACCCGTGGCTGCCGTTTGGAAACACAGAGATGGGAATGGATGACCCCAGATCCGGCCAATCACCAGCTGGCATACACAGAACCCACACCAATCGGACAGGAATACACAGAACCCACACCAATCTGACAGGAATACACAGAACCCACACCAATCTGACTGGAATACACAGAACCCACACCAATCTGACAGGAATACACAGAACCCACACCAATCTGACAGGAATACACAGAACCCACACCAATCTGACAGGAACTAGCTAGACCACACCGAAGCCATATCAGCCCATACTAGCCAAACCTGAGTTATCCTACACCAGCCCACACTAGTCAGAGCTCCTTTATATACACCATGTGGACACCAGACCAGCGCACCTATATGTGCTTGATGGACATCCCAGTCCCAAACCACGGGCATTAATATGGCGTTGCCCTCGCCCACTCTCTGTGGGATTTTGTGCCCGGTAGTTGATCATATCCGTCTAGAGGAAAACATTTTCACCGCTCCAGAATCCAGCGGCAGTGCTCTCCAGCCCTCCCTCCCTCAGACACTTGGCCTTCAGCGTGTTTATGTGAGGCCTGCGTACAGCTGCTCGGCCGTGGACATCCACTTTGTGAAGCTCTCGACGCACGGTTCTTGTGCTCATGTGGCGTTCAGAGGCACTTTGGAAGTCTGTGGCCGGGGACGCCAGCGCTGATAAGCGATTTTTATTCGCTACTTGCTTCCCCATTCGTCAGCCCCACTCTGTGAGCTTGGTCGTTCTGCCACTTTGTGACTGGACTGTTGTTGCTTCCAGACACTTCACAATTACAGCACTTACAATTGACCGGGGCAGATCTAGCCGCAGGGATTTCACAAAATGACTCGCGGCATCTTATCTTGGAGGTGCCATCCTTTGAGAGTGCCACGTTTAAAATAACCGATCTCTTCGGACACGTTGTGACGCCAATGGTTTGTTGTCTGCATCTGTGAGCCATGGGCGTGGCTAAAGTGAGCAATGGGCGTGGCTGAAGTGAGCAATGGGTGTGGCTGAAGTGGGCAATGGGTGTGGCTGAAACACCCGAACAAAATAATTAGTATGGTTGTCCGGATATATTTGACCATATAGTGAATGTGCTGCCTTCATCATAGTGAATGATCAGGTTCTCCTCTTCAGTCGGACATCTCAGACTCTGCACTCACACTTGGATTGGATTCTGCTTGGCATGCCGTTCCTACCAGGTGATGTGGCGAGGATTTGTGTCTGCATCACAGGCTGGCGCCCCCCTGGGGATTGCAGTTACTCTCGCTGTTGGTTGGACTACCCGCTGTTTTCATCAAAGCCCTGCACCGTACCCAGAATGCCCTCCTGGCACCCCAGTGGTGGAACCAGATTCCCCTCGGAGCTAGGACTGCACATTCACTGCCTGTTTTCAGAGAATATCTGGATAGAATTACTTTAAAGAGCGTCTGAATATCTCAGTATGCACAATACAATAGACGGCAACGACTTCATTGTCTAACTCATGCAATGTAACGTGTATTTGGAAGAGCGGTCATGTGATTGTAAAGCTGCTTTTTAATTGGCCAACGTGACCAACAATGGGTTGAAGCCAAAATGGACAAACTAAAAACATTTTTTTCGAAATTCACGCAGCTACAGTAGCCACTGTGATTTGTAGGACTCCAGACTTTATGCTGGCAGGTGGTTTAAGATTCAAAACCTCTAATTCATAGTCCTCTAATGGATGACGGACTTTATACTGCCGTGCAAATAAAATGGTGTCCACAATGTGTTGGTCAAGAAACACCAATATATAAGTTTACAACCGTATAGCTATAAAACTGTCGCTTTTGAATAATGTATTGCAATAGATAATACATACAACAGGAGTTTAGATCGAGACCTCTATATCTACATAGAGATATACATGTGTCCCAGACACAACAAACTTTTGTCATGTTACAAAATGTATTTTCCTGCTCGTCTAAGTAGATATTTTTTTTATTGAACACCCAGAAATATGAGTGAGGCCCATTACCAGCAACGATCACTCTTTAGTTCTAACGCTACGCTGCGATTGCTAATCGACATGAATCGTTTCAATTAGCTAATTGCTCATTAGGTAACCCTCTATCTATTCTGGTTAGAGCCAGTTTGCTCTGTGAAGAACGTAGTTCACAGCGTTGCACGAGATACTCGGGTGTTTGGACATGTCTCACACGGAATAGCCTTCATTTATGGGAGTGAGAACAGGCTCGATGGCTTTCAGATAGATAGTTATTTGTTTCAGATCATTTTGAGCCTTTAATCCAACCCACAGTCAGGGAAGTCCTGTTTTATTGCTTCTTTAATCAGCACAAGTTTTCACTGGTTCTAACACCATCGCGAAATATTGCAAAATGGAGTTATCCTGATCAATTAGCTTTTTTAATTGATCTATTTGGATTAACAAACACAACATGCTATTAAAATACTGGACGGACTGTTGCTAATAATTGGCCTCTGTACGCCTGCGTAGATATTCAATTTAAATTCAGCCGTTTACGTAATTTGAATGGATACAAAAAAATTGCTTTTCTTGTAAAAAACAAGGAAACTGTCTTTTATCTCGCTGAAATGTAGGTTTAAACAAAGCCAGGGACCACATTAAAAGAAGACAAAACCATTGACTAACCGTCTTTCATGTACTACCCGAAAAGATTTAACGGCTAATGAAACAGGAACATTGGTCTGGGTGGGATGTGTGAAGAATGTAATACTTTACCTTATGTGCAGAACAAATCACATTATTGAAGGTGCGCCTCCTCTCAGAGTGTGAATGAAGCTGTTTCAGAAGGTTGAAATCTAAAGCTACCTGCCTACACATTGTTTAAGGTACAATAGAGCAACAATTTAACATGGCTCCTGGAATAGCTCATGGCTCTCTCTGGTGGAGCTTGTCCAGATTTAAACGTTGTGCTGCTCGGGAATTCTCTTTTCCGAGGTTCCGAAGAATCGATGCTTCTTACTTAGAATGTCCTGTGTAATAAAGGCTATTCGTTTGATGCGGAAATCACTCTGGGCCTTCAGTCCACGTACATTAGTTACTCCTCAATCTTGATTATACCCGGGATATTGAGGAGTTAAACTAGACCACAGGACTAAAAAGACACGCACACGTGCTGAGAACTGCGTTAATGACCCTAGATTGGGACGCATTAGCGCCCCCTGTGTCAGCCCCAAACACAACAACGCCACTGGGATGGCCAATTATCCGGTACGCGGTTGTCCGTCATCCGGTGGGAAAGATGATCAAATGGAGTTGTCCGACTGGCAATGTTGATCGGCAAACGAGGATTAAAAGGAAACGACAGAACGACCATACTGCAATGTATTTTGGGTATTAGAAACAGCACTCGTTTGATGTGTTTTTCTAACGCAGCCAAACATTCATTCGCACGTTGGCGTAAACGACAGAGCGACAATGTATACACGTAAACTGGTGGGTTTGGCGTTCGACTGATTGTCGACGAGAGGAGTACCTTTAAGGCGCCGTGACGTCTGAGCGCACAGCTTGCGTGTACCCAGTGTGAAGTACTAAATGTCAAATGAATGTAACTTTACGTAACATTCGCCAAAATAATTGGCCGTGTTTACGCGGGTTGAGAATTCGCGGCAATATATTATAGCAATGAAGCTTTCGCATTTGCAAATGATTTGTTTTTTAAGTGCCATTTCAATTGCACCTGTAGATTTTAAGCTTGGTTTATGCAAAACAATTGAATCTGAATAACCCATTTCTATTGACCCTGTCAGGGAATCTGGCATCGTGGATAATGGCCGGACGTTCTGTGTGTGTTTCCAGTCAAGTTAATTAACACACGTTCAAATACGCCGCTGCATGTCGCGCTGACTTGAATGTGTTGTAGGAAGATAAAAGCTTTCAACGTTAACCTCTCATCCTCACATTTGTGTACGAGCAGGTCCAAATGTAACACGCGAAAAGAACTTAGATGGCTGGTGCCTCAGATAGCACACCGTGGAACAGAGACACCGTGGAACAGAGACTGATCTACCATGTGTTCTCTGAGCAACAGGTACCATTTGAGTACATACAGACCGGTTTCAACTTCCATCTCTAGACAGAGGGGACACAGATGATACTTGTGTTATCATTTCTTTGTATTATTTCCATAACCTCCCGTCAGCGAAGGAGGGAGATGCAGGCCTTTGTCGTGTCCGCGTCAGACCAGTCGACAGTTACTCCTTTCAAAGCCAATACGGGGTGGAACCTTGTTCTGAAGCACTGGCTTACCGATGATAACATCATCCTTCTCTGACTCACGATATGCAATTTCACCCACTACGCCGACTGAATATGTTTCAAGGTAAGCCTTTGGCCAGCACGTTGTATCTCTCAGGGACCAGGCATATAGGTGACAACCTTCCAGTCACGGCTGCCGTGCACCCTGGGTAATATGTCCGCGGGCAACGGCAGCTAGCACAGATTAGATTCCTGTGACGCGGAACATCTGCTAAATGAAATGTTTTGGCGGTGAAAGCCTAAATGAGAATACGAGGGTTCTCGTGGTCGGAGCGTCTGTACCCAACAGGGCACTCAGATCTCCCATTGAAAAATACAGCATAAATACAACACCTTCTCTGGCGAAAAGTGGAGGGCAAACTTACAGCGAGGTTGGATCCGGCATTTCTTCGCCGATGCCTTGTGGGTGGTAAATGCACTTTCCTGTTTTTTCAATTTAATTTGTTCTCATACACCGGTCCGAACCGTGCTGCGTCTTATCGTGACGAAAGGCCGTGCTCGCGTGTTCGGTCTCGCGTGTGTTTGCGGTATTGACCCCGTGCGTGCCAAAGCCTGAGCCCGTGAGCGGAACAGATGGGCTAGTGGCTATGTGTGCGACTTCTATTAGATGCCGGCCCGAGGCACATCGTCTATTTGTTGTCATCGAGCGCCCACACATCCCACATCCGCTGTGACATCGCAGTAGCTAGAAGACGTTCAGTATTGGAAACGTTTGTATTACACGTGCCCATGGGACTCAAACCGTGAACCCTGCCGGTGAAGACAGAAGACTCTCACCTCAAACAGGAAGAGACTGGAAGGAATTACAGTTTGAGCAGAAGACAAATGGCTTGACTATGATCATATAACTAAAAGCTATTGGAGAATCGTGACTCAGCAGTCTCTGAGCCTGTCCAATCGAGAACCCCATATAGGCCTGTGAAATGGAGAAAGAAAAAACCTGATTGTCAGAAGGACAGCTTTGCTTTCCTCGTATTCTCCAAACCAGAGGTGAACTCGATTCTAGATGAACGCTGCATCTGGTTTAGAACTGAACCTAGAGCTGTTTGTAATCTGACGTCACCAGGCACCACCTGGTTAAGAACTGAACCTAGAGCTGTTTGTAATCTGACGTCACCAGGCACCACCTGTTTAAGAACTGAACCTAGAGCTGTTTGTAATCTGACGTCACCAGGCACCACTTGGTTAAGAACTGAACCTAGAGCTGTTTGTAATCTGACGTCACCAGGCACCACTTGGTTAAGAACTGAACCTAGAGCTGTTTGTATTCTGACGTCACCAGTCACCACCTGGTTGAGGAATAAAACCTAGGCAAGGCAGAAGCCAGCCGTCCGCCCACACAGACCATTAGAGGAAGTAAAGCCTGAGGTGATTCTGAGAATTGTAACCTACTCAGAACTTCTACAGGGTCATAAGAAAAGGCACCCCCGCCCAATGTGGGCAGTCTATGTGAGTCCAATGGGTGTTGTGGAGATTTCCATTCCATCTGTCTGCAAATATCCTCCGTAAAGCAAGTGATACTGATTGGTAGATGAAGCCATTTGCCTGTGGACTGCGGCTTGCATTTTAACAAGAGGGAAATACATGGATATCCACCAGATCTGGGAGTCCACATTGGGCCAACATCTTGAAGCTTCTGCTGGAACAGATATATGTATGAACACAGGTACAGACACATGCAGGCACACACACACGCAAGTACACACACACACGCAAGTACACACACACACACACACACACGCACACACGCACAGACAAGCAGGACACTAACAAGCGCAGCGAAACACTACTTATGCCGTCTGAAGTCGAGCTGGTCACGCTCATGTTTAATTCCATTTTATTATTTCTCGTACACCCTGAAAATCCATACGCCGGAGATCAGCTTTGTAACAAATGATGGTTTCATTAAAGCGGCATAAAAAAGGAACAGTCCGTGAACGTTTCCATTTGACAAATTTATATTGCTCACGACTGATTTGGACAGTGTCATTATAAAACAGAACCATTTTCGGTGAACAGATAATAGTTAATTATAAAATGTCCAATACCTTTATGGGAGGAAAGCAGGAAATATACAGTAGAAAATAGTTCTCTTTTTAGGTATAGAAATCCATGAATACTGTTTCGTGACGAGGCCTATTCGCCTCCGAGCTCGTTTAAACACACGAACGAATTTCGAAACAAACGTCTCCATCCTCATCCGGTCTCATCCTGGCCGCACACATGCACACAGACGTAGCGCATCCTTTCGACAAGGGATTTCACGTGAACCCTTTGAGAAAATTGTGATGTAGTCGTATCACAATCTATCGGAGAGAGAGTGGTACCAGCAGCCTAGCGACAGAGCAGCGGAAACCCCGCGCCCGGTGCCGGTAGCCAGCACAGTACACAACACATAGAACCAGAGAGCACGTGGGTTTTAAGGGTGATTTTCAACAGGCGATTAAACGAGCCAGTTGGATGTGAAACCCATGACGTCACACTATTCCTTGTCAGGAGGCGGAGATGGATTCCTAAAAACCTAGCTGATTGAAGATAGAAGTCTCATCTGTGCATGTGTGTGTGTGTGTGTTTAGCAGTGGCGTCAACCTTATTTGTGACTCACATGTAGAACATTTATCTCAAACACAGTCTCAAGCAATGCAGACCCAACAATACAACACACACACACACACACACATCATCATCATTTAGATTTTGGCAGAAGAGAACTGTAACTTAGTACTTTAAGAAAGATTGAGTGGGGAGTTGAGAAATCACCCATCTGTATAGGTTCCGGAGGAATCCAAGAAATCCTCTGAGGAACTTTAGTCATTCCATCACACAAGCACATTCAAACACACACACCAACACACACACTCCCTCCATCACACAAGCACATACACACACACAGGCACGCGCACACGCACACACACACACACACACAGACACACAGACACACACACACACAGATAAAACAGAACTATTTGGAGCCGGTACATCCGTCCCTGTAGTCTCCTGACGACCTGGGCACGAGTCTCACTTCACTGAGAACCCCCCCCCAGGCAACATCGCCTCTAATCGGTTCCACTGTGAAATCCTTCCGTCTCCCGTCTGACTGAGGCACCACAGCTAGAGTTCTCCTGGTGCCCCAGACTGAGAGCCCAAACATCCACCCCCAACGGCCTACGGGAGTCCAACAGAGATGGCAGCCAAACATGACAAATGGTCTTAAACTACAGTTTGGCACGTTGACACTCCGTTTATCTTTGTCTTTTTTCCCCTGACCTGATTACGGGCCCAGGTGATGTTCCTCCAACACCAGGCGTGACTGACAACAGCATGCGTTGTTCTCTACAGACTAGATCCTCCGAATTTCCACGATACCCTCCAGCTATTGACGGGAGATTTTCGCAGCTCCCCTAGGGACCAGATGAACAATGACAACTTAACTCCAATATTACTCAATAGACAGGTACATGCCGCGGATGAGTAAAGCAAACAAAAACCACACGAACACACTTCCCGAGCCGTGAACGATAAGATGGCTTACGGTTAAAAGCCATCTTGGCGGAATTCGAAATGACTCGTCTTTTTAAAAAAAACACAAATCCAAAACGTGGGTTTCTCAACAGCGAAAGAAAAAGAAAACATGACATGTATTTACAATTACACACTGCCAGCTTTGCACATATCGAGTACATTTTCGCCAGGGCAGCCGGAGCTGCATGTCCGGTCCACATCACGGGGTTGTAGCTGGGCTGAAACCGAGCTGAAATGTAGCCTGTGGTTCCCAGCTCGGTAGGAAGTGACTATGTGTCTGTGAGGTCACAGTCCCGCCCACTTGTCACCGCCATTAGCAGTAAGGCCCCGTAAGCTCCACAGGCCATTTTCACATTGTCAGCTTTCAGCGGGATCGACGGGCTAAACCCGTCCGTTCTGTCACAGGCTGCCCGTCAGTGTCCCACGTTTCCATGCCAACAGTGCTCATAGGCGAAGTGTTCCGGAACGTTGTCAATCCGCAGGAAAACTAATTGGCCCAGTGACAGAGTTAGTGTGGCCAGTGTATTTACCGTGAGTCATAGTGGGACGGGCACCGTCCGAGGGTAGCTGAGAACCGACGGTGAGAAACATAAATATTCTGTGGAATAGAAAGTCATCGTTGTTCTCGTGTTAGGTAGTCCGTGGGCTCGCAGAGGTGTACTTCAGTCTTTAGAAGATGCTTGGAAACTGCCACTGCCTGGTCGGTACAGACGGTAGTAGAGGAGGGCAGGGCAGTGTGGGGCAGGGCGGGGCAGGGGGGGGCGGGGCAGGGGGGTGGCTGGAGAGTTGTAGGTCCTCTGTCTTCCTCCTTAAGCAACTGTCTGTTAACATGTGGCTGTCTTCTAATGAATGGTGGGTATGTCTCCAAGCCAAGCTCCTGGTAACGAGCGTGGGCACGTGTATTCACTCTGAGGGAGGGGGAAGAGAGATAAAAGTTAAAACAATCCGGCAGCTTGTGATTGGTGGTGATTACACAAGTTAATTACAGTTCCAAGTGAATCCGCTCATTGCACAATAGAGCCACGTGACAATGCAAGCAAAGCATATTAAGGTGAGCAATTAGGCAGACAATGAAACGCTGCCGCTCGAACGCCCTCAGACGTCTGAAATGTAGTCGCTTCGCCTGATGGTACCGAGCGAGCGACGAGACTCCGCCGATCGAGTGAAAACGGCGATTTGTCACCTGCGTTCATTTCGAGGATGTCAATTAACGTTTTGGCATTAAAAATCACCGCGTTTCGTTTCGGGCAAATCGACGTCGCACACAATAACAATTTCTCTTAAGCTAATTAAATCATGCTAATGGTTGTGTGTGTGGTGCGTGCGATTAACCGCCGTCTGGTTTCGCGGAACCCTCCAATCAAAAGGATCGCTGGAGTCGACCTATTAGGTAATAATGCGTTTCTCCATTTGAAAGATCTCGTAATTACCTGACACGTCAGCTAGCGACTTGTTTTCCTTTCTGCGCATATGGAAATTAATTCATGTAGCACCACTGCATTACACGTGTTTTTTCCCTCTCACCAAACGGGTTAAATGTCTATTAACCTGGGAAAAAAGGTATTCGTTCCCCGGAGTGTTTTGAATGCCGGTGAAAACTCCTGAGCTCCTTGTATTTAAATAGTGGAATCTCCTTACTTGCAGCAAGCTGTGAATTTATCTTAAACTTGAATGGTGGCAGGAGGAGACTCTGCCGTACCGTGGTCGCTCCTTAGCCCTTTCCCTCGCTGAAACCTGTAGTTACCGGTTTAACCTTTAAAAAGCCCATTTGGAGAATTCGCTCAGGGTAAATCCAGTCTCAATAATGTAGATGTGCAAATCTTTGCGATGCTCTGGGTTCTGCCGTCCTGTGCAGTTTTTGGAGCTCTCGGGGAGTGTACGGAATTCAAAAGGGTCGTCTTTCTGCTGCCACAGCTAAGATAACGGGATATAGGTGACACATTGTCTGTAAATGACGCACGACCACATCTCAGATGTCCTGAGCCCAACGTTGATTGGGCCAATGAAGAAACGAGACGACGACCGTGAATATGAAACAACGTCCACTTAAAGTAATCAATTTCGGTGTAATTGAAGATGGAACCCTCACCTAGTAAACTAAAATACAATGGCAGATTTCTTTCATGCTAGAATTTATATATCCAGTATATGTCCACTGATTTCCTTTAGGTCAGGTGACATAACTAATGGTGCACTGGGTTTAGAACTTTCTGCAACTTGGACAAAACTCAAAAGGCCACAGGCAAACACACACACACACACACAAACACACCAGTTTGACTACAGACATCGACAGAGACAAACTTATCCGGAGGACAAAAAAACGAATTCATTAATTGACCCAAAATATTAATTAGGCAATATTGGCAGATAAAATAGCCGTTCCACTATTGAACGCACACGTCGTCCAGGACAACAGACCCCCTGGTGTCTAACTGAACGTGCCCCGAATACAACAATGGAGACCGTAACAGGTACTGCGTAAGAAATAATAGATGTCTGCGATTACGTAAGTGTTTCTATTCTGGGCGGGTCTAAAGAAACAGGCCCGAGTCATCGCTTCGCTAGGAGATGACGACTGTGCACAGAAACCGGGAATGGACGCATCAAAAAACACCTAGGCTGGCACGTATCAAACAAAGCCACGCACAGCTCTTCCCAGAATATCAGCGCAGCTGCTTTTCAGGAAAAAACAAAGGTCTGGCCCGTGTTTCATCCCGCTCTCAGGGTTTGCGCTGTCCTCATAATTAGCCCGTTAGAGTGTGCGCTAATTAGGGTGATATAAACATGAGGTAATTAGTTTGCTCGGTGTCAGGGGAACAGGAGGTAACACAGACACGTAGCGGGCTCTGTCTCTCTGGAAACACCGGGTTCCCCTCACCCTCTACCCGGGCCTCCAATTAGCCCAAACGTCTCCCGTCAATTTCTCGCACGTCTTTAACTGAATCTTTCTGTCGTCTCCGCCGCACGCCATAACGAGGCGAGGCGGCTAGCTGTAGCAATTAGAAATGTTCCGGCTCCGGGAGGGAAAAAATGGAACATCACTTTAGTCGTCTGTCTTTTTCTTCTTCTTCTCCTTCGCCTAAGTGATGCTTCCGTGACCTGTGCACGGAGAGAGAAGCAGGTTTCCGCGAATGTGGACGAACGCGGCCCACGCCGGGTCTTTGTAGGGCATGTGATTAACAAGGTCTGCCAGGACCGGGGAGGAGGTGTGTGCGAAAAAGCACACTGGGGGACTGGGTGATTCACCCCTGCCAACAAACGACATCAGGATGGAGGTGCGGCAGCTCTAATCTGGCGGAGGAAAGGAGAGAGAGAGGAGGATAAAAGCACAGCGAGGCTTAGCTTCCCACTCTTTCACTTCCTCCCTCGGTCTGTCTCGGTGTCGACGACGGCACATTGATAATGTCACATTTTCCCGTTGATTTATTCACACACTGAAGGCACATTGCTAGCGTCACATGCTACTGGTGATATATTCACACACTGAAGGCACATTGATAACGCCACATGCTACTGGTGATATATTCACATACCGTAAAACTGACACTGGAGCGATTAAAAATCTCAAATATATACCGCTCGTTTTTCTCCCGATCTTTATTTCTGTTGACACTTGATTAGCATTTTTTACATATATCATTCTAATGAAGAACCGTGGCGTAATTGTGTCGACTTTGTATCCTCGCGTAACAGTCGGATGAAAGTGCGAACAAGTTAGTACCCGGTCTCGCAAAACCCAGTAATTATCCCGCTGTGTCGTCCTCAGTAAACATTTCCCAGAATGTTTGTGACTTTCATGAAGATATGCTATGCATAAAGAGGTACATTTCTCTGGCAGCGATGTTTTTATGTTTGCTGATTACCTCCGAACAAACAATCGTTCTCCAAGGCAACGACACCAAGAGGCTGAAGCCAATTGCTCGTCATCTGTCATGGATCCTGCAGGGAGACGTGGCCCTGCCACCGCAATCTGACAGCAATCTGTCGCAGCGTTCCAAACACCGTAGCTGAGTTTTAGCATTGTCTTCATTTACAAAAATTGAATTTTCCGTTAGCTGTATGGATACAAGACCGATACCTTAGCGTAAGACAAATGCACGCTGCCACACGTGATTTCAAGTGCAAGGATACTGCAATGTGGAGAAATTTAACAACCAAGTACCTGTATATTAGACAGAGGGGCCCAGAATTGAAAAATGACACATTTCTGTAATTATTTCATGTATTTAACACGAGTATCCAAGACATAGTGTGAAAAGTAATGGCCCCTTTACTGTCAATAATGGTTTGGGCACCTTTTACGGCCAACCACCGAATCCAAACGCTGTGTCATTTATCAGTCACTGACGTCACTGTGGAGGAATTTTAGAGCCGCTCTTCTATGCAGAATTGCTTCAACCCAGTGACACACGTTTTCTTCCTCAGCCGGTGTCTTAGCTTGGATCAAACCTTTGGAGCACATTTGATTATTAAGCACTGCCCAATGTACTGTGGTACTGACGGACAACGTGAATACACAATTGCAACGCACCTGTCAAACGTAGGCTGTGTATCTATAATTATCACAATTTGGCCCTTCTATTTATCCTCGTCTTTAAGAAGAAAATAATAAAAGCACAGATTAATGGCGACGCTGAGAGCCTGAATGCATGAATATATAAATCTTTGACAGCAAGAGTAATATTTTGCCTGGAGATGTGTATCATGACTCAAACTGGAATGCAAAGTTCTGCATGACAGCGTGCACAAATCTCCAAGAGCCCAACAAAGACAGGCAGGCAGCCAGGCAGGCAGCCAGCACAGGCAGCCAGCACAGGCAGCGGCTGAGATCTATTGGCACAAATGGTCCTATATAGGAGGTAGCTATGGACCTGCTGCAGTGACTAAGTATGTGATAGAATGGCGATACTGTTCTGAGGGCGTTGGATAATGGTTGTGTGTGTGTGTGTGTGTGTGTACATGCATTGCAGAGCAAAGCAAAGCAAAGACACGAGTCAAGCTTGGGGAATAGTAGTGGCTCAAGGATCTCTGAACGAAAATGTGATGCAATGACTTGTGGAGAAGATTTAACCGAGCCTGATTAAATTGTGTGTGTTTGTGCGTGTGTGTGTGTGTGTGTGTGCGCGCCCGCATGTGTGCGCTTTACGGTTTATGATATATGCGAGTGATTGACGACCACATTAACGGCGACAGCTTCCCTCCAACACAATCTCACTCTGCCCCTCTCCGTCTCTACAAACAAACACGCTAAACTATCCAACAAATTCTCCGACCAAACGGGGCCGGGGTCTTAGCGGAATATTACAAAAGGCGTTTGGTGGGTTCACGTTTTATTTCTGAACGATTCTCCCTTAATCCACATATTTACCTAATAATTCGTTCATCTGTCGAGTGATATGGTCTCCAGCGCAAATGTCTACAAAACAAACGTGACTTGAGCAGAAATTTTGTGGTTATGAGAAATTAGCCTCTTTTGACCTTTTTCTCATCAATTGAAATAATTAATGTGTGCAAAAAGATAGTATTTAAATACTAAGTTGAAATGTATCTTCGTTGCAAAAGTCGGGGAAAAAAGGACAACTATTTATTTTTCCCTTGAGATTGTTCTTCAAACAGGAAGAAAACCAGGAGCGTGGGTTAGGTTTCTCCTGTGACTGTGGTCCAACAGGCCTGAGTGAAGAAGGCCTGCAGGGCACAGGGTTTTTAAAAAGTGTATCTCGACAAATGTCTCTGTTCCCTTCTGAAAACCGACCTTAAATAATTCAAACAATTGCTGAGTAAGAGAGCCAAAGTCTTTGTGAATTAAAATTAATGTGACAAGAGAAAAAAAACATCTTATACTGTAGATTCCAAAAAATATTCCCGAGCAGAAAATAGTCCCGGCTATGACCAAGAGTTCTCTTAAACACAGAAGCCACTTGTGCGTAGTTCGGATGGCTGGGTTGATCTAGTTTTGTTTTAACCTTTCAAACAGGTCACAGTGGTTAGTAATGTTTTATAAAAAAATAACAATTGAGCGATTCTACACCCGGTTCAGTTTCGACTGGTTAGGAGGTACGAATCGACGTGAGACATGTGGTACGAATCGACGTGAGACATGTACGCGGAAACACGGTTTCTTAACATAACTGTTCATTAGTCCTGCAATTAAAGACGTTTTCAGGGACCTACAATTTAAAACAAAAAACTCATGAATTAAACAGTCGTGTGAACGTGCGAAGGCCAACAAATCAATACCCACACAATAGTCGGGAAGCCTACTTGGTATGTGACAAGACAAACGCGACGTCGTGTTATGGAAACTGGCAATTGGTTTGCGATTAGGTGTCAAATGGAAACCGTTATATAAGCACACACAAAACGCAATATGTCTTTGGTTCCTGGTATCACCCGGTCGGGTTTATTGTCCCGCGGACCGGGCGTCGCCTGGACACAGATCCATTCCTCTCTATGTACCCTTCAGAATAAAAGCAGAACTGCGTGACTCTCTTAAGCCTCTCTGAGGCGTTGGTTCCATGTTTCGCTGATTAGTCCGTGTTGATTTAACGCCATATCCCGGCTGATTGCACATGATCCTCTTACTTCATCTTGATATAAATAGAGCACCGCGGCGGCACTTTCTTTGCTTTTCGCTCGATGCAGTTTAATCCCTGTTTTACCCCGCGCCCCTCACAGGATTGACCTCTCCTTGGTCGGACGGGAATGAGAGAGGGCGAAACGGAAAGGAGGTTCTGGTTTCTAATAAGACAAATGGCTTGACACCAAAAACATACACGGAGGGGCAGGTGTGCGTGCTAGCCAGGCTACCTAATGTGCGTGTGTGAGCGTGTGTGAGTGTGTGTCGACAGTACTTAGGCCGAAGCAATGTGTGGGTGATCGGGAAGTCGGCTTGGCGCTATCTGTGGACAGTACAAAGTGTCTGCCAGAGCCGGTGGCAAAAAGAAACAGAAGCAGGTAGAAGATTACAAAATTCAATTTAAAACCATGGAGGTTGGCGGACGGGGTAACTCTTTGATATAACGGGCTGCACTCCCAGAGCGTCGTTCCCCTTCGGGTGGCACAGCAGTAGATCAGCCATAGAATCGCATCGCCGGTCCTTCTGTCAGATCGGCAGTAAGACAATCACACTATATCTCCTCCGGTTGGTCTTAGCTTTCTGCTGGACTCATCGTGGCCCGGGCAGCTATTCATAAACAGCTCGGTGGGGTTCGTGCGACGCTGGGGATGGGAACGGAGAACCGCCTGCCCGGGCCTGTGGCTCTCTTCACACCGGGTGTCCCGGGAGCCACGGCACACTGGCACCAATTTGAAATCGGGCCTGCAATCTAGGCAAGTTAAACCAACGGAGACATATGGTTGAGGAGTTCAAGACTGTACAAAAACAACATCAGCATGCAGGCACTATCAGGGGCCTTACAGGGCCTCACGAGGCCCGGTGCTGTTTAGTCCCGTTTCCATCCGTCACTGCCTTTTTATAGCCCGCGTTGTTCTCTCCTTTACGGAGTCTGTAGCAGTGTGTCGACGTGGATCCGGGGGGGGGAAAGCGTCCAGGGGTCATTTAGTCGACTGTGAGACCGCCTCCGCGAGCCCATTCATTATCGAGACGAACGTGATCAATTGATTGATCTGTTAATTAGTAAGGTGAAGAGATCTGATGACACACATTAGGCAGCTCTCTCCGACACACCGTGGGTACTGTGGGGTGGGGTGGGGGGGGCGATGGGGTGGCCGAGACAGGAGCTGAATGACGGGCACAAAAAATATGAAATCAGAAACTATTGGATATTCATTAAGAAAGCCTCAGTGGAATCTGCGCATTTTAGCACTTAACGGTTACTTAAAGCCGATGAGGTAGAGAGAGAGAGAGAGAGAGAGAGAGAGAGAGGGGAGAGGGGGGAGAGAGACAGAGAGGGGGAGAGAGGGAGAGAGGGAGAGAGGAGAATTAAAGCGTCCTGTAAATGGTTTGTAGAGGAATGCCTGTGAAGTGGAACAGGACTAGAGGAGAAATTAGCCAGGGGACACGCAAGAGGAGAGAGCTCCGTCTGGGTGAGTGACACCCCAACCGCTCTGTTAAGCTGTCTGTGCTGCTCAGAACACCACCCATATGAAAGGTGAAGCCATCAAGGGCGCAGCACCTTCCATCGTAACAAAAGATAGACACGAACAATACCTGAATGCTAGCGGGGCAATCATATGACACTACGTTTAATTCACATCTCCGTCTGATGAAATGATGTCATGTTTGAAAAGCATAAGCACACTACAAATATTCACATGTAGAAGATCGTGTTCGCAGAAATGTCTAGCAGGAAAGCTGGTTAGTGTTTTTGAAATGAAACCACAATGTAGGCTTCGTGGGTACGTAGACGGCTATGGAAGATAGATATGGAAGCTCTCTGTTTGAGTAGAGAATGACATCTTGTCCGTGGTTATTGCACACATATACCAGACATAAATAACACACAGTGTAAATATATTTTTCCGTTTGATATTCCATTGTCTTTAAGGTGTCACCTGCATTAGTACCTATGTGGCTTAGTGCTCAAAAGTGAAACTATTTAATTAAATATTTCCCATTTCAACTATCTTCTGAACAAATGAATGTGGTGAATCTGTGATTCAACAATTAAAGCAGAATTTTTTCATGTTCAACGAATATGGGGAGCTGCTGGAGAAATGCAACCACTTACAAATTCCAACAGAAACTATAGACACATAGATTAATTATCCATTAGATCTAAATATGTCATGTTTGTAATTATTTTGACTTACTGTACATTGTACAGGAATGATTATTCATATTCTGATAGTAAACATAAGTTTTAAAATGTTAATGTAGGAAGCACAAAACATACCAAACAACGTTGCTTTTGGTCTTGAACAATTCAAAAGATTCTGTTAAAGGGTTGAATTCTGATGATTACGCAAATTATGCAAATTGAGATTAGTGTAGTCATAGAGCCAAAGATGATTTTGAATTTTTAATCTGGATACTACAAACATGTTTGACACAGTTGTCTGTTTAGCTTGATCCGTTCGAAAGATTAGATTTTAGAGTGAATTAAGATGCGTTATGTAAATTCATTTTCGTTGGCGTAGTCATCGAGGTGTAACGCTGTACAGTTGGTAAAGCCTAAACATGTAAAACAGAGTATGTTTGGCGTTTATCATTTGAATAGTTTAATAACAGTTAAGGATTTTATATTGAGATGAGCCAAAACCATGTGACCACTGTGGGCACTCAGATCTGTCTACACACACCCGTACCACCGTGGGCACTCAGACTTGTGGGCACTCAGACCCGTGGGCACTCAGACCCGTGGGCACTCAGATCTGTCT
Organism: Dallia pectoralis; assembly: GCA_029465975.1. NCBI lineage: Eukaryota > Metazoa > Chordata > Actinopteri > Esociformes > Umbridae > Dallia > Dallia pectoralis. The sequence goes on along the minus strand of CM055760.1, from coordinate 9,967,301 downwards.
ACACACACCCGTACCACCGTGGGCACTCAGACCCGTGGGCACTCAGATCTGTCTACACACACCCGTACCACCGTGGGCACTCAGACCCGTGGGCACTCAGATCTGTCTACACACACCCGTACCACCGTGGGCACTCAGACCCGTGGGCACTCAGATCTGTCTACACACACCCGTACCACCGTGGGCACTCAGACCCGTGGGCACTCAGATCTGTCTACACACACCCGTACCACCGTGGGCACTCAGACTTGTAGGCACTCAGATCTGTCTACACACACCCGTACCACCGTGGGCACTCAGACCCGTGGGCACTCAGATCTGTCTACACACACCCATACCACCGTGGGCACTCAGACCCGTGGGCACTCAGATCTGTCTACACACACCCGTACCACCGTGGGCACTCAGACCCGTGGGCACTCAGACCTGTCTACACACACCCGTACCACCGTGGGCACTCAGACCCGTGGACACTCAGACCTGTCTACACACACCCACTGTGTGTTGCGACACATTTCTCGCATGACCATCATTAACTTGTTCTTGACAGGGCCCCAAATCTCAACATGTCTCCGACTTTTTTGTAGACCAGTAGACCTTCTTTGTTACCTCACACATTGATGAGGGTTGGCTGCCGAAGGGGCTGTCGTCTGTTTTATGGTTTGTCGCTTCTCGGCCCCCTGCTGGTTGGTACTCGCCACTGCTTACTGGGAGTACTTCACAAGCCTTGCCGTTTCAGAGGTGCTGCGATCGAGTTTGTCTGGCCACAACAATTTGGCCTGTGTCACAATCGATCAGGTCTTCACTCCGGCCCATTTCTCCTGCATCCAACACGTTGACTATTAGAACTGATTGTTCACTTACCATCAGAACTAACCGGATCTTTACATGTCCCCTTGTTAAGAGCCGTTCAACGTTATCCACTGTGTCTGTAAGTGGTCATAATGGTTTGGCTACATACCTACTATAAATCCCCACTGACACAAATCATAGTAGTTCAGTGGAGATGTACATCATATCATTTAATAAGATTGATCGAGAACATATACCAATAAAGCTACTACAATGACTAGTACAATGCCCATAAATGCTAAACAAATCAAGCAAATTTCAAACCAGTAGAAAAAGAGGGTTTATATTTCATTTATGATTGGTTATTTATTAAAAAGGAAAATATCTAGATAGTAGATACACATTTGAATGCTGAACTGTCAGTATCATATAATTATGATTAGAATAACATGAATAGTTTAGGAGATAATGTTTCAGGATTCCATCACGCACATTAGACACATTAACTTAATTATTATAGGTATAGTCAAAACACATTTAAGGCCTTTAAGTTAGAATAGTCGTGACTAGTCAAGGTAAAATACATTTGGCACTATATTTGCAAAAGTAAATTTAGCATCAATATATCTGAACTGAAGAAACTCAAGTTGGACTAATTAAAACATAAGGAGTTCAGATTTAATTAATTGAACAGCGTAGGAGACAGTTTTTTCAGAATTTTTGGTTTGGCCCCAAATCAAATGTGTGGTACCTTTTTTTTTTTACCAATTAAGATACATTAGAAGATCATTTATATAATGAAATTGAAAAATATCTATATACATTTTATCAAAATAATCTTCCTTAGCAACCCAAGGTCAGACACTCTGGATTTTTACATAGTTGTTTTCAGGTTGAAAGCTTTTTTGATTTTGACAATAAAGCCGACAAAAGAAATGTAGATAGTAAGAAACTCTCAGCCGTGCTTTTCCATTTGCAATCACCCGTTAATTATTTCTTCCTAGATAACTATTCTGACTGTGTTTTATAACCACATACCCTTGGCAATATTTGCCAAATGTATTTGCTAATGTATACACCAGTTCACAACGATCATGTTTTTCAAATTTCGCTGTGGACAATTGCAACCCATCTGACATTCATACAGCACTAACAATTATCACGGTTTGACGATAATTTAATCTGGTTCAAACCAAGAGGACAATGTAGAAACATACAGGATACAAAATGTACAATTTGGACATAAATCTACCTGTCAGAACACCTGGCCACTTTGGAATATGTTGAAATCTTTCTTTTTTATCTCATAGCAACCATAATATCAAAACTATAATCATATGCATATGGCTATTTAATAACATACATTGTTCTTTTTAAAGGAACATAAAAATGCTCACTCGCTTCATTTAAATTGTCCTTGGTTTTTGTGCAAATAATCCTGAACTAAAGATATTCACTCATAACTGTGGAGTGCTTTGGCACAGGGCTTTTTCAATCCGGACGTATCCATGTGCAGTCACTTAACAGCTGATTGAAACAGTTCTCTCAAGTAGCGGTTGTCGGAGTGGAGCTTATAATTGCCGGATCGGGAAAAGTGTCCTAACTCACCTCTGAACAAACGATTCCATTTTGTGTTCACCATTTAACAGCTATATAGGCCTATTAGCCAGTCAAAAGTGACCACATTAAAAGGAACAGCCGACGTTCTGGCGAGTCCAAACATATTTCATTATAACCAAACTGTAACAGCCTCAGAGGAAAAATCCCATCTCTGATCCTTCCTCAGCCGCTCCTTTAATTGGGCTTTGACCCGGCACAACGGCATTCCTTCCTGATTGTTTCTTACTTCATCACAAGCCCAGCCGAGAGTTCCCCACGACTCCCAGTCCTTCCATCGCCGCTTTCCTTTCCGCTGGGACTGCCTGCACTGAGCCATAATGAAAGGCACAGCCAGCCGTGTCGGCCGGCAATATGGCTCTTTTATCAAACTAAACCGGGATGACGCCTGCTCCTAAATTATTAAACATTCCCTGAAATGAGCAACAACAGAGCATACAGAAAATAAAAACCGCCGCAGAACCCCTTTAGTGCTTTGAATGGGACAGGGAGAACACTCCCTGTGTTAAAGATGATGAGATTCCCAATGCCACTGTAATAAGAAGCAGCACATAATCGGGCGGGCATTTATATCTGCGACACACCAAGAAAGTACACGGGCCTTTGGATCTCCTGGCGTGGGAAATAAATGCGGAGTCTGAGTTGCAACTGAATTAAATGAACTTTCCAATCCGAAATAATAGACCTGCTGCATTTGGTTTAGTTAATCATATCGCAAGTAATGAGAAGTCCCTGAATCTCGGTGGGTTCATTCTATATGACACGCTGACAGAGTGCCGAAGAATTAGTCAGGCAACGGCTCTTTGTCATAGAGGAGCAGAGCCTGTCCAGTAAATTCTAACGAATGGCTTTGGTATAGCTGTGGCCTGTAGGTGCTTAGTGATATATTTCCCCCAAAACAACTGTGGTTGTGTGCAGTGTGACATTGGTGCCGTGGGTGTTCTGACAGGAACAACATTTTCCATTTCTTTATTCAAATGATGAATTCGGCGGCTGTGAGGGCTGGACAGACGGGAGGCGAAAATCAAAACTCCTGATTAGAAATTGAGCAGGCTGCAGTTTGGCAGAAGGGCTAAATCATACGGAAATTGATGATTTATATGGATCACGTGGTCTCCGCTGCCCAGTCACAGCGTCATTAATTAGAACCGTAAACGCACAAGTGCGTCTATTAATTTCCTCATTATACAAAAACAAACATTTACGGGGTTATAGTTTTTTGCTTCCTGTCTTCTCTGGTTTCTTCCAGGTGAGTTATAAACAGATTACTTTCTGTCTGGTGTCTTTTAACCTTTGAAAAACGGTACCTTTCGGAGCATAAATAATCCCCTTTTACGAAATCTCTCCGGGTGCTTATGCATTGATAAAACGTTGTATCGTGCCGGGGAACATGGTTCTGGAGATCAAACGCAGATTGCGATGGCTGGTGATTGCAATTACTCTGGTATTGGGTATAAACGGGTGCCTCATCTGGGAAAACCAGAGGATGCGTCCTCATTCAAGAGTTATATTGTAAGGCCTGGGATTACCCGCATCGGCTCTTATAGAAATTACCATAAAATCTCAACATTACACACGGGAGCTGACCGAATGTCCTTTACACTACAACCTTGAGTTTAGCCGCTCGAAAAGCAAGAGGGCAGAAGTGCAGGGTCACTGAGACAGTAAATATAGCACTAGTACTGGGAATTCAGGCAGTAAATATAGCCCTAGTACTGGGCATACAGGCAGTAAATATAGCCCTAGTACTGGGCATACAGCCAGTAAATATAACACTAGTACTGGGCATACAGCCAGTAAATATAACACTAGTACTGGGCATACAGCCAGTAAATATAGCCCTAGTACTGGGCATACAGCCAGTAAATATAGCCCTAGTACTGGGCATACAGCCAGTAAATATAGCACTAGTACTTGGCATTCAGCCAGTAAATATAGCACTAGTACTGGGCATACAGCCAGTAAATATAGCACTAGTACTTGGCATACAGCCAGTAAATATAGCACTAGTACTGGGAATTCAGGCAGTAAATATAGCCTTAGTACCGGGAATTCAGGCAGTAAATATAGCACTAGAACTGGGCATACAGCCAGTAAATGTAGCCCTAGAACTGGGAATTCAGGCAGTAAATATAGCACTAGTACTGGGCATTCAGCCAGTAAATATAGCCCTAGAACTGGGCATACAGCCAGTAAATATAGCACTAGTACTGGGCATACAGCCAGTAAATATAGCACTAGTACTGGGCATACAGCCAGTAAATATAGCACTAGTACTGGGCATTCAGCCAGTAAATATAGCACTAGTACTGGGCATACAGCCAGTAAATATAGCACTAGTACCGGGCATACAGCCAGTAAATATAGCACTAGAACTGGGCATACAGCCAGTAAATATGGCACTAGTACTGGGCATACAGCCAGTAAATATAGCACTAGAACTGGGCATACAGCCAGTAAATATAGCACTAGTACTGGGCATTCAGCCAGTAAATATAGCACTAGAACTGGGCATACAGCCAGTAAATATAGCCCTAGAACTGGGCATACAGCCAGTAAATATAGCACTAGTACTGGGCATTCAGCCAGTAAATATAGCACTAGTACTGGGCATACAGCCAGTAAATATAGCACTAGTACTGGGCATTCAGCCAGTAAATATAGCACTAGTACTGGGCATACAGCCAGTAAATATAGCCCTAGTACTGGGCATACAGCCAGTAAATATAGCACTAGTACTGGGCATACAGCCAGTAAATATAGCACTAGTACTGGGCATACAGCCATGCACAGTGGGACCATGTTGAGCTGCACATCTTCTTTCTCTTAACTGACACATTAAAGGACAGACAGGGCACGCCAGGGCAGAACAGGGCAAGGCAGGGCAGATCCAGTCACGCTGGTATAGTGGCATCCGACTGCTGTAGATCAATACCTCATTAATGTCGTGATTTGTCTTGAGTCAACTTGTTTTGCCAGCTCATTAGGTCGAAATGTCAACTTTTCAGTTTGTTCTAGACAGGGTTATGTAAGCAAGTAAAAATACCTCCTTTACTCCTTGAATTTTGGCTGTGAAAGAACAGCCCTACAGATTTAACACACACGCACTTGGAGTTTAGTACATTCAAGCCCACACGCAAACGCACGAACCCCTTTGTGAATAATATCAGACAAATCATTTTTTGCCATGCCATGATGCTGTAGCGATGACTTAAGACCTTAAAGCCGAACGATGTGGAAGCGCCCTGCGTCTGCCAGTGGAGACATGCAAACAGTAAAAGCTATATTGCGAGTGAATATTTCAGAAATAAGCCTTAAAAAGCCGCCGAGGCGCAACTGTGAACAAAAGAAACTGATTGGCAAATAAACTGCACAAACCGAAAAGGTGAATGAAGTGCATTAAAGCCAGAGAGCCGAACAGGACGCACGTGTGGCAGTGTTATAACATAGCAATCTGAACCCGAGCTAGGTTACCGTTGACTCCTGGTTCACAAGATCTTTTTTTATTTCAAGTGTCTGGTTTGGTTTATGAGTAAAAATCGGAAAATATTGGAAAATTGATCTACGCCGTCAGGCGTGTTACGAACCGAGAGTCAAGAGTGATTAGCCCTAATACACGGTCTCTGTTAGCAGTGCATACATGATAAAGGATTTACCTCTGTCTCCTGAGCCTTTGTGTTTTTGCTTTTTGGGGTTTTGTTTTTAAAGGTCGACGCGATGGGTCATACCTCGCATTCTCTGGAACCGGATATGGTGCAGGTGCAGGAACCAGTCCCGTTGCCCAGCACCTCTAAGGCCTCTGGGGTGGCGGCCGGGTTGTAGCTCATGTAATACTCCTGTAGCTGGGAACTCAGATTCTGCTCGGGCTCTGGGCTCTTTTTCCGCCGTTTGCGGCCCACCACGGAGCTCTGTTGCAGGAGCCGCGCCGTGTTCGGGTAGCGCCTCCACGACACGTAGATGATGGTGAGGATGAGGGACATGGTGAAGAAGAGTGCCACGCTGCCTACAACCACCTTGTGGAAGGACATGTGCTCCAGCTCCGGGGGCTGTGTCACCACAAGGCTGCGGAGGGAGGGGGGAGCTCGGGGTGGGTAGTCTCTGGGATTTATCCCTACCCGGTTGGGAAAGGTAGGCCGCGGAAGGGGCTGAGGCCTAGGCGGTGGTAGAGGTGTCAGGGTGGTGGGTGGAGGCAAAGGTGGAGGGGGGCTGGTAGGTACTGGGGTCGGGTCGGGTGTAGTCTCAATGAACTCTGGGGTTGGCGAAGGAGTTTCTGCCTGGTAGTAGTCCGTTTCTTCACATATTCCGTTGTTCCGTGTAGCCTCCATGATCTTCTCACCCTGGAACTGTTTTGGGCTGCTGCAAATCATGGTGGTGTCTTTAGTGCCACGGAAGTTCCTCAGCCAGGCCACCAGGGGGCAGATGCCGGTCCCGCAGTCCCACACATTCCCGGCCAGGCTAATTGTGGTCAGGGAGATCCAAGCGGTCACGGCCTCCTGGGACACGTTGGACAGCTTGTTGGACTCCAGGTTGAGGATCTGGAGATTGGGGAGACAGTGGAACATGGCCGGGTCCAGGATTTGTATCTCATTGCCAGACAGATCTAGTTTTTGCAACGTGTGCCAAGTCCAGGGTAGGCCCTGGTTGACGGCTCGGATGCGGTTCCACTGCAAATAGAGCGCCCGAAGATTAGCGAGGCGTGGGAACAGAAAGAAGTTGATCCGGGAGAACTGGTTGTGCTCTAGGTGCAGTTCCATGAGCCGTTGCAGTCCCAAGAACGTGGTCCTGGTCAGGGCCCTAAGACGGTTGTAGCCCAAGTCCAGAAATTCCAAACTGCGACATTCCAGGAAGGCCCGTATAGGAACGTTGGTGAGGCCGTTGGAGCGGAGGTGAAGGTTCTGCAGTTTCTTCAGGCCGTGAAATTGACCCGGCTGTAGCACCTGCAGCTTGTTGTAGGACAGATCCAGGTTGCGGAGGTTCGGCACCCCATGAAATGTCGAATTGTGGAGCTGAAATATCTTGTTGGAGCTGAGGATCAGTTCCTTTAATCGCCGAACCCCCTGAAAGGCCCGGCTGTCCAGAGCCGAGATCTGGTTGTGGTCCAGGTAGAGCCAGAGAAGCTGGTTGAGGTGGGCAAACTGGTAGGGGAGCAGCGTGTGCAGGTCGTTGTAGCGGAGAGAGAGGCCTTGGCAGCCCACTGAGATGTTCTCAGGGACATCCAGGAAGCCGGCCGACTCGCAGTGGACAATCTTCCCGTCGCAACGGCAGCTGTGCGGACAGGTGCGTTCACTCGAGCAGAGCGGCAGCACGACCTGGAGGACGACCAGCACAAGGGGGAGGTAGGCCAGTCGCCCATCACCCTGCTTCGAACCTACAAATGGAGAGATAGAGAGAAAAGGCAAAGGCGTGTAAGAGAGGAATACTCTCCAATCGAGATACATTCGAGCAACACAAAAATGGCACACAACTTTACCTGCAACGAGATAGAGCATGCACACAATTATCGTTTTTGGTTCACTTGTATGCTCTCTTTCACCTTGGTGAAGTAGTAGCGTGGCTCAGTGGGTTTTTACAGCTCTCTGCATCTCATCTGCAGAAGCAGACAGCATCGATCATGCAGACTAGTCCCGGATGAACTAGTCAGTAGACAGGACACACGCTTCTATTGACACACAGCATTCCTCTCACCCACCTAGTGATTCAATGCTTTGATCTAATTCTTATCTGCTTTGTTCTCTTTGTGAAGCAGCCAATTTCATTTCGTCCCCGTTTTAAACAATTTACCAGGAAGCAAGAACACTGATAGATTTTGCTCTAATTGAGGCACATTCGTGGCCGCTTTGTGATGCATTCCCTTAAAGACACGTATAGACAGCATGGCTGTGATCAAAACAGTTGATGATGCAGAAGGTAGGTGGAGACAGCCACTGGATGGGCTACACAGCGGAGATCTTTCCTCACACACATTTCGACCAGACGGTCTCTCTGTTTGATCTTCAGCTTGGCTGGTTTGACAGTGACCAGGGAAAATAATGAACACAAGTTAGGTCGCCCTGAGTCACTCAGACAAACCAAAAGCCACTTGTCACCTGTGTATAATCACCACATGATGTTAATCGAAAACCAACCAGACTCGTGATCTTCTGACCTGAGACATGTTGGAATTCTCCTGAGCACCAACGTGTAGACTTGAAGTGGCTTCTTCAAGTAAATTGCTACTCCATAGGAATCAAGGACCTCTGTAGGCTGTAAACGGAAGGCGATGTGTGATCAGTACAATTAAACGGGTCCCCGGATATAGGACCAGGGTTCCACACTGAGTATCTGTGTTGAAATTAAAGCGTAATCTTTCCAAATAACGACGCCTTAAATACCTTAGTAACCACAGCACACTGATGCACGCCAATGGGCCATTAAGAACTATTGCATATTATCACTTAGGTTGCGAAATATCAATTGTTGATCTTTTAGGAACTTAAGCAAAAGCTCTGATAGTAGTGAACGCATCTGCTCTCGTGGTGGTACCCCATGGAACTCTATCCGACGGCTTTGCTAGCAGCCTGCTCTAATAACTACACGGGACATGATTGCAATGGAAGCTCTTAAAGACCATATCCATTAAGTGCAGGGCTGTCGTTATCCAATGGGATATCGCGGTGTTAATGTCATAGCATATAGTATATGTTACATTCATGAGACTATACTTTCCACTACATCATAATGGCATGTAATGCAATGCAATTGTTGTCTGGGTGAGTTGTATTTTTCCTTCGTGGCCTCTGTGTCTGATAATGATCTGACCTTAAACTGGCCTTACTACTGCCTGACATTGGCTTCAGTCCAAATAAGTATTTTCTTTTCCTCTGTGTTCACGACGAAGCAGCTGATGGCGTGTTCTCTCTCCAAGCCATTCGATTCCGGGTTTCCGCGGGGGTGGGGGTTGGGGGGGGGGGGGTGCTTAGCCTTTTCGTTGTGAATCTCATTCGAAAGGAAGATCTCAGCTGGAGGCAGAAATTATGTGATTTTGTTGGCTAAATATCAAGGACGAAGCTCTATTTGATCAGTTACCAATCGCAGTCTCGAGTAACACAGATTTTTCCTTTAATCTCTCGTGATTCTCGTGCTCATATTTATAAGATAACTCTTCTTTTAGCTCACACGATGTTGATTCAAACTATGCATTGGAAGTAATGCACACTTGTATGTGTGAATGAAACTCTTCGAACGACAACAGTACGCACAGCCACCTCCCTCATATTAATCCAGAGTTCACCGACAGAGCCAACGAGACATCCGTCGCAATTTACAGATTCATCACGTTTAGCTAAATGCTAATCCCACTGCAACAGTTAGCGCGTCCCGCGGTGAGCCTACAGAGGAACCTTCTCTTTTATTCGACCATTTCCACATCGTGCGGCGACACGCGTCCTTCCACGGGGACCCATACAATAAAGGGGATCGATGGGCACATCTGGACATACTTCAACCACTGAGGAACATGTAACATATCACCCAGACCCGGGCCACTCTCTGGCGCTTCGGGCTCATCGACGCCTCCGCAAGACGGCTACGCTAATTAGCACACGTCGACTCGACATAGATCTCTAAACGTACGCGGAGCGATAAAACCCATCGGAAAAGTATTTATCGGGCACCCCCTGGGGCTTTTAAAGACTGCACGGCGGAGAGAGACGTGGCTACGCGTCTCAGATTAATCACCCGGTCATTACTAGTCATTAAACGTGACGTACTGTGCAGCCATAACGGTAATCTTTCTCCTCTCACAATCTTAGCCCTGTTACAATGATCTGACAGAATATAGGGCCCTGCCGCCGGTACCCGTTTCTGAGGTGGGGCTAATGTTCTCTAGAAACCACTTGCCTTAGACAATGATTAAACAACAGGCCTGTTAGATAAACAGAGTGAAACAGATTGTTGTGCCAGTGCCAGTGCCTCCTTAAGCATGCGTAAGGGAATTAGAAAAGAACACGAGAGATGCAATGACAAAAGACTACTTACTTACAGAAACACACACACACACACATCATTATACACAATATTCATCACTCATGTTAAAGCTCGTTTTATAATTTACATGGAATAAATCCGGACATTTTTTAACCAATGTATTAATGCGATGATGCGCTAATAGCTAGCACAAGGGTTGTTTCTAACAACCATGTGTTGGCTTTACCTCTCAATTAATAACACCATATCAGATTTATTTGTGTGTGTGTGTGTGTGTGTACCAGTGGGCAGAGCTGAACCCCTCACAGTGTAAATCATGGTTGAATTTGGATTTCTATTATATAAAGAACGCCGGGCCCCTTTAACTAAACTGCACGTGCTATGAGCTAGAGACGACAGGCTGAGGGCCAGCTGCCACCATTTCTTCTTTTAGGTGTAAAATTTACTCAGATTGCTCAGAAAATACAGCCAATGGACCAACATCTAACTTCTACTCTGACAAACCATTTAATTAATGGCAATAGTATTTGCCCCACGGAAGTAAGCTACCTAGCTACCTGATCTGATTCTCTGCAGCAATGTAGATCTCCCTTGCCTCTCCTAGAAGGTAGTTAAATGGAAGAGGGAGGTTTGGTCGATTCCCATTTAAAAGGTTTTGCAGTTCTGTTGGGGCAGTAAAAGTGACCAGAGTCATCTAGGATATCTCTGATGCATGCATATTTCGGCCCCAGGGTGAGATGACTGAGGGGGCTTTTTTTTTTAAATACATTTGGATTGCATGTCTAATTAGTAAACCAGTGTTTATGGGGACACAAAACTGAGATTATACCTGGGGGGATTTGGGGCAGGATCCGGTTGTTTTTTTTTCACTCGCATTGACAACTGGGGACTCCGACTTGAACTCAAATATGCCATGTTATTATTATGCTGAGTTATGCTAAATGCTCAGAGCGGTACAGTTCGGCAGTGGGAGGTTCCTAGTGCTTACACACTCCTTCATACTCTTCTTTTAAAAAGTTGTTACTCCTTTAAAACTGGCTATGTTTATTTGCATTATCAGGAAGTAGAGCGCTTGAGCTGTTCTAAATCTAAGTTAGCCTACTTGCAGACATTTGAGTTTACCGTTTGTTTGGGCTATACTTGGTTGTCTGACGTCACAGCCTAGGCCAGGGGTGTTTTCGAGGTTTAGTGAGTGGATTGTATCCCTTCTTTATTGGCATAATGAATTCAGCGAAATGTCAGCTAGCTTGATAGAGTTCCCAGTTGCAGAACGTTTACGCTACCTAATGCAAGCTGGTTGATTTCAATTCAGTTATACATCAACTGAATTGACCGTCTTGTGTTGAAAAGGCGACGTCAAAAACGGAGTCCACAACTTCCTTAACATGCAAGTTCTTTCGGTCACTCTGTGAAGGTTGTGAATACAGATCTGTCAGTATCATTCAGAAACACTGACATTAAATTGTCAATTTTTTATAAGCATGATTGAAACCAATGGGGAATCAGTAAATGTGTGTGTTCCTTTCTAAGGCCATAAAAACAGGTGCAACTACTTAGAGAAAAATTTACACGTAAAATGTTCTTCATATTAGGTTCTAGATTAAAACCATAAATAAGGGGATTTCTGAAGCGTTCTACAGAGAGTTCGGGAGAGAACCTCCTTCAAAGGCTTCGTGGCAGGCGCCAAAAAGTGCTCCCCCATATTGAGATAAACCGAACGCCTGCTTTATCTAAGCGAGTGAAGCACTTTTCTGACTTCAGGGTGAACGAATTAAACATATCTGTGTTGCCATCATCACTGTGAGGAACATCTTTTCAAAGGATAAACACTGGCAGATACATTTATTCCTCTGTCACTTTCAACCACAATGCTTCACTTCAAGGCTGTTGCAGAATGCTAGTATGTTCCACAGAACCATTACAAAGTCAAAGGTATGACAGAAGGATCTGGCACAAGCGTAGCTACCACCTAAGGGGTTTTACTGCAGACAAAAATAAATCCAAATTCCTTCCTCTTTCCGCCGTAATACATTGATGCCTTCAAACCCCTCCCGAGGTAGTTCGTTTACAAGCTACTCATTTCAAATCATCTAAGACCGTGGCTAGTCTTTTAATGAGACCGGGTTGGACTCTGGCAACCACGGGCAGAGTCAGCTGTCGTCTTTCCTTGGCGGCGCGACAAGTTGATATTTCATTTGAATGCATGGCGCTCTTGTGGAGGCTGACGCAAAGGCTATTACCCAGAGTGCCCATCTGAGCAAAGTGGCCAACGCTGAGAGAGTTGCACCATTGAGCACTTCAGAGAACAAAAAAATATGACATACAGTATAAGCCCTCCCACCATATAGACTGAGTCAGGTACAGAATGTGCAAAAAGCACTGGGCCTTCTCTGTACAATCACGCTCAGTAATAGGTTTCCTTTATAAGTAGAAAGCAATATGGATGTCGCAGTGGCAGCAATCGGGAAAGAAAGTGTGGTCTCAAGACGGCTTACCTCAAGATGCTTTATTTCTAACATGACTGAAATGAAGAATAAACTACAAAGTGAGTGTTTCAGAGGTCAGTTAAAGGCGTAGACTTTCTATGAATTCGACACGGCTACCTGGAGCTGCTGAGTAAACAAGTATTGCTGGTGTTTCCAGAGGTTACGCGGGGGTGGAATGACAACAAAATACAAACACAACCGAGGATTTTCCACCTCATTAACCAATTACTATGTAAAAACATTACCTCAATTGTGTGTTCTACTCCAGAATATGTTAAATGGATGAGGAAAGGTAATAAGATAATCAAATCTAAACCATATTTCCGTCTCCATGTAACACAAAAGCAGCGAACATAAAGTAGTAATGCTCTGGCTTCAAAACACCGCATTTAAAGCGCTTTGAAATACCAAATCTACTGGCAATCGTAGCTGGAGTATTTAAACAGATCCTTTTGAGATGGTAAAATATATCAAGGTGTGCTGTTTCACCCCTGTATCAACAACATGCCAGTAACTCGAAATATTAACAAAATAAGTTAAAACGCTATTACGGGGTCGCAAATCTAGGCTAGTGAAGTATTAGGAAATGTTTTATGGATTTTATAAATGATATATTTTGTCAGCTTCACCCATTTTGACAGGCATTGTTGAGAACGGCACTCCTGAACAGCTGTAACTAGCGGTTGTGAGGGATTGTATGTCACTTTGCCAGTTGGTTTTCATCTTCTTTCGACATGATCTATTGTACTTTCTAGAAAAACCAGCAGCTTGATACTAATATATAATATTTTTTTTTCTTTAAATATGCATATTACAACGTGAAAAATAATCATGGCCTGAAAATGTAGAATTACCCATGACACAAAGTCAATGTGGCAAGTGAAAATATATTAAGTTATTATAATTAGTATTAAGCAAAATCTAGTCAAAATGAAGTTATTAAGTTATTGTTGTTAATAAGCAAAGTTTAGTCAATAGACCTTAATGTGTCTGCTATGTCATCCTGTTGTGCCGGTCGTATGCCCGGTATGAATGTATGTGAATAAGTTCTGACATTGTTTGAAATGTGTACCGAATGTTATTAACATACAGACCATATCTCCTTGACTAATTGCCAGCGTGTATGTGCCAGACCACATCAACCTGAATAGTTAATAGTGGGAAGTGGGTTTAGGAACCGGGTGTGACGTGAACAAGAACATATTAGCGCTGAGCAATTTATGATTTTCGATGCTGTGGCGTGTTTAAGTTTGATTATGAACTCAATGACGTATATATATAGGATTCACGTTAGGCTGAATGCACTATGAAATATTGAAATGGAATAATTTGGCCGCACCAATCAATCATATTTTTTTATTTTACATTAATTTAATACATTATTTCCGCATGTATCAGAGTCCAATCACAGGCAGAATAATGTCCTGTTACAGCTGCACTTCCTTTTTCTATTCAGCCATGCTAATTGGTGGAGGGACGGCCCTCTGTATAATAGGTGTGTGGAAGAGCTACGTTCGTCTCCACAGAGTTTACAGTCAATGCTCTTGTCATTAAGCCACGCCTAATTACCTCTCCATTGTTCGTCCTGTCGCACAATGGGTTACGGTCTTCGTTGTTTATTGCCAAATTGTCTGCGAGGACCCAGATAGCATACAACAATACAACCCCTAAAGACCGGCGTCCCAGCTGGTTCCACAGAGTCTCTCGTTAGTTCTTTGATTTCTCTCCAATGAAATATCATGTCGGGCAACAGAAATCGACTAAATCGTATTTCATAGTTGAATAATGCACGGGCACTTCAGGTAATTGCTCAATTCACCTCAAAATACATTTCTCACCAAAATGTGTGGTTAAGTGTAAAATTCCTCCTAAAATCTAACGATCCCAGAATTCCCGGGTCCAATTCCCTCAGTTTCCGATCGCACCTCCTCCTCCTTTTGTATTTTTTGATTCATATTTAAAGAGGACTATTTTATTTCCCCATCAATTCGGTCGTATCCTCTTTGTAATTAAAGCGCAGCATCATTGTAGCAACTAGCGAACTCGGGCGAGTCAATGTTGAGATATGTGTCCTCTGAAACCCATCCGGAAGTTCTGGTTCTAATCACGCTGCTCGTTCAACCAGTCTGGTCCATTAAACCAGAACCCAACGCCAGCGTGCTAAAGGTCCCCCCCCTGATTGGGATACACAGTCCTAATCTCATCACTTCCTGTTTCTAATCTCTTAATTTAACCGTGTCAAAAAATCTATGTGAAATTCCCCCCCGCCAAAAACCTGAATGTGCCATAGGCGCGTGTTGTAAATACGTCTGCTGAACATACATTTGCATGGCATCAACATTTGATTGCATAACGAACACTAAACAGAATATATTTTCTATTGTGATGTTGCAGTTGACGTGGAATGGTTTCACGTCGCTCGCTGTTCAGATACAAATGAACTCCGTCACAGGGTAGCTCTATTCTGTTTTAAAACCTTCTCTTTGTATCATCAGAGTTTCATGTGGGTTTCAATTCACACAACCTACAAACATCGGCTCACAGGATGGGGGCAGAGCTAATCAGCGTTTTTTCCCTCGCAGTTATTGTGTTTTAAGTCTTTCATACGTTTTTGCGTGTGTGTGGGATGTACTGTACTATGGAGTCTGTTCAGTCAAATGTACGACACACACACACACAATGTGAAATACTTTTCACCCTCAGAAGTATGTGATATATTACCAGTGGAGAACTGCCATCACGCAACGCAGATTAATTGGTCACACTGAAATTGCAATATTGAAATGAAGTGCCCCTTACACACTTAAAATCCATTATTTTACAACCCTGTCCGTTTAGAAATTCAAGAGAGCTGTAATTCTAGTTCACAGCGCATGCAAGGGAGCCATATAAAATCTAATTATTTATGATAAAAGCTTATTTTATCGGTGGAGCTAGCAGACACGCGGAGCAGCGTATTGCAGCAGTGGACCAAGCAGAAGTGACCAAGCTCAATATTAAGCGAAGCAGTAACCATAGATATATAGTCTGGTTACCAGGGGCAACAGAGATGCGGTTGCTAATCATTAGCAGAGAGACAATTATTGTGAGAGGAAAGCTGCCTTCTTTGCAGTGCATAAATTAGACCCCTAAATGAATTAAGGACAAACATTCCTAACCTCAATTACTCTGTGTTGATCTTAGTCGCTGGAATGAGGCGAATTCGGTACATCTCTGACCTGCCCGAAACAAAACTGCAAAGGAGAGAGAGGCCAACCCACACACATCCTTGGAATCAGTGGGAGGCTGTGGAAGGGATTTGCACAGCGTTTTCAATTATTTCAGAAAAACATCTCTGCAAAGGCTTATAGAAAAAGCAAGGGCTGCTCTATGTTCCCTCCGTCAGAGCAATACCTTACAATGAATCTGTCGATACTGTCAATACCTCTATACTATAATCATTATTACATATTAGCGTCTCCCAGCACATCCAATATGGTGGTATCCTAATGGGTCCGAAGGATGCATTCAAGATTATAGAAAATAATTTTAATAATAAGAATTTCATATTAAGTTGATATCATGTTAAGGGTTTGGAGTGAACTGGACATTACAGTTAATAGCATTTAATGTAGTTTAGCAAAAATCACGATGATTTAATACAGAAGTCTAGGGTATCATGCCAACAGATATAAAACAGCATTTCTGATTTTCTCAAGTATTGCCTAATTGGTCATTCAATGTTTTCAGATCTTCAACCGAACAAAATCTAATATAAAATAAAGTGAGTGTATACATACTTATGTCTGTCTGCAAAAACTGGCTCGGCACAGTGACTTCAACCAAACACTGTTCATCGTTACACAAAGAGAAAGTTTATACGACAATAAATGAGGCCAAATCATGGAAGTTACTTGGTTTGATAATTAATTAGACAGCTGAAGCATATTTAGTTTCAACCTATTGAACCAGATTTTCCGTTGTAAAACTAAATAATAAGGAATACAATGCTACAAAAAAACAAAAGCTCTGTTGTTTCTTTCATATCATAAACACACACTTATCTAGACATTAAATAAATAAAAGACCCCAAAAGCTTTCTGCATTTGATGAAACCCAGTGCTTGCACGGCATCTGGCCGAGTCATCTGGTACCAAAGTACATGTTCGTGCGAAGAAGTTTTACAAGAAACGTCCATCTTTGATGGATTGGCCGAAACTTTATCTTTCATCACAATGATGACCCGAAGTCTGCAGAGATGTGCTTGGAGCAGAAGTCTGTAGACGGAATAACATCATTAAATTGGCCACCTCCACAGCCCCGGTCTCCACGTAATAAAAGCTGTGTGGAATCACTTGAACAGGTAAGGGAACAAAAGTCAATATGGCGAATATTGCAAGAGGCTTTGAAGAATTTACCACGGAGCTATTAATTAATTGTTTCAGTTTTGCATTAGAAAAGCTGCCAGACATAAATCGGAGTTGTTTTGGTATTACAATACGTTTGTATTATTTTCAGTTTTCATTGTCTCTTTGAGCTTACTCCAGTGTTATTTATGCACAGATGTATTGCTTTAAACGTTTTCTCTCAGGTGGACTAAGACTTCTTCACAGTATTGCATGCATAGTCTTCATGTTTATTTGACGGCTCTTGGATACGCCCGTAACATCTTTGCATGGCAGGTTTCGGGCAGTTGCTCCCATTCTTCCTTCATCTCATCTCAAACTCCGTCCGACCGGACGGTGAGAGCAGGTGAACTGCGCAGATGTTCAATGAGGTTTGGGCTTTGGGCTTTGTGGCAGTACCGCTCGAGGACATTTACACCCTCGTCCCCCGTTGTCATCCTGAAAGATTAATCTTCAACCCCGGTCCGAGGTCCAGCGCCGCTCTGAGTTTATCTTCAAGGACCTTGCTTTATTTAGCCGCGTTCATGCTTCCCCAACCCTGACCCGTCTATCCGTCGGCGCTGCTGAGAAGCACCCATAGGGCTGTCACATCATGATGCTACCACCAACATGTTTAACTGCAAGCCCGCTGATTAGGAGTACCTTGTATTCGCCAGACAGAGCGCTTGGCCTTTAGGCCGAACACATTTATTCTGGTCCCATTAGATCGTACAGTATGTTTTCTTTGCTGTCAGAGTTCTTCGAGCGATATGTCATATGCTTTCTACTCAAGGGCCGATTTTTCGAAGCTGCACGCACGTGCGGGCCTGATACTTTTGAGACGGCTCTGTGCTTTTGTTGTAAGCAAACAGAGAGAGAGAGAGAGAGCAAAACACAAATGTCAATAATGACCTAATGAGGAACATGCATAACAATGTTTCACTGCAATCATATCGCCGGAGTCCTACATTTCACGAGCCGCGACAAACCGGATGAATCAACTACCCAGGTAGGCTCTCTCCTTCAGATGGAGCACATCAACCTAGAGCACGCTAGAACCTCAACTAGCCGGACCAATTAGACAACGCTTACGAGGGAAACGTGAATGAACCCTCTCCTCAACTTATTGATCTGTCAGTCATATTTTTGCTATGCAGATACAACCATGCTTCTGGAGAGCCAGTGGTTGTACTCACTCCATTTGGTGTGATGTTAGTGGGCAAATAAGTGATTTTCTTTTAATAACAGTAGAGAGGTAAAGTGACCACAAACTTTAGAACCGTAGTGTTTTCAGGGCTCTGGAGGGAGTTTTAATGACAAAATAAAAACATGAGGAGAGGTGGTGAGAAATCCCTTTAAAACAACTACTGGTAGGAGGATTTAGGAGGAATGGGTGTGGAGGTCTTCATTTGGGCTGCCTGGCAACCTCCACCTCCTGACTCCTCTACCTCCTGACTCTCCTCCTCCACCTCCTGACTCTCCTCCACCTCCTGACTCTCCTCCTCCACCTCCTGACTCTCCTCCACCTCCTGACTCTCCTCTACCTCCTGACTCTCCTCCACCTCCTGACTCTCCTCTACCTCCTGACTCTCCTCCACCTCCCCCATCTAGCTAGCTGGCATGTCATATTTTCTCTTCTGATACTGGCCCCGCCTCAAGCTGCCCCCTGAGGCCCTTAAATACCTTTTCTGTCAAGGTCCCAAGGGAAGGCATGTTTGCTGGTGTGAGGCTGCCTCAGCTGGAGCCGTTGGTACAATGCTGATCTGAGTGGCATGGGTGCACTTGTGCCATTATAAATACTGTACCAGCCAAAAGCTCGGACACTATTACCCAGTTACTTGAGTAAATCTGTTCAAACTCTCGACTCGTATTGCATATATTCTTTATTTAATTTATGGCACCAGCAGTAAGCTGAGAGCAGATATTCTATGTTTTATGAGTAAACATGCAAGGCGTAAAGGGTTTAGCATGGGTGTCCTCTAATATGTGTCTTACAAGCTCATATGTCTGGCCGATTAGCGAACACAATGAGCAGGCAACAAGTAAATGAGCATGGCAGCCGACGACACGAATATATACCGAAACCATTTTGCATCAAAGGCAAAATAACGACTAGACTCGTTAGCCGCAATGATCTCTGTCGTGTATATGTCTGTCATGACGTCGAACAGACAAATGTAGATAAACGCCACCAATTAAGTGTTAATTATTCGCAAAAGTCAATTTCCTAAACCACATATTCTTTAGCAAGAAGCTGCGTCTATGGATCTGTATATTTTAAAGTGTGACATTAATTAAGAAATGCTGCTTATGTATACGATTACATAACAGTGCTCATTTGGTACCTAACAATTAAATCTGAAGGAAGAGGTTTGACGTGCAAACAAAAAAGTGAATTAATGTTTGAATAAAGGTGAATTCAAAACAGCAGTTAGTCCTGCATGCATTGACTCGTCTCGTTGAGATGCACGATCGGTATATATCTTAGGAAAAGTCAAGCAAGAATATTTCTGAAAGTTTTCCAGAGCCGGAGCCAATTAGTCGGTTGGATTTCAGTTGAACCATCTATTCCCTGAAAGAGCTCTGACACATGAGGTGAGTCAAATGCCACTCTAGAACTTCCCTTACAGTACGCCACTTCTTCTGTGCTGCCAGATGTACTGAGATCAGATTTTCACAGCCGAAATCAGGAGAAAAGTGGTATGTACATTTAGCATCAGAAACAGTGCTTATAAATACACAAAAGTATAGATACTAAACCAGACCAGCAACTTGGATTGCTGACGAACGCCAGGTCTGAGAGATTCTAAAGGAGACAGGAAACGCACCTGGCAATGATTATTTGTGCCCATTGTTATGCAAATGTGCATTCTATCAGTAATAACTGAAGTGGTTAAAGATAGTCATTAGAATATAAGAGTGTTTAAACTCTACTTACGACGACTGTTGGCTGAATGAGAGAATACCGTGCTCTTGTGAAGAGAAAATCAGTTTAACCATTAATTTATTAGAGGTGGAAATAGGAGTGTGTATTTTTGGACAGGGCGATCGTTAACGCGTCTGGGGGAAAGACAAGACAGGCAGATGGTTGCAGTCCATTGTTCTTCTGGAAGGAAGGGCGAAACATCTTTGGGTTAGCCTAGGGTGGAGATCCAACCTGATAAAAGAAACACGCCTGGAGTGATTTAGACTAGATAAACGTGCTCTGATGTGTTGTTGATGGAGGGCCGCTGTGCAGAATTTTGCCCCACTCTGTCTCACGTAGATACTGACGATGTCTGAGCTGCGTGACTCAGTGTAGTCTTGGACTTTTACGGGTGTGACTTCCGGCTTGCAAGTATTCTAAATTACTATTGTGCAAATACATTTGGGTTTCTGTCTCACGTAGAGCGGGCGAAACGGGGTAACCATCATTTCTATATCACCTAGTAAACATTTTAGTATTTAGAAGTGATATTGTTCTGGTTCCAAAAGACAATTATAAATATTAGGTAGGCAATCGTTTTTTCTAAAATCACAAAATACTTACATTAACTGTCCATATGAGACCCGGAATGAACATTTGAGTCTTTTAGCTGACTCTTTTATCCAGAGTGACAAAATACATTTCTGGTTTCAACGATTTAGTCATTTTGTTAAGGAAGAGACGAGTGGAAGGACAAGCTAATTGGAAGTTCTGATGACACCAGGGCGATATTGAAAATGTCGCCAGTACACCAGGGTTTACGCCTCGACCCTCCTAATAAGTGTGTAATAACTGCGTAGTAACTGCGTAATAACTGCATAAATGTCGCCAGTACACCAGGGGTTACGCCTCGACCCTCCTAATAAGTGTGTAATAACTGCGTAATAACTGCGTAAATGTCGCCAGTACACCAGGGTTTACGCCTCGACTCTCCTAATAAGTGCGTTATAACTGCGTAAATGTCGCCAGTACACCAGGGTTTACGCCTCGACTATCCTAAGTGCGTAATAAGTGCCGCCAAGATTGTTAGCGATTTTATGTTTAAGTGACCTCTTAAACGTCTCATCTGAAAGACTGCACTCTACGTAAGGCAATGTCCCCTTCCCTGCCCTGTGACATTGAGAATTTAGCTTTAGAACAGAGGAAAGAGTGCCCCCTACTGGCCCCTTGAACGCCACTTATAGCAGCTCCAGAGCCGAGCCTGGAGTAAGATGCAAGGTGCTGTGCCACTAGCTTTGGCATCACCGTTGAAGCATGCATTTCCACACGTGACAGAAGAGACATCTCTTTCCCTGCCTGCAATGAACCCTACATTTTAAAGCACATGAATCTCTGCAGAATAAGTATCTCATCAAATAAGATATCTCCCCATAGCCATGGGAATGGTATGGATTAATGTTGATTTCTATTGGATAGAGCGAGTGGTGCTGGAATAAACACAATGGCCAGTGATATGGCCAAGCACCCATTGTGGAATCCATGCCTATTGACTGATTACAGGAGCCCCATAGGTGAAGCAGTAATTGGGTTTAACCCATTGGGTTCTCGCCTCACTGCTCAGTGTTAGGAACCTACAAATGGTTTTGAATGATTGAGTGCTGGCTAATGCAGGCATCATCAGTCTGGCATCATCAGACTGGCATCATCAGACTGGCATCATCAGACTGGCATCATCAGACTGGCAAGCCCATCGGCTGGGTCACACTGGCGACTAAAGGAGGCAAAGACCACAGCAATGATTCAGATGAATTTAGAGAGCCTACACACAGACAATCTCACCAGTAGAGCCCCCATATAGGGCACCGGGGTGGTCGGGCAAACACCTAGTTAAAAAAGGAACGACTCAACTGTGTTTGCAATGCTTTAAAAGGCATACAAGCAATTAAGCACACACGCATAATTACATGAATGTATCATTAGCAACCTTCAGCAATCTGTGCACAAGTGCATAACACCTTTATGTAGAATTCCAGTTATAAAGCAGCGGAGACACATTTGGTGTAACGGTGCACACTATTTTTCCCCCAGTACTTTCATTCTGGGAGATGCATTTAGAATGTAACTACTATACCTGTAGCCTATAGGGACGAATGCACACTCTACCATGGAGATAAAACCATGCACATTGTGCACATCTATGTCCGTGCGCACCTCTGATTGCGAGATAGTTGCCTATTCATTCAGCCACAATAATATGTATATTATTATATATTTATATATATATTATATGCACTTACCCATATCAGCGGTACCCATATGATGCGTAATCCCCAGATCAGCGGCTGATCACTGCGTCCTTCTCCCAATAGAGACCCGTTCCCTCCGTCCGTGCGCAAGACGCGCGTGCAGCCGCACCGCAAAAATCACCGCATCTCACGCAAACCAATGCATCCGGGCGCTATTCGGTTCGATACCTCACCCCCCACCACAAATCAAGTTTACCCCCCCCCACCCAATAATACCACATCCACGTTCTTCAAGTTCAGAATATGGATCAAGTTACACGCAATAAGAATGTGCACGCATCGGCAAATCTAAACGTTGGGGAAAAAAAGAAGAAAAACGGTTAAATTCACATGTTGTAGATAGATACGGCGAAAATATGCAAAATGCAAAAAAAATGCCGAAAATGCGAAAAGAAAGTTAAGCTCGTTGTTATGTTGTGCGAGAATAAGAGCAGTCTGTCTTAATGATGCGCTCATGGATGTCTGGATAAGAGACCAGAGGAATCCGGGGTGGCATTACAGGGAGCTGTCTGATGCGTGCGTGCGTGTGCCCGTGACTGGAGGCGCGCGCCTCATCCTGTGTGTAGCTCAGATGCACGTGCGTGCGTGTGCGTGTGCATGCGTGGGTGTGTGTGTCTGTGTGTGTGTGTGTGTGTGTCCTTTCTGGTTTATGGTTCAGATTTATGTTTAATACAGCCATTTGATTTCTACCCCTTCCTAAAACACTCTCCCTCTACCCCTACTTACTCCTGTTGGAAGGCATAACTCACATATTTGCACGGGAACATTCATGTGCAGTATAAAGCCCGCTATTGCATGGGTGTGTTTACAGTTTGTCTATATTACTGGAAAAGTATTTAGTCGGATTGGTCGAAAATCCAATCATTTGACAAATTCACAAAACGTGTAATTATTTTTGATTAATATGATCATTGCATGATGGTGAATCTAATAACTCATATTGAGCAATTACAAAGCCAAGCAGCAGGCCAGTCAGCTTGTGATAGACGCATTTCATCAGTGACTGAAAGGTTACGAGATCGAATATGCAAGGTGAAAAAAAATGCCTCTGTGTGAGCTAACTACGGCAGCGAGACCTAATGCTTCCCCGGCCAAGGCCCCAGTAAAAATTTAAATGCGCTCAGAGTAACCTTACATTGTAAAACAAGAGTGAGAACAAGACATACAAGTCAGATTTGAACAACCAAAGACACGATGGACTAGGCCCAATTACTTTGAATTCTTCTGCTGGTTGGATAAGACAGCTCATTTTAAAGCTTTTCCTGTGACCTTTGCACATTGTGATCTAAACTCAGGTTGAAAAGGTTATAAGGAAAACTCAGGTACCAAACCCAAAGTATACATTTACAGCATTTAGCATCTAGAACATCGTACAGAATTACAGAACAGAGTGTTTAAAGAACTGCCCAAAATTGACATGGAGAAAGTTTTAAAGCTATTTATTTGGACCTCATGTGTTCATTTGCTATGAAAAACAAAACAAAAAAAATGTTTTTTACCTTTTATTTTGCCTTTTAATATTAGGGTAGCTAAAACATGTGTCCCTTTTAGAACTGTGCCCTTTATTACAGCAAAAATGAAAACATTTTCAAATATTCAGTTGAAAAACAAACATAAATTCAAACAATATACACACAAACATCAACTAAAGTCTGGGCTTTTTGGAAGTCAAGGAAATCCCGTCAACCAACTTCTACGAAAGACATTGCTGTGAACACAAGGCATCTGAAAAATTGCATCCAGAATATCCAATCTGATGCTACAGCGTGCATATTTACAGTAGCAAATCACAATAAACTGTACAAAACATTATACACATTTTTTTTTTGCTTGTCAGTGCCGCTTGCTGAAAGGAATCTTGACGACTATAAATGTAAATCGCTTGGGAATGGAGAAAACAACCGAAAGACAGAAGAGACTGAGTAGGTATTGCTATATATGGTAGAAATGTCATCACCTTCACCAATAGCGATGTTGTCTTCCTTTATGTAGGTCTCTTCCTTATTGCACTGTATCTGCGTCATTAACATTCTTTGATCACCAAGCGTCAGATGTAAAGTTACCTTGATTGTACTGAGACACTCAACTGAATGAGTGATCTTATTGTGATCAAAATTGTGGTCAAAAATAAATGACAGACTCAACTGATTCAGGTGGGAAAACCTCAACATCACTTCTGAAAACGTAAGTTCTCAATATATCCAGGACCTACTTCAGATGGGTTCACAATTCAGGTTGCGCGATTACTTTGCACATGCAGTTAATTTGCTGTGGTGTGAATATTCCCCAGCCTGCTCCATCAGCATCTCAGGTGTCCACAAAGAAGGCAAGCCAGACCTCCCTGTGAGCATGTAGTGGGGAGAGCCAGAACACAAGCCGACATAGATCGTCCGATGGAGGAAGTATCTGGAGCTGGAGCGGAGGAAGCTTGGGCAACAGACGGCAGAGAGACGGCAGGACTCACGACTGTCTGGCCCCAGGGAGACGAGAGCCCAAGAGGGAGAGCGCCAGTTTGGAGAAAAAGAGTTGAGAAGCCGAATCGACGTTAACTGACGGTGGCCTTTTCTTATAAACGGCCTCTTCAATTACGCCCCCAGCATCCCAACTACACCGGTCAGTTTTCTGTGGTGGATTACTCCCTCACCTCCACTTCCACCAACCAAGACCGGATCTGTGTTGGTTCCCTGTGTCTCTCCCCGTAATATTACACAAATGTGCCCCATAAGGCCGTCTTCTTCTGTACGATGACACACAAGAGAGTTGTAGGTGGACGCTTAATGCTAATGAGTTACAAGCACAGGATTGGGATTTTGCAACACCCGATCATCGTCAGAAAACAGTTCAACGGAGCTGCGAATTTCAGTAATTACCTTCACAAAGCTCGGCCTGGTCAGTCAATCACTAAAGGTTTCCTTGAAGTGCTGAAAAACAATTCTAGCTCCTAAGTGATTTGGCTGGATACCATGCTCTTTATAAAAATGTACTTCTGCTTCCGGAAAATGTCATAGTGGTGTACAATCACTCGCGCGGGCAAAACCGCATTCGAAAACACAATAAGCTGTCTGCATCCGATAAACAGTGCTTAAAGATTTCTACCCCGGGGTACGGAAGAGAACTCATTGACGTTAACTGAGCATCTGGCATGAGTTATCTGACACAAAAGTACACACTTTAACCGTTAAAATGAGTCATTCAAGCAATGACCGTCATTGACTGATTTGCCGAAACATGATCTTTTGGCACAATAACGACCCTGAACACCGGGCAACGGGGAACATTTGCAAAAGCGCAGTCACACCGACTCCCTCTGACCGTAAAAAATACGTGCAGCTGCCCTGGGCTGTGAAACACAGGTTTCTTAGCGACAGCACAGCCTGACGCGTTTTCTCCTTAGTGCCGTATTATCGTCATGCTTTGTCGATCTCCCTTCCCACTGTACGAATCAAACTTAAAAACTCGGTCGGCTCTACCAATTAGTCGGCACAGGACCCCGGCTTCCTAATCAGACTGGCAGCTTTGACATTCGAAGTTGATAACATTGAACCGTTTCGTGAACCCGTTTGGGATTTTTTTCCCACCGCCATTTTCAGTCAAGTGTCTGTAATCATCTCAAGGCCATGGTTACATCATCCGTATAGACACTGTGTACCAGCACAGCTCAGGCTGCATGTAGAGAGCCCTATCAGTATTTACTGGCCGCGTTTGAGGGTTGAATTGTTAGGTTAAATGGCGTGTCACATACATTTACGGTCACTTCGGCTCCGCGACACTCTCTACACGCACGGATGGTTCAAGAACAAAAGGTTAAATTAGCATAATTAGCTGTTGTTTTGCATCGTTGACCGTTCCTTCAGAGTGGGGTTAACTATGCCCCGCGGAACTGACGTTTAATACAGTGGCATTTCGTTTCTAATTTTTAGCTTAGATTTTAATTATAGTGATATTGAGCACTGTTAGCTCGTTAGCTCACAGCTTTGTTTCCAGGGTGTTTGATGAAACGGGGAGCTCTCCTTCTTCTGTACACCTTAATATCACACAGAGTCTTTAAACAAGATGTGTTGTATTGTTAAGGAGCTGTTCACTTCTATCTACCTTTGCTTGCTAGCAAGGATACAAGTTATAACGACAAGTGTTCTTAAATTAAATGTTACACATCTCAACTCAATTAAATTTCAAAATAACTGAACTGGCCTTTGAAAATATTTTTTTTCTGCAACTCATAACACACATCAAAGCATAAATGATTACGCGGAGTATGACTAGAACGTTTGAGGATTTTGTGTCCTAATACAAAGTAATTACGTTTCTTTCATCAGTAACTACGCTAGAGAAACTTTTGACAACAGCCTGTCACTGTCATCCTACTTCATATTGAACCCAAACAGTCTCACAAACATAACACTCACTGACAGTATAGTATGTTCACAAAATGTTGGTTGCAAACATGTTTTGTTCTAAGGCAATGAAATACAGGAAGAAATCAATTATTTTTTTAAAGCTTTTGAATAAGAATTTTGAGTAGCTCTTTATTTTGACAATAAGTAACATTTCAACGTACTGTTTTTTAACCCTAACCTTAACCCTTACCCTAAACATAACCCTAAAGCTTATTAATATCAAAAGAAGAATATTTAAAAATTGTGACTCTAAATTCAGTGTATCCGCTTTCTGAGGCTCTGCAGAGAGGGGTGCAGTAGGCTTGTACATATAGTTACCCTAATTGGGCTCCAACACCTTGAGTTCCTGCCGTGACCTCATTTAAGTTGAAGGCTGTGTTGGACACCACTTTCTGGTTGAGCAGGAAGCATGATAAAAGCCAGTGGAATCAGTGGAATCAGTGGAATCAGTGGAATCAGTGAAACCAGTGGAATCAGTGGAATCAGTGAAACCAGTGGAATCAGTGAAACCAGTGAAACCAGTGAAACCAGTGGAATCAGTGAAACCAGTGAAACCAGTGGAATCAGTGAAACCAGTGGAATCAGTGAAACCAGTGGAATCAGTGAAACCAGTGGAATCAGTGAAACCAGTGGAATCATTGAAACCAGTGGAATCAGTAAAACCAGTGGAATCAGTAAAACCAGTGGAATCAGTGAAACCAGTGGAACCACCAGTGGAATCAATGAAACCAGTGGAATCAGTAAAACCAGTGGAATCAGTAAAACCAGTGGAATCAGTAAAACCAGTGGAATCAGTGGAATCAGTAAAACCAGTGGAATCAGTGGAATCAGTGAAACCAGTGGAATCAGTGAAACCAGTGGAATCAGTAAAACCAGTGGAATCAAGTCCACTTGGCGTTGCTGCAATAAAACAGTGCCTTGTTCAGAAATTGGATCTCACAATATAGGATACAACAAATGGCGTGAAAAAGAAAAAAGGATGATAATAATATGAAGAATATTCTCCAATAATTACCATATATAGTTCTAACTATGAGCTTCATTTCATACAACAGACACCATATTTCAACTCAGCAGGATAACCTTTAACTCACAGTAACACACATTTTAGTAGCTATAACTGTCTTGGGGAAATGTTCGATTTACGGCATCTCTTCATTTGAATCTAGACAAAATGTATCCAATAATTCTTCCCAGGGGAAATTAGAAAAGTGCATATTTGA
This sequence comes from Dallia pectoralis, assembly GCA_029465975.1. Taxonomy (NCBI): domain Eukaryota; kingdom Metazoa; phylum Chordata; class Actinopteri; order Esociformes; family Umbridae; genus Dallia; species Dallia pectoralis. The sequence goes on along the minus strand of CM055760.1, from coordinate 9,939,246 downwards.
TTAACTGTTTTCAGACTACATTATAATTGCAACTGGTGAAATATCGATCTCCAACTGTTTTTGTCCTGCTGATAACGGGTTCACACTGTTGCTTTGTTGGCTACTGGCCTTCAGGGATGGGTTTAGATCACTGACCAGAATCACCTGTAGACCAGAATCACCTGTAGACCAGAATCACCTGTAGACCAGAATCACCTGTAGACCAGAATCACCTGTAGACCAGAATCACCTGTAGACCACAATCACCTGTAGACCAGAATCACCTGTAGACCAGAATCACCTGTAGACCAGAATCACCTGTAGACCAGAATCACCTTTAGACCAGAATCACCTGTAGACCAGAATCACCTGTAGACCAGAATCACCTGTAGACCAGAATCACCTGTAGACCAGAATCACCTGTAGACCAGAATCACATGTAGACCAGAATCACCTGTAGACCAGAATCACCTGTAGACCAGAATCACCTGTAGACCAGAATCACCTGTAGACCAGAATCACCTGTAGACCAGAATCACCTGTAGACCAGAATCACCTGTAGTTACACATGAAGACTAGTAAAAATACCAGCGTCTGTAAAGTGCAAAAAAACTAAGAGAAAACACCTACCTTTGTTTTATATTTTCACACACATATTGTATAGTATATCTTTCCAGCTGAGAATAATTAACTTGGTTTGATTCATTACCACACACTTTGCTGTATTTTAGCGTACAATATCAGTATGTTTCTAGAGTTTACCACACAATAGCTCTGCTGTTGAACGGAATTAGCATTGCATTGACGTGTCACAGTTTCAGAACAACTGAACATGATTGCGTCCCAATGAACACAATAAGTAGTTGAATGTTTGTGTTCTCGTTTTTACTATTAATTGAGAGATGCATAATTACGTTTCAAATGAATGAGGCATTGTGTGCCAGCGAGTCAGACATCCTCTCAGGTTGCTATTTCCGCCGCACAGCGTCCTCCCTGGCGACAGGTCACATTATCTACGATGGGAGGAAGGTTTTGCCCTGATTCTCTCTCTTCTGGGACTGATGTGTGTTTTTTGCACTTATAAGTTCAGTCACATGGGTCATGTTAACAGAATGCACCTCTCCACATGACAAGTACATTACTGGAACAAGCATAAATTGGTGAACAACGAGTGAGTCAAATGTAATAAGAGTCAATTCAACGCGTGCCGACGGTCCTGTCTGTTTGAGAATTACGAGGAGCGAAATGAATCGCGCCAAATTACCGCTGTGGCGATTTTAATGCATAAAATAATATTACAAGAGAGACAAGAGTGGCACGGAAGTAAACTAATGGAACATAATCCCCCCCCAATGTGTCTGTATATCGTGGCCTAAATTAAACTACTTTGGAGTAGAAAGGAAATTTGGATACAGTCCATTAACAAATATTCATGTAATCATGAAATAGTGTTGGTTGAGGTTTAGTCAGTGGCCAGATCAAAGTGAGTCATGCATGTTTATGTTCGCCCTTTCTGATTGGTCAAACATTTATTTGAATTATGTTTTGTTCAGAAAATTGCAGTTGCGTGTTAAAAACCCCAAATGAACTATTAAAACAGTATTGTGCCGATACATGCAATCCGTTAATCGTATGCGGTGTTAAATGCTATCAATATTCCGTTGTTGACATGTCCAGAACTTAACCCATGCTTGCAACAGAGGGAAAGATTACAAGCATTAGATTTTATTAATTTGAGCAATAATTAATAGCTTTAAGAGGGAGAGACAGAAAGGAATAGTCAAAACACCAAGTCCTAAAGATACATTTACAAAGTACCCAGAATGCAACGGAGGTGTAAGCCTGAGTGAAACGTTTAAAGTGATTGTAAAATCCCGTATAAAAGAATTGGTGTAATCGTGCAAAAAGCTGTTTTTCGAGATTTGCCTCCAGGTTTTTCTGTGGGGATTATGACTCACACTATTTCGCTAATTATACTTGTTTGTTGATATAAACATTCTGTCACGATTTGGCACTGCCCCTACGTCACAGCCAATCAGGCAACAGCTTGGAAATTCCCGAGGGGCAAAACAGGCTCCGTGTTGAAAGGATCTTTGAACCACTAAGACTCTTCCCGATTGCCGCCATCCAGCCAAACGAGGTACCCGACCAAGACGGGCCTTGGTCAGGGAGATGACTAAGAACCCAATGGTCACTTCGAAAGAGTTTCAGTGTTTCTGGAAATACGAGAATGTGCCGGAAAGACGACCATATCTGAAGCACCATCCAACGGTAGAACGCCTAGACATAAGCCACTCCTGCGTAAAAAGAACTGAAAATCGCAGTTCACTGACACTAACAATCTTACCTAACAGCTTGAGAGGAAAATAAATAAACTACCGAAAGCCTTGTGTGCAAATTGGGTGGAAGCGTACCCAAGAATAATCAAAGCTGTGATCACTTCCAGAAACATGTCTACCGTACTGATTAAATAGTCTGAATGCTCAAACGCGAGATATTAAATATGTTCTATAAATTGGCACAAAAATTAAGTGTTATGATTGTGTGCGTTATTGTGTGTAGATTAAAGCCAAAATAAATATCCCATTATAAATTAAGTCTTCCGCATTACAGATCAAATTGTGTTAGGACTAAACGTTTCAAAGGCATGTATATATTTCATGAGAACCATTAGAATATCTTAGGTGGTCATCTGTGACTTTATTTTGTACTGAGGGATCTGGAATTTAAAGTGACACGCATGCCAAACTTGCCAAAAACATTTGTAAATGGCAAAGAAATCCCAGCTCCACTGATAAAACAATAAAAATGTGTTCGAATGAATTGAAGCTGTGCTAGACCTGCATTGAAGAGAACCCCAGGGCATTATCCATCCGCACACAACAAAGAGGACTGTTTGTGATATTAAAACTGTGTCCAAGGATCAGAGGTGAAGAATTGCAGCGGTGAGTGGAAACTGCGGGTCACCAAGTCTCAAAACTACTGCAACTAGAAATCCTCCCCAGACTAGAAAGTCAGGCTAAAATGAAATCCATCCACGGAAGTTTGTCAAACACCATTAGCAGTTTGATTGTAACCTATGGTCAAAGAGACAAAAGCCGAAAGGTGGGTTTTGCATAAAAAGAGGGATTGTTTTGCAGTAAATAAACAAGTCCCCAGTGAGGTTTTTCATGTAGGGGTACTGTCTGGGCCCTCAAAAATGCTGGCGACCCGGTTAGGACGCATGACATCATGGACTGTAAAATATCAGAAAATGCAAGACCAAAATCTGTCTGCCACTACCGGAAATCTAAAACGGGGTTTTTGTCAGATCATCCGGCTGGAAAATGATCCAGAGCATTCTTCCAGATCCACCCAAAATTTCTCCACGACAATAGTTTGCTGTGGACATCCCAGTCTCCTGACGTCAACCAATGAAAACCTGAGGTTGGCAGATGAGGAGGAGTCACATAGAGACCGACCACTCAGAAGGACCTGGAGAGATACCAGCATTGGTGAATGATGGTCGATGTTCTTCTCCCATGTCATTAAACATTATGGCATAGGAACATCAAGTAAGAACCCGTGTTATTTTGCAAACAGTACTAAATGCCACACGCGTTCTTGAGAATATATTTGTCTTGATTAAGAATTTGTTACCTCAAGCTTTTTTCTAAATGTTAAGAGTGAGACCAAGCTAATATATAATATTGACATATGAAAATGGCTATGAAACTTCACAGCCTTTTTTACTCGTCTTTGCCAACGGTGGCAATTATGTGGAGGGCAGTGAAGCCATTGACCGTGAAAACAAAATAAGTAGATGTTGTTATTTGACATTACCATTTTTTTTCTCCGAGCCAGAGAGCCTGAGTGCTGTTCACACAGACTGCAATATTGAAATGACAGCAGACATGACTGAACGTATACATGACTCAACATATATATGACTAAACGTATACATGACTGAACATACGTGACTGAACGTATACATGACTCAACATATATATGACTAAACGTATACATGACTGAACATACGTGACTGAACGTATACATGACTCAACATATATATGACTAAACGTATACATGACTGACCATATACACGACTGAACGTATACATGACTGAACATATACACGACTGAACGTATACATGACTGAACATATACCTGACTGAACATATACCTGACTGAACATATACATGACTGAACATATACCTGACTGAACATATGCCTGACTGAACATATACATGACTGAACATATACCTGACTGAACATATACCTGACTGAACATATGCCTGACTGAACATATACCTGACTGAACATATACCTGACTGAACATATACCTGACTGAACATATACCTGACTGAACATATACCTGACTGAACATATACCTGACTGAACATATACATGACTGAACATATACCTGACTGAACATATACCTGACTGAACATATACCTGACTGAACATATATATGACTGAACATATACCTGACTGAACATATACCTATACCTGACTGAACATATACTGAACATGACTGAACATATACCTGACTGAACATATACATGACTGAACATATACCTGACTGAACATATACCTGACTGAACATATACCTGACTGAACATATACATGACTGAACATATACCTGACTGAACATATACCTGACTGAACATATACCTGACTGAACATATACATGACTGAACATATACCTGACTGAACATATACCTGACTGAACATATACCTGACTGAACATATACCTGACTGAACATATACCTGACTGAACATATACCTGACTGAACATATACCTGACTGAACATATACCTGACTGAACATATACCTGACTGAACATACCTGACTGAACATATACCTGACTGAACATATACCTGACTGAACATATACCTGACTGAACATATACCTGACTGAACATATACCTGACTGAACATATACCTGACTGAACATATACCTGACTGAACATATACCTGACTGAACATATATATGACTGAACATATACCTGACTGAACATATACCTGACTGAACATATACATGACTGAACATATACCTGACTGAACATATACATGACTGAACATATACCTGACTGAACATATACCTGACTGAACATATACCTGACTGAACATATACCTGACTGAACATATACCTGACTGAACATATACCTGACTGAACATATACATGACTGAACATATACCTGACTGAACATATACCTGACTGAACATATACCTGACTGAACATATATGACTGAACATATACCTGACTGAACATATACCTGACTGAACATATACCTGACTGAACATATACATGACTGAACATATACCTGACTGAACATATACCTGACTGAACATATACCTGACTGAACATATACCTGACTGAACATATACCTGACTGAACATATATATGACTGAACATATACCTGACTGAACATATACCTGACTGAACATATACATGACTGAACATATACATGACTGAACGTATACATGACTGAACGTATACATGACTGAACATATACCTGACTGAACATATACACAACTGAACGTATAAATAAATAATGGTTTTCCTGCCAAGTATATAAAGTCACGAAGCATTAAGTTTAAATGAGAAACTTACGGTCAAATAAGTGCATTCCCAATTACAGGCTAAATTCCCTGACCCAATGTCCTGGTGTAAGAACAGCTAGATGTTCATACAGAAGTTATTTCAAAACGCGTTGTTGACCTCATGCTATAACTCTGAACAAGCGTGAGGCTTAAGGGAAGTCTGCTGCCTTGGTGACACTACATACTAAGAACGTTTGGACCACAGCAGTAAATCCTGTTGTTCTCAACGTGTCTCCATGTGGGTCCACCATGCATGCTTGTGCCTGAAAGCCAAGTCTCCTCTTTCTGAACGGGGACGAGGGCCGCACACATCAGCGGCCCCTGAGAACCGTCTGATCCATCATCTGGGAGGTGTTATGGATGTTGCGGGGGCTAAACGACTCCCTGGGGAGGGGTGTCCTGCCGGTATCTCTGACAACCAGCCTGTCTGCCTCAATATCTTAGGAGAGAAGCCGAGCACACGTCCAAAGGGGATTCAGTCAGACTCCCAGCAAGAGACACGACACAAAAGGAAGCCACCATTGATTTAGCAGCCCTCGACTCCGGCTGTGGAGTGCGGAATCACACCCTGTGATAATGGGGTCGGAACCTGACCTTGCCGCCGTCCAAGGGAATCTTTGTCCCCAAAATGGGAATTCCCCGCTGACGGCACTGAGCCGAGAAAGCGTTCCTGACTCGACAAAGTAAACTATTGCATTTCTCTGCCCCGTCCTCAGTTCGAGGACAAATCAATTTCGGGCTGAAACGGGGACCTCGGTCGTGATATGCAGAATAGATCCAGCAGAAAGTGCCCCGCGCAGATGTTACTCTAAGCGTTATTAAGAGATGCTCGCGGTGACAGAGTGGATATGGGCGGAGAGTAATTGGTTGCACTCCAGCCATGTAATTAGTTTGGAAACCGTGAAACATGCGCACGTGTCTGCCGGTTAATCGTTCGCAGATGTTCCGGACAATCCCACCTCTACCTGATTAAAAGACAGGAGGGAAAAAATCCTTGCTTTCGGCTGTCAGGGAAAAAAACTGTGAGTAGACGGCGGAGAAAAAATGTCAATATTCGGAGGCGAGTATGTTTCATATGATTATGGATCGGCTTCCCCATTGTTTCAGTATAGATCATCACCCGCTGTCGTGAATCATTTATGAAACAATTAAGACGCACACGCGCTCGTGCTTCTGGGTATGTTTGACGGCAGCAGGTTCCAGGCTTGTGCTCATGGCAACGTGAGTAAGACGATTCTGTGTGTAAGACCGCGCGGAACGTGTAGGCAAATGTACGCTTGGTCGTGTGATTGACAGCACCACCGCAGGTATACACGGGTCAGCCTATACGCGGGCATACACTGGCATACACGGGCATTTTGGTACGGCATTTCGGCTGCCCGCTGCCCACGAGGCTATTTCAAGTGCTGGTGTGTGCCTAATGCACTTTTGGCAAAGGTTTTCGTGATGCTGTCTTTTTGCCGATATTGTTATATATGGTAACAGACAACCTGTCATGTGAAATTATTCCTGATATTAATCTGTGTGTATTTTGTTATTCATGTCGTGGCCGATGGGTTGAAACTGTTTCGAATGTTTAGGCATGATCTCGCAGTACTTGTTATGGTCAGCTGACGTTGTGGCCAACGGGGACTCAAGCAGGCTGGGCAGTGCCTCTGTCCTCTTGGCCTGTCACCAATATCCTGCCTGGCATCCAATATCTAACTGAGCATGGCGCATTTGACCGTCCCACAGCAGTGGTCCTGAGCCAAACACTAAAGGAGATGATGTTTATTATCTGCTTTCTGTGGTTACGCTCTAGACTTTCCTTTTGTGAAAGTCCAAGTCTACGGGGTTTGCGAATTTAAATTTTGCAATGTTGGAACGGCCATTTTACCATATAACTTATCACATGTGGTTTTTACTACCGAAATAGCTTTCACGCAAAATGTCTAGTTTGTTTTCGATAATTCTTAATTTTGTATTTACCATAGTGAAAGATTATTAGATTGTGATGTCTCTTGTACTACAGCGTACACGAGGACCTTGGCTATAATTGTTTTATTCTTGCTAAAGCATTTCCTCATTGGGAAAGATTAATCTCCTTCTAACAAGTAGTGAATTTGCCAATGTTGATAAGGCTAAAGCAATATCATTATGTGAACTGCAGTTTTATAACTGGGCTGCTTAAGAGTTTCTAACATGCTAAAGGAATTATGTAATTATGATAATTCAATCACATGTATTTTATTGACCAGTTTACATTAGGAGTTGTCACAAAGTGCACGTACAGATCCCGGCCTGAAATCTCAAAGAGATTTCAAACAACAAGAACTGTATTTACATTGGCTAGAAAAACCTCTCAGAACTTAGAAAGGAACCTGTATTGGGTGAAATTGTGATATTACATGACCTATTTGAGCCACATTAATATTTTAGTTCATATGACTGAGTTGTATGAAGACATTCAATGCTGGGGAAAAGTGAGTTGATCCAGGAGACAAAAGATCCAAATCACATAATTACAGTGTGAAATATTGCTTTCCTTTTGTCAGAATCTTGAATGATACACATAAGGTCACAAATATATCGACTGAATTTAAAAAAATAATAATATTGACTCATGATTTTCACTACAAGATGACAAATTATACTACAAGATGACAAATTATACTACAAGATGACTAATTATTATACTGGCATCTAATTTCAGACATAATTATTCGAGAGTGGTTATTGTAAATCACCCAGAACTATTAAAGTTATTCTATTGGGTTTTCAAAGGATTTGTAAATACTATGAAGTGTGGAAAAACACTAGATACTCTATCCTTTTCACATCATTGATGGGTTTATGTTCTTTTTTTAAGACTATCTTATATGTGTTAATGTACAGCGACATTTCACAGAATGACTTGACACATATTGACAAACAGTAAGACACCTTCTGTAGCAGCACTCAGGTAGCTTTTATCCCAATTTGTCTGGATTTTTGTCTATCACCTAAGAGGGTGAAGTTGACTGGAACAAGTTCAATTTATAACAAAAAAAATCTCCTATTTTCCCCTAAAGTTCTATATTCTACTTAGAAAATTCAGAAGAATTCAACTATTATATTAATTCACATGTATGCTTGAAACTATTATAATTATCATGTAAAAAAATTAATCTCACATGATAACTATAGCTTAGTACTTAGTTCAAGCAGGTACTAAAAAAGGCTTGATTGACATTGAGCCTTGATTGACATTTAATTGTGAATAGCTTACCCTAATATTTTTCATTTACATATTCTTACGCCCCACATATGCATATTTGGTCAATATCTCATCTTATACTTAACGGCCATAACTAGGCCTGCGTGTGTATAACATAATCTTCAGAGCACAAAATGTGCCATCGTAATCTCGGGAGTTCAAAAGTTTTAACATATAACAATGTTTGCTGTAAACAACAATAGTTTCTAGCTAGCACAACATAAGCCAACACGAGTCTGTCACAAGCTGAGTCAAACGTGCACTGGCACGGCTCAGAGGCAATTATATTATATATTCATTGCATTTGCTTTCAAAATGCATAGTTAACTACAAACATTAACACCGAACTGTTTAATAATGCATGCTACATTCAAGTCCAGAAGTGCAACACAGCTATAAGCGAAAAAAACATTAACGTTAACCGGTAGCGGCTAAATAGAAACGTTAGATAATTGACACACCGGCAAGGCTGTGAGGCAACATTAAAAGTTTGTCGCTCGCAAAACTCTGGGATTTAAACGATTGTGGCAGGGAAAACACAGGCAACAGATACTGGGTGAGATTTCGCGTGAGCTGCTCTGTGTTTCGTAACGAAGAGATGAACGCCGGGGACGGAGAGAGGGATTAAAGACCCGGAATCCCGTGGGTGGCCGCCTAGGCGTATTTACATGGGCAGTCCTGAAGTCAGCAGCATCGATGCTCTTCTTCTTCGTCGTCATGGTTATCTCTCGTCTCCGTAGGGGGGGAAAACCAAAAACAGAGGGTGGTAGGCCAGGGGTCTTGCACTCTAATTATTCTCGCCACTACTCTGTGCCTTTGGGGCATTTTTTATGACTCCCCGATGAGACTGGAGTGCTTTCAGGTGTGCCTTGCGAGGTGCAGCCGGCCAAGTTGTATTCAGCAGGTTCCTTTCTTGGTAGTATCTCCCACAGTGTTTGACAGCACTGTCCACGGCCCCTGTATCTCCAGAGCCTGCTGACATTCAAAAGGTGTTGACGCGACGACGATCCGGGCGTGAAACAACTGCCCCGTATTCAACACGACGACAAGCTGTGGCAGCAGCTGACACAGAAGTGTGCAGGTGTTTCGGCAACCAGGCTCATCACTGTGTTAACTAGAGCTCACTAACTTAGCGACAGCGGCTAGCAGGCTTCAGTAAAGGGTATCTATCTTTATTTGCTTCTCTTGCAAGCCTCATCTCTTCTATGTCGTAAAATTATGTAAACATGACTGTTCGTGATATTATCAAACTACCACTTATGTTATTTACAATTATTTTCATTTCGAATGTGTCCAGCTGTGTAATGGTACTTAGGATGGCGTCTAACCTGCCAACATAGAGTTATGCAAATGTCACAAGTGATAAAGTCACACGCTCATTTAGGATTCGACGTCAGCCGGCGCCGTGCGAAATATCCACCAGTATCTGGCATGCAGACTTTTTAATTTAACCTTTATTTAACCAGGTAGGCCAATTGAGAACAATTTCTCATTTGCTCCATACATAATAAACATGGCCAAGTTAATAAGAACATCCCCACGTTCATTTTTGTCTCAGAATCGATGCTGTAGGAAACGTATAATCCCTATCTAACCAGGATATCAGTCTGCCACCCAGCTCTCTCTTTCTACCCAGCTCTCTCCTTTGATTGGGTTGTTCTATGTGTTGCGTGTCTAAAGGCCCACTCCCCTTTCATGTCGCACTCAGCATTCCACAGTGTCGGCAGAGACTTCAAATCTCCCTTTTTCCCACTGGGTCAGAGGCGCGGACGAGCACCCTAGTCACCGGGAATGATGCACGTTCCTCAGTGGGAAGCTGGACCGAAAGCGTCCGTGAGCGACACGTTACCTGTGCATCTGCAATGTCATCCAGGGGGTCGTGCAGGTGCTTAGCATTGTACCGGACAGGTAATGCCTCCACATGTTTCCCTGGCACTGACTCCATCTCCGCTGTCAGCAGGTAGGCTATACAGCACCCACACTGCTTCACTCAGAGAGAGAAAGCCTCCACGCACGCTGTACTGAAAACACGTACCATTACATCAGCCGGAAGCTGTTGTTATCTACTACAAAGCCCGGCAAGTGTAATTTATAATTTAACGGGAGAAGCGTGTGTTCTTCGTAGGACTGCCATATCAGGCTAATGTACAGACGAGTAGGAGCGCGTGTGAATATGTGAACACAAACGGATGAACTGCGCGTGACCACTTCCACGCTGGGGATTTGTCCATGCAGAAGGAGCGTTCAAGTCTCATTAAATGAGAAGAAGTCTCCGTGCACCCTGAATCGATGTGCGTGTTTCACTGTAATGGGCTGCGCGTCATCATACCTGAAAGGATTTACAGAAATCTGTTAGTACAACGCATGTCTGTTAGTACAACGCGTGTCTGTTAGTGTCTGTTAGTGTCTGTTAGTATCTGTTAGTACAACGCATGTCTGTTAGTACAACGCGTGTCTGTTAGTGTCTGTTAGTACAACGCGTGTCTGTTAGTGTCTGTTAGTTCAACGCGTGTCTGTTAGTGTCTGTTAGTGTCTGTTAGTGTCTGTTAGTGTCTGTTAGTACAACGCGTGTCTGTTAGTGTCTGTTAGTACAACGCGTGTCTGTTAGTGTCTGTTAGTACAACGCATGTCTGTTAGTACAACGCGTGTCTGTTAGTGTCTGTTAGTACAACACGTGTCTGTTAGTACAACGCGTGTCTGTTAGTACAACGCGTGTCTGTTAGTGTCTGTTAGTACAACGCGTGTCTGTTAGTGTCTGTTAGTACAACGCGTGTCTGTTAGTACAACGCGTGTCTGTTAGTGTCTGTTAGTACAACACGTGTCTGTTAGTACAACGCGTGTCTGTTAGTACAACGCGTGTCTGTTAGTACAACGCGTGTCCCCAGAACAGAGATGGCAATAATTGTTTTCTGTAATACTAAAGGCATAAATAGCCGACGCATTTACATTTCTACCAGAATGCCAGATTTATCTCTCCCCCCGTTTAATAAACGTCTCTAAATGTTTAATAGAAAAAAGCAACATAATTGACCCAGGCCCAGTGGAGTAAAGCCAACTGACCTAATGTGGAGGAAGAATTAAAAAGCCTGTTGTCACTGCCCTTAATTCTCCCTCCTCCTCCAGTCACCTCCCTAGGTACCCACCGTCCCCTTGGTACTCTGAGATGGTCTGGTCCTCTCCTCTTTGCACGTACGTCTTTCCTGGGATTTCTAAGGCTTCGATTGCTCGGCCCTGCTTCCCTGTGTCGGACCCGGGTTCTGACCCAGGACTTTAAAGGAGCCCCCCCTGACACAAAATACGCAGGACCCTAAAGTCAACGTAGTGTCTAGGCAACAAAGCTAGTCCAAACACGAACCTACTCAGTTAAGCGTATTCGCTTCACTCAATAACTTGAAACACTTTGCAAAGAAGAACTGTCTCGTCGGTTCCTTTTTCATGTCTCATGTGAGGAAATGAAAGAAGGACTTGGTCGTAGGCAAGTTTTCGAACCGCTAAATTATGGCCACATAGTAATGGCTTGTATCTGGAAGATACCCCAACGCCTGTCCTGTGGATGGCGAAAATATCTGAAAATAGTGGATGAAAGAACGTTTTAATTCAAAGTCCCGTTTCAAATTAGAACAGAAGGGAGCATTAGGAAAATGGGCTTTCTCATTAAGTGTTATCCTACGATAGCAAAGACAGCTCATACTTTTTCATCTTGACACCACCAGTTATGGTAACATTATACAGTCCGGCATATACAATTACTGGTCCCTATTTTTCCTTAACGAGCTACACTGTCGGGTCAGATCACACTGGATCTGATAGATGAAAAAGGAAGAAGTGATCGTTTGACGACGGAAAAGACACGGGAAAGACACCTGAGAAAATCAATATTGAGTTTAATTATGTTAAGGAAAAATATCCAAACGGAATGAAATGTCAATGTGCCGTTTGAAATCAATTGTAGAACATCGGAATCGAAGGTCTTAATAATTTAGCAGGGCACTTATGTCATTATGCCCGTTATTATTGTAAAAGATGAAAAGTTACATGAAGATAATTTTTTCTTAAGTAAGCTTGGAGAAAAAAAACAAAGACCACAAACAATGAATAGCGTTCGTGTCCCACTGAGCTTTCCCAGGGTGACAGTACAAGCCCTTCTCCACCAATCATCTCTTAACCGCTTATCAACAAGCATTAAGGAAGATCCTAAATAGCCTCGTCTTTGAGTGATGAAGCCGACGTAGGTTCACGAATTCCACGAGACATGGTCTGGAATTGATCGAGGCGGTAAGAACGCGAGGAAAACCTTCCTCCCGATATACCATAGTTTTACAGACCCTTGTTTTTGGAACAATTTAAAAAAGATATACTTTCTGGAGGGTGGGACGAAAGAGAGAAATGTGTCATGTAAATTCGATCCGAGTGAGCTCGATGACGGCACATCTGAAGTCTTCACCTAACATTCGGTTGCCTCAAATTTCCAAATATGGGACGGTGTTTTCTTACATCTCTAAGCTACAGATATTTGAATAATTTATGTCTAGAGAGGTTGCAGTTTTCTCTCAGCTCATCAAAGGACGCAAAGGTCCCTTCTAGGTAGAGATTCCCCGTGCTGTTGATCTCCACCTTTCCTCAGCAATGTAAAGCGGTGTCTACGTTAAATGGGGGAAAATGACAGCTTCTCTGCAATCAAGAGCAGAAACGACATGTGGCCTAAAGTCAAATGCACCTAGTGCTTCCTGACACAGAATGCGTTGGCTACGGTAATAATGCGATCATGACTGTAAAGTGTCTCCTCAGATTGGGGCTCTCATCTGTGTGGGAAACATTTCATAAATTAACCAGATATCCTCAATCTGACAGGTGCCCTTTACTAGTGTAGCCAGGAGACCGTATGTCTCTCTGGACCTGGCCATGACCATGGGTGGGAAAGCGATGACGTCAATCCAGTTCAAAACCTCTATGCACAGAATGTCAACAAATAATGATGTTAAACAGTAATAAGAAGAAGAAAACAATGCGGGCTTTTAAGATTTCTCCGATTAAAAATGTTCACTTTGACGTTACAGACTTGTCTTGTGTTGATCATTGGGGGCGGGGGCGGGGGGGGGAAGTTACACCATAAACGTGGGGGTGAATATTTTCGAGGGACACTTCAGCCACGTCTTTCAGAAATGAATTAAAATAGAAGCAAATATTTGTTTTTGCAGACGTATTTGCCCATTTAGTCGATATTTAGAAGAGACACTTTTTGTAGTAATTACAACCATTATCATATCTGTCTCTACAGTCCTTACCAGCTTTGCACGTCTGGACAGAGCAATTTCTTCACAGTTTTCCAGAATTGCTCATCGCGAAAGTTCACAGGTGTGCCGTTTTCCCGGGGGAAGTGGTGACAACAGGAAGCACTGGGAAAAAGAATGACAAGGTGTAGGATGTGATGCTCTAGGCAACGTTCAGCCGGAAAACCCTGGGTCTCGGGCACATTTTTGGACATCAACTTGATACGTGCCGTGTACCTAAACACTGTTGCAGACCAGTTCACATCTTCATGTTATTCCCTGCTGGCAGTGGCATCGTTCAGCGGAATAATGTGCCCTGCCACACTGCACACATGTTTGGAAATAGTATGAGGAACATGATGAAGAGTTCACGGTGTTGTAGTGCTCTTCAAATTCTCCAGATCTTGATCCCATTGAACATCTGTAGAATGTGCTGGAGCAACAAGCCGGATTCACAGCGGCTCCACCTCACAACTTACCAGACTTACAGGAGATCTACTGCTGAGGTCTTGGTGCCAGATATCTCAGGACACCTGCAGGAGCCTCACAAGACTCTTATACTTCACCTGGTTGAGCTGCTGATATACATTCTGCCCAAATACTTCTCCAGTCACCGCTACAGTCTACCTGGTCACTTATCTATTTTGGTCTCAACCTCATCGCCTATAACACTCCACCTGACATTTACGTTTTCTTCTGAGAGACTGACCTTTTGTACCTTCTATAGCCACTGTGATTATTGTGAACACTCAATTTGGAAAGCCGACTGATATTTACATTTACTCCAGAGGAGTGGATAAGCAAACATTCAAATATCTTGATAATTTGGCCTCGAAATATAGCGTACTCTAATCTTCACACCGACTCGCTAGATTTCTTCCCAGGTTACTATCCTTCTACATAATCTATTTCAAACCGCTCTGCACCTGGGTTGCATGAGAACATGACTGCAATTCACGAAAATAGACATTTTTGGCACATTCGCTAACAAAGATTCGCCTGAGATTTTGAAACCAAAATGAGGTGAATGAAAAGCCTTTCGTCAAATAACTTCGGTAACAACGTCACGTTTTTCCGCAGGTGAAGTGTAGAGCGAGATGCAGAGGAAGAGGATAAACATTTGTGGGTTTTTAATAAATTATCCAAAACAAACCCGAACGGTACAAACATCGACCCTTTACAACTGAAAATAAAGTGTGCTTCACTTAGCGGCTGCTGAATATCAACAACAGTACCATCAAACGAACAACACTCACCTACATGTAAGACTGACATTGAATTAATAACCAGCACCTGTGAACCTAACCAGGGACCAATTGATTAACTAATCTACGCCCGGTGCTCAGCTAAACCGCTGTGCTCCTAATCAACATGATACACAGAAGTGCTCTCCCCTACACACACTGTGACTACACAGCTCACCGATTCATAACAAGCAATGAAAGCCCTTCGATTTCTTCATACTGATACAGGTGGCATCTATCCTAGTTATCCAATAGTTGTGGGTTTTGTTTGTCTAAATAAAGTTAAACATTTGCAGAAGAACAAAAAAGCCAAGGTATAGCTGCTGTGACTCATAACACAGGAGATACTGGTAGCTACAGATGTTTTTTGATTAAGCTTTTTGTGTGCTCTGGATTCGCGATACGCCCAGTTTGTGAGCACTAATCCCACCGGATAATGATAAACGCTTTCCAGGTCGGTCAGGGTAAAAATGAGCCTAACAGATTAGCGTATAATTAAAGGGTTCTCACTGGCTGGTAGAAATGAATCGATTTCTTTCCAGGCTGGTGAGAACGGATGATGTTGCTAACGCCAGCTAGTATTTCATTTGTTGTTTCAGTTGTTTGAATGTAGCAATGCAGAAGTCTTTCAGGCAACATTGCCTTTCAGTTGCGGGTCTGCACAACGATGGCACTGCAGAAAATCATGGACTGTCATGTACCAAATAAATGCTGTTGTGTGGATACATAAGATTCGATTTCAACGGCTTCGCCGTCATGGTTTATTAAATTAATTAACTAATAGGTTTGGTTAACCGCCTCTTAAAACAGCACCTGACTACTAGCCTGTGCTGCAAGTTAGACAACCGGGTCAAACTACGGCACTGCTTTCTTTTTTTCCCAGCGATTCCCATCAATGGAAGTACAGTAACTCCACTCTGTTAAACTGGTGAGCATTCCTTCTTTCTGTGACCAAAACAACTATACGACTAAAATTATGCGTACACCCGACCATCAAAAGCATGAGCTAACTGGAAGGTTTGCTATAAAACTCCCCAGAAAAACTGAATCGGGACTGTTGTGCCGTAAACGCAATAGATCGATGTGGGAAATTAGAAGGAATCTTCTCTGTTGATTTATAATGCCAGCAGAAATGAAACCACATGCATTACTTGTTTATCGAATCAGAAAACAGTTCAATGCTTCAGTGACCTTTTAAACAATGTCTATAATTTGAGTTAAACGCAGGGAGAAAAATGTCTGACGGACAAAACAGTAACACCTGTGTGTACAGCTGCTTTGTGGTTGTTGGTTATGGTTGAACGGGGCTATTTTAAAGCTTCAATCGGTACTAATATCGACTTACGTTTGTGTGTGTGTGTGTGTGTGTGTGTTTTTCTGGGTTCTATAAGAAGCTTGATTGATGTAGTGCTACAGAAATCGTTCTCCTTTTGGCAGGTTTTCACAGGTTTTAAGGTCAGTTAGAGTCGCTATACAGTTCTTAGTCATGTCCCAAAAATAAATAATGGTGTTTTAGCTTTGTCATTAATCTATTATAAAATCAGTACATAACACATTTTGTAACAAGGAGATGGTTCTGAATAACAAGGGGAGGGTTCTGAATAACAAGGGGAGGGTTCTGAATAACAAGGGGAGGGTTCTGAATAACAAGGGGAGGGTTCTGAATAACAAGGGGAGGGTTCTGAATAACAAGGGGAGGGTTCTGAATAACAAGGGGAGGGTTCTGAATAACAAGGGGAGGGTTCTGAATAACAAGGGGAGGGTTCTGAATAACAAGGGGAGGTTCTGAATAACAAGGGTTCTGAATAACAAGGGGAGGGTTCTGAATAACAAGGGGAGGGTTCTGGGTTCTGAATAACAAGGGGAGGGTTCTGAATAACAAGGGGAGGGTTGTGAATAACAAGGGGAGGGTTGTGAATAACAAGGGGAGGGTTGTGAATAACAAGGGGAGGGTTCTGAATAACAAGGGGAGGGTTCTGAATAACAAGGGAGGGTTCTGAATAACAAGGGAAGGGTTCTGAATAACAAGGGCAGGGTTCTGAATAACAAGGGGAGGGTTCCGAATACCAAGGGGAGGGTTCTGAATACCAAGGGGAGGGTTCTGAATACCAAGGGGAGGGTTCTGAATAACAAGGGGAGGGTTCTGAATAACAAGGGGAGGGTTCTGAATACCTCCATAAGACTTTTGGGTTTTTGTTCAATTTTGTGTGTGTGTGTGTGATGTTTGACATTACCATAAACCTCCAGGAACTTTAGAAACAAATAAATAAACATTTTAAACTTCATGTAAATCATTCCAGTAAAAGGAAATATATACTTTCAAAATGCTCATTAGCTTATCTGGTCCCTACGACATAAACACTTTTGTTTATCACTAAAAGGGCGAAACTGTGGTATTTTCATATTCAAACCACCACTCCCGGGACGTTTTGCCTTTGAGGATAAATAATGGCACGATAACTATTGTAATCACTTGAATAATAGAAACTGTGAATACGTGTGTGAATACGTGTTTGAGTGAGTTGAAGACGAAAATATGTTTTTCTTTGGTTTCTTCTTTACTTCTAAAGCAAGCCAGGGTCTCGTCCGCCGTGTACTTTAAGTCGAACATCAAAGGGGCTGGGAAACACAGAAAGTTGGCACACATCGCTTAAATTCATTCAACAGAATAAGAGATACCCTCCAGTACCCATATTCCATCTCTGTCTCTCTGTCTCTCGGTCTCTCTCTCTCTTGTTGTTCGATAGCCACTCCTGCACTTTTGAACCGATATGAAATGAAGATTAAAGTATCTGGTCCCACATTCCCAGCAGGCAACGATTACATCCAGCTGGTGACTTTACGGACTTAACAGAGATTACTTTGAGCCTAATATAATTTGTACATTTTTTCTCAGTTTTTCTGGTACATTAAATTGCAAAAATGGTGTCATATGTTTTTTCGAACACTTTAGCGTAAAGTGCATACTACGTTGATCGCGGATTATAGTGAAATAATCCCAAAGTTGGGATGACTGAGAACGTCATAGAGTCATACTGTTTAGGATGTCCTCCCAATATGCTAATTTATACCAACAAAAACACAGGGAGGATTACATGTTTGCATTTCTCATTCAGCATTTCTCATTCAGCATTTCTCATTCAGCATTTCTCATTCAGCATTTCTCATTCAGCATTAGCATTCAGCATTAGCATTCAGCATTAGCATTCAGCATTAGCATTCAGCATTAGCATTAGCAAAGTCATTGGCACTCCTAGAGAATCTTATGAGTAAAATCAAACATTTTGACATTTCTATATTTCGTTTTCAGTGATCTGCGTGATTAGCAGCACTTGGTCAAGCAGTGTGTCATGGCTTCATGTTTCATCGGGGTATAAATATCAGGTGACACACAGGCCAAATTCCCACGATGGGAAAGAAAAAAATGGTTAAAAATGTCAATTTCCATTCGCAGGGCCATAATTAAGAAGTTTAAAGCAACTGGAGATGTTAAGAAATTTTTCATTTTTTTCAATGACTTTATGAAAGGTCTATTTTTTGTAATTTTATTGAATGAAAGATCAAGATGATAAACAGCAAAGATATGTTTTCACAACCCATTTGACTATAATTTAACAAAAGGTGCCAATATTTGTGGAGGGCATTTTTACACATCCGAAGGAAGGGGAGGAATTGATTAATGTCACATAAGTGGACCAAGCTGGAAGATACTTCTCAAGTAGTTTAGTTGGAATATTGTCCAGTGTGTTGACAGCTCATTGCTATTTTACTGAACATGAACAGTACAAGATAATACAGTAAAATTACAGAGTCTATTTATTAAGCTAGATTAGATAATAGTTTGTATTCCAAAAAAACAAACATGGAAGCTCATAGGAATTGGTTCATATTTTCACAGCTATCTGACAGTGATGTTACATGCAGTTTCTACCTGAAATCTAGGATGTGTGATGAAATCTGTGTATCAGAGAACCCAGTGATGTGCTTGCAGGGCAGTGACAACACAGCGCAATCAAGGGCCAATAAAAGTCCACTAGTGTGTTTAACAGAGTCAAACATACAGCCTCATGGATGGTAAGCTCGCCACAATAAAAGCTCCTATGAATTATATTCTGAGATTTGAGAAATGAACAGCAAATAACTAGAAAACATTTGACCCTAATACCAGGCTGGTGTTTATATTATGCAAATCAGACTGTAAGTGTTGGCATGCCTATTGAAAGAATCAAATTAAAACTAATCTGTCACCAGGCAGCACTGCCCTGTGGTAATCTACCAATCAATACGCACATCACGAAACTTGGAGGAAAATAATGTCATGTAGTCAAACATTGCATTTGAATGGCTTCTGCACTGTATGATGTATATTTATATTTTAATGTGTGTTGACTAGAAAATGCCAGGTAAGGTGTTGATTCTAGGTGTGACATTCACACATTCACAGAAGTCGCCGTGAACCCAAAACATCTGGTCAACGGACCTCAAGGACCAGAAGGACCTCAAGGCTGAAGAGTGTGCACTTCAATTTGCATCTTAGTTGTTTTGTTTTAAAACACCAAAAACGGAGCAAATTTACCAAATAATATTACAACACAAAAGCTTACAATAATTAACTATTAACCAATGGGTAAAGACTACTGAGATGTAATGTCAGTTCTAGAGACCTTTTGAATATTGTTATTAACACCTGAAAGTTCTAGAGACTTTTCGGCCATGTTCTAAAGACCTGAAATGGTTCTGAAGACCGTTTGAATAAAATTGTTTTAAATGTACGAGATTCCAGTATACAGGTTGCTATGAATATAAAATTCAGGTATTTTATTATTTCTACTTCTTTCCTCTGTAAAGCACATTGCATTGCTTCTATGCATGAAGTGTGCTATATAAATAAACTTTCTTTGCTAAAGATATCTGTAAAAACATGTTTGACATATTTGTTAGCAATCGTCAGAAACGCTAACAAGCTCTCGACCAATTTTCACATAACCTTATTAAATAACACAGAGGAACATCTTTTCTCCGTGCTCTCCGTATCCACGCACTGCTTGAGGACAACTTCGCATGGATTCCAACGTGCACACGACGGAGAACGACGACAAGAGAAGAGAGCGGAACCATTCATCCTGCCGTGCGTCTAAAAATAGAGACGCCGCCGTAATCATTCGACATAGCGAGATAGCTAATATAGATGTGAATCGGTGAGACTGTTGTCGTAGTGATCTGTCCTCATCTTATATAATGAGACAGTGGGGTAGGCCTGCCAGTCACGCCGCCGGAGCATCACAGCAACACCTCATAAAACACCAGAGGTAACATATCCACCAGGGCTACCAATCGGCATGGTTGGGCTATAAGCGCTTAACCCCATCCCCCCCAATTTCTGCTTTTTGGTGGTTTTTAAATGTGTTCAATATCGCGAGGAGACGTAAACTGGTAACCTGAAATGAGCGCGGCCGTCATTAACGAGACGTTTCTGATACTTCGATCTCTGGCTGTCCGTGTTGTGTGCATTTACCAGTTTTAATTACAGAAACGTCAGCAACATTTGATCCAATTGGATTATGGCTGCAAGCGTTTTCTTAATGACGCCCAATCTCTTCCTTGAACTCATTAATCAAATGTTTTTCCAGCAATGTTCACCCATTCAGATTCGCTGCGAGGCCAGAATAAAGAACAAAAAATTGTATTTAGAAAAAATTAAGCCGAGAAACAGGCTGCTACCCACCGTGTATAGATAATAAATATACCTGACACGAACACGGGGGTTCATAAATGGGATTCCTCAGAGACTGACAATGTTTTGTTTGCTAATAGATTGAGTTTTTTTTTTTACAAGTACACATTATTTACGGAGGTGGTTTCCAGTGAGCCTGTTGCCTCTGTGCCTTCTCTCTCTCTCTCCTCAGCTAGCAGGGAGAGAGTTCAGTTTGTGGGCAGTGTTCAGTGTTCAGTGTTCAGAATCCTCCCTCACTGCTCAATGTTCTATCTCCTCAGCTCAGCGCCCACAGACTGCTGTGGTGGTGTTTTCTATAGGGAAGGGCATGTGGGAAGAGGTGTGTGTGTGCGTGTGCTTTTTATCACATCTCCCTCACTTTGACTTTATCGTGGAGCCAGAGCTCTGGCTGTGTGGCAAATGTAGAGGAAAGAGATAGATAGAGAGAGAGAGATGCTGACAGGCAATGTGTTGCTGCCACATCTTGTTTTTTTTCTCTGCTTTATTTTTGGCTGTTGCTGCGCGACTCTAGCCAGGAGCTGCTGTATGGCTGCTTTGCTTCCCCATATTCCTATGTTGTACGGTGACAGAAACGTACAGAAAAGAGGACAGACCAAGACAATCCAAATCAGCCAGAAGGATAGCCGTGAATAGATGGTGTAGGAGGTTCCACACTAAAACTGTGTCACAAACATTTTCTTTTTCCCTTTTCTGGGGGAATACCCTAAGACTTGTCAATGTTATGGAAAGCAGGTAAAGTTTCCTCACTCAAAAAAAAGAAACGAGAGCCAACTCTACTTTTTACCGTATTTCACCTGCCTTTTTATTTGTACTTTATAGCTGTGGAATCTAGTGGAACCCTTTAATCGTTCATAAAAAGCAAACCAAAAAGTGTTGGTTACTTATACAAACCAGGCAACTAAGGCAATAGTACTTTCTTTTTTTATAAAACTAACTCTAACCCTAACCCAAGCACAGGTTTACCAGTTTTCCAAAAGTGCGACCAGAAAACCATCTTGGCTTGCTCGGGTTCAAAGCTTTTGATAAAGACGCGTTACCCCTTAATTTACAGGCACGACTTTAATAGAGTCTAGAATGACACATATGTCTCCAAATGTATTCAGACTATAATAACATGCCAGTGTTTGCCAAAAGACCTGGCAGCCGCGTGTGTGCTACCACGTCTGTTTCTCACAGATCCCATTGTACACAGGATAACTGGCTGCTTCAAGAACACCTCGTTGACTGATCAGCCTGGCTCGGTTTAATGGGCAGAGAGACAAGTGAAATTAGCGAACACAGGTGGGCTCACTTGCTTTAGGACTCCACGTAACAGCCAGGTAATCTGTGGAGTCCTAAAGTTACTAACCTGGCGGAGGATATCTACAGGGTCCAAAAGTCACCAGCCAGGCTGAGGTCAAATTCACGCCAGAACAGAACACACCTAAAATCAATTTGACCATAATTTAGTTACCCGAATTTATGAAGAACATACAATGTAAAAAGTGGAACCAATATGTTGTTAATCCTGATGGTATATATTTATTTTACATTCCAGAGATTGATCACTTTCAAATTGAATGTATTAAATCGAAAACAAAACAAATTCCCTATTATTTGGGTTTTGGTTGAATATATTGTAATATTTGACAATAAGTAAAACTAAGAAGACATTCAAAAGTAGGAAACCTGGCAATTTTTTTTTCTTCATGCATTTTTGTCCCTGCAATGATCCGTTGGGCACCATTGTTTGTTGACTGATGTGTTTACCGCAGTGTGTCTTCTCTTCAGCAAGAATATTTTAAGCTGTTGATAGGCCGCACAAAGACTGGGCGAGCTCTCTAATTATCTGTCTGTTCTCTATCCAGCATCATCTTTTCAGTCTCCACACAAAACCGTTAAAATGTCCACAAGCCGTGTTTTTTTCACGTCGCACTAGAAAGAAATACAATTCTCCATTTGTAACGATCGACTTTAAATTCTTCAGTTGTCTTCAGGAAGTGCTCAACGCAATCAGCGTTTGGCAACACCGCTAAATGGAATCCGATGCTCTCCAAAGCGAATTACGACAAAGTCCGGGCAGTCGTGTTTAAACGAGTCCCGGTTGGCCCGTTACCCCGCGAATCGTTCTTCCGCGTCAATCAATCAAGTCAAGCCAGGTCCATAGAAATGGACCATGAACCCAAACTTAATCCTGTCCTTAACCCGAACCATAATCCTAAACCATAATTAACAATTTAGCAGACAGTGTTATGCAAAGCCGCGTTGCTAGAGCAATTTGAGTTGAAATAACTGATTAATTACCTTATCATCTGAGGATTTACTCTAGCAACCATTTGGTTACTATTGAGATGCTCTGCTAGGACGGGTTAATATGTTTTATTATTTAAGTGAGCGAATGTATTGAAACCTTTATATTTATGCATACTGCATACTGCATACATAAAGGAACTGTTACTGCTGCATACTGTATATAAACATACACATTTTTGTATACAAATATTAGCTGGTCCCAAGAATGGATATTCTTTGGAAATGGTCTTTATTCCACAGATATTATATATACATTGCATTAGCTAATGTGTTCATCTGCAGTGATATGCTGTTATATATCTGGAATCTGGTGCTCTACAATGGGCAACTCACTGATATATTTCAACTCTAACTAGCGTGTGCTTGCCGTAATGAGCTTTCAATGCAAAATGAAGATGAAGCATTTGTTTTTTACAAATGCTGACACTAATGTGGTCGTAACGAACAGCACGTCACTGCATCAATGCAAGTTTCAGGACCTTTTGGACAGATTTACAGTATTCTGATGCAGCCCTTATTTGGCACTTGAGCTGGTGATATCCAGAGATCCAATACGTCTTGCTGGCATAATATTAGTAATTATTAGTATTTTTTTTATTAAGGTACGTTGGTGGTAAACTACTCTTGAGGTAACCACGCTATGCTCGCAAAACTATTTTTCCCTCCCAATTAGTCCTACCAACATTGCCTCTGTTCGCCACACCACACCATTGCTTAGTTAACATGTCTTATGTCTCTCATCAAAATGTTTTAAATAACACAAACAAATGTTTGACACACGGCGGCGTTTTTCCCTCTGCTCTCTCAAGCTCTCACAAAAATCACAGAGTGTTTAACAATGTCGCCGTAAAACAAGCATGGCTTTTTAAACGGCGCAGGTGTTTTTCTGCATATTTACGTAAAATAAACAGAAAGAGACCACTTATTCTATTTTAAGTGATTGTGGCCCGGGTCGGGTATTGAACCACACTAGTTGTTTCATGGTATTACCACAGTAGACTACTGATTAGCATTAAAACACCCTACATTTACTTGATCTGAAGTGAAATGCAGTGGGAACGATAAGCTAAGCAGAGGATGAGGGGGAATTGAACAGAGGATGAGGGGGTATTGAACAGAGGATGAAGGGGTATTGAACAGAGGATGAGGGGGTATTGAACAGAGGATGAGGGGGTATTGAACAGAGGATGAGGGGGAATTGAACAGAGGATGAAGGGGTAATGTTTAGATTCAAACAAACAAACTAGATTTTAAATGTTAAAGCTACCCTATAAAAGATTGTTGGAAGGAAAATGTGCATACATTTCAGTATGTGTTAAACAATTCAAGCTAGAGACACTAACCTTTTATTAGCTTCCTCTAGTCTTCTGCAATATTACACTTCGAAGTCTGAAGAATGTATCGATTGCCACCCTCGTTTGAAAGCTTTATGGCAATGCCTAATAACTTCACCTGTCAAGTTCAAATCAAATTATATTATTATTACATTCCTGCCAAGGACCTTTAATTATGTGAGCCCTCAGGTAATTGCATTTCGGCGTAATGGTAATGTAAACCCCGTCAATTGTCCACCTTACCAAAAATCTATACACATTACTTTTTTGACCACTTTAGGACTGTTTTGTGACACACTCAATACCGCTCAGGATTATGGGAGAAACTCAGGGCTGGTTCACCGTCCACAATCACCAAACTCTCTCCACGCTCGTTTCAGCTTGGGGGGAAATCCTATTAAAAGTATTTCGATGCTATATTTACAATGAAACATATTAAAAAATCTGCATTTTTGAGGCCAATGACAGGTTGTGAGGCCAACGCAGAAAAGTGCCAATAAACACGGAACAACTGTATATCAATGAGCAACATCAAGTGCTGAGGCATCATAATTAATGCATTCTCAACATCCATTTTGAAAAGGAGAAAATAGATCATTTCTGCGCCCCGTGTTGAAGGCTTGACAATCTGCGAATGTCGCTTCACTTTCTGGTGTTACCAGAGTTTTTCCGTTCTCAAAAGGCTAGAGCAAAGTTTGAATGGTGGATTTATAAGTGAGTGGATAAATGTGTGCAGTTTGCCGACAAAACACATTTGATGTAGCCTCATCGGATTTATACATTGTTGGTAATGGTTGTGCGTTAATGCCGCACAGAAAATGTTATGTAAATAAATAGTCGCATAAACAGTCATAAAAAAACTGTTTTCCAAATGTTCAATAATGCAAAAATCTAACCGGCCAATCACGTGGCACTGGTCAAGACGTTCTGCTGATGTTCAAACCAAGCATCAACATGAGGAAGAAATATGATTTAAGTGAATTTGAACATGACATGATTCTTGGTGCCAGGCGAGCTGGTTTGAGTATTTCAGAAAGTGCGGATCTGCTTGTTTTTCCCGTACAACCATCTCTAGAGATTCACCAGAGTACGAAAAAGAGAAAAAATCCAAAGAGTGGCAGGTTCTCTGGGCGAAAACACCTCAAAGGTTGGAGGAGAATTGCCAGTCAGTTTGAACTGATCTGAAGTAACTCCAATTACCACTCATTACAAGCAATGCATGCAGAAGAGCATCTCTGAACACACAACATGTCAAACCGTGAAGCAGACGTGCTACAGCAGCAGAAGACCACACCGGGTGGCGAACAGGAAACTGACACTCCGGTTAGCATGAACCCCACATGGGGGTGGGGGGGTTATGTCTTGGCACACTTTGGGTCCTTTACTACGACCTGAGCACCTGAGCATAGCATGAAGCTTGCGTTATCTCAAACCGGTTTCTTTACCAGGAACATGTGTTCAACTGACGAAGAGCACGTTGGGATCTGGAGGCACCAGAGATTTGCATCACAGATGTGCAGCAGACGAATCTGCAGCGACTGATCCTATAGTGTCAATATGGACCAGCATCTCTGAAGAATGTCTCTAGCATCTTGATGAATCTGTGACACAAAATGTGCAGCGGTTCTGAAGGCAAAAGAAGACTTGCATGCCTTTGGTAGAATAAAATAAAGGAGTTGTGGAAAGAGATGAATTATTGCTCGATTCCTTTAAAGATATTCTTAAATGACCTAATGTGTTGATACCCATCAGGCAATATAATAAAACATTGGATTATTGTGATTCTCCAAACAATTAGTTCATTTAATTAGTATTGCACATGTCTCTAATCTTGTAATCAGTCATCATGGTTATTTAAATGAGGAAAGTCAACATGTTATTTATTATCATTGTGTGCAACACACTGAACATGGACCGGAGAAAGCAGGAGAGAGCGTCGTCTGAGGAGATCAGAAAGAAAGAAATAGACAAGCATGGTAAAGGTAAAGGCTACAAGACCATCTCCAAGGAGCTGCATGATGTTACCGTGACAACAGTTTCAAGTATTAATAAGATGTTCAAGGTATTTCAACTGGGGACGTCTTACGCAAATGGAAGCGTCTGGCATATACACGCACGCATCCGTGGAACTTTAGCCGACCTCCCTGGGCGAGGCCACGAGAGGAAACCCAGATGAGAGCGGGCGAAAAAACGTTTGACGGCAGTGATTGCCTCTAAAGCTTTGCACAACTAAATGTTCGTTTGAGGGCCCCGTCATTTCTGTCCATGACATTTTCATTTGTTTTATTATTTACGACGTTACGGTGAAAAAAGAATCAAGTCAGATTTGGTTGAATATGGGATAGACAACGGCGGTTGCCAATTTACTGTCAGTTTCATCGACATTTCACGGGAAATTGTGCATTCAATAATTCTGTTCATAAGGACATTTTTTTTATATTTCAGCACATTACAAACTAAAAATACACTGGACAAAAAAACAAACAGGTAAAATATTAAAGACAACAAAATGCTATATTTCAGCATTTAAGATTTGACCAATATAGTTTCCAGATCTCCAAAACTAGACACAAATTAAGCTAAATAAATAACTGGTCCCGCTAGAAACATAATGTAATGGGGACATACTGCACATACACCAAATTGGGAGAAGAATTACCAACTATAGACAAGTTAATACTAATACTCGGCTTGTACCGTCGGCTTTATCGGCCGACGGTACACCTTTAACTGTGTAGCTGAGACTATATGCAGGCATACCCAATATTCCCGGCTAATTTGTAAATGTGTGTGTATGCACAGCTCACTGTGGGAGATTTTCCATGTAACCCAGTGGCATTTATTATTTGTATTGTTAAACAAATCAATATGGAGATTATATAGCACTCCCCTGAATTTTACTTGCTCAACGGCACGATAATTAGAACATTCTAGTTTTTTACGCATCAGAAATTGATTCCCGTTTCCCTCCGGCTCTTATTATTATCGAGATAGATTTCTCCGGGGATCTATTTCGTCTTTTATCCTTTTACCCGGCGATAACGCTCGTCATGTCACAGACAAAGTTATTTACATATAGATAGTAATTATCCGCTGACTCTCCAGCTGTTTTACTTACAGCAGTGTGTTCGCAGCACCTAGGTTTTTAACAACGCATCTTAACTTGCGGTACTGGCCAGTTCAATCACAATGCAGATGTTGTTTTGTGATCTTTGGCCTTGAGTTACCCACGGCGCGACAAGCTAACGAGCAAGTTGTTAGCGATCCAGGCCTAAAATAAGTCCATAGTCCCGGGCTATAAGATAAACTTAGATTCCTCTGGTTGTTTCTCGTTATTCGGTTGATCGATTTGTATTTTGCAGCCGGTGTATATAAGCCAGGTCCATCAGTACCGGTCCGCTGTGATTGGAAGCGAGCTGTAGACCTTTGGAAAAACGAAAGTGAGTAGATTGAGACATTAAACGTCATTACTAAGGACAGTAAGCAGTAGGTCACATCACTACATATGCTGGACTACAGGAACATGAAGAGAGTCTAGATTGATCTGCGCTGCAAAGGGGCTGTGTCTGTCTTATTTGACAAATACACAAAAGCGAGTCTGGGCCAGAGGCAGAGAACTGTCAGAAGGACGTAGGAAACAGTTGAGTGGATGCTGAGGTTGGTGTAGATGGGATACTATAGACTTGCTCTTTAAAGCTGCACTACGTTGTTGTTTTTTTGGGACATATATAAACACAGTGTCTCCGTGAAATGAGGCCCAGTGAGAGATGGTAAGCGTCACACAGACAGCCCCCCGCCGCTGAAATTCCGCTCCAAAACGTTCCTCGGGTAGTACGACGGCAGGTGATCCTACTCCGGCGAATCTTGAGAATCTTTAATAAGCCCATGGTGTCATTAGTGGTCTCAAGTGCCCTCTGTTGATATGCCACGTACCCCCAGGGGTCCGTGTAACCCGGGTTGGGAACCACTGGCCTAATTTTTTATCACCCTCCAAAATATTTTTGCTGTGTTGTTGTATATGTGGCCACCTAAGCGTGAATATCTATATATATATATATATATATATATATATATATATACAGTATGTTCTGCATTTGATATGAAATGTCCAGTGTATTTATTTGTCTTATAGTTGAGCCAAAGAGGTAATTGAAATAAGTATGTTTAAAACACGTTTAGAATATAGACCCTCTTCTCTAGGCACCACACTGCTGCTGTCCACAATGGATTAAAAATGAACGAATGGAACAAAACATTAGAACAACGAGGCTGATTGTGCATCTATTCGAATGCTACTTCCCTTGTCGTTTATTTTTACACTGTAATTGTACTTGATTGAACTCTAAATTCTAATTTGATGTTGTGGGGCAACTCTGGGTAGGACCATTTAAATGGCTTAGTCTGATTGTGCGGAAGTTAAGAAAGCAATTTAAAGATGTTTCATTTCGGTGAGATGTTTTCCATCCCATCAGTCACTATGTGAGCACAACTGTGATTCGGAAAAATCCAGTGTGGTTCCAGAATTTGCTCCAAACGTCACTTCTTTGTGCATCCCCATTCATACGGTTTTGCCTGATAATGTGCCGTGTGATACGAATCATATTTGACATATTAATACAGCTCAAGTCCAACTCCAAAAGAGCGTATTTGGCAAAGCGTTCCCGTGATGAATGTAATTATTGCACAACTAACACATTACTTCAGTTTTGTTGAACACAAAATAGGCACCTCTTTTACCTTGAGAGTTGCACACATCGTTAATAAGAGTCGATGGTTCCTCACAAAGACATTCGTTACAGAACCACCAGCAGACTGACCTCTTTTTATAATAACAGTCGGAGATAGCCCTCGCTCCCTTTGAGCTCACAAAACACAAATAGCATTAGACTATATCGTGTGTATTATCAAACAGACACTTTAATATATATATATATATATATATATATATTGAGCTTGACAGTCATTTTTGTTTATTACTACACCTCATTGTATATGCTCTTATTATTTACAACACTGAAAGGGGAATTTTACCATAGCTCATCTTCTTTGTGTACTAACCACTTGAACGTCAGAAATGTTAGAAACACAACATCTTTTCAGCACAATCTAGACCGAGCACATGTGCATTTTAGCATTGTCCATCGACTTGCTCTAGATACATTTGTGTATAGAGTTATGAGTTCAAGCATAGCTCAGACAGCCTCCATAACACAATGGTAATTGGAGAATATCATAAAAATACAACTTAGATCACTGATAAACACTTCATCACGCCCATGTTGTGTTAAACGGCTAAACACGGCTAATCAAATCACAAGCAAATCCAAAAAGGGATATTTCGTCTTTCGTTCGTCTTACAGATTGCACAGGCATCTGAACTCCCACAGGCAGGTTTATAAATAAGTAAGGTTCAAATCAATTTCTGGTTCAAAAACAGTAGCCATATCTGAAGTGAGTAGACTGTACATTTGAGAGTAGATTGCTGGCTCGGATAGTTCATTTCCACAGGCAGATTTCAATAAGCAAGGCTCAAATCAATTGGCCTCACACGACCGCCTGATTCGGCAAGGTCACAATTAAACGCTTCACAGAAACGAGTCCGGTCGGCCTGTGATTCAAACCGTTCGGACATGGTGTGTATCCGATGGGAGCGTTGAGAAAACTTCAGTTGAACGTGAACGGATTGACCTTGAACTAATCAAACCAACAACACACATACTGTAGTGCCACAACCCACAACCACAAACTGGGACCACAAACCACAACCACAAACAGGGACCAGAAACAGTGACCACAAACAGTGACCACAAACAGTGACCACAACCAGTGACCACAAACAGTAACCAGAGACTACACCCCTATGAAGGGACCAGAGTTAACTCTGCCTTCACATGTGGACGAGTGAGTCCTTTTTATTGTGCGTGGGTGCGAAAGCTCCCGTCACTTGGAAATACCTGGCAGATTGCTCGGGAGTTGAGAAGACACATCTATCATTAGGTCCCGTCGAGCGGACGGGCAGAGAACAAATGACGTCCGAAAGTCTGTTATGGTTGAACGGATCACAATAGAACCGTGGCCTTTCTAAAGCGGCGGTTTCATATGATCCGGGTTGCTTTCTATATGCACAGAATCAGTCTCCCCAGATGCCTAATGACAGTAGTTTAGACAGGAACACCTACACCTGACTCCCCTGGCACTTATGTCAAGACTGATGTCAAGACCCAGTCAATTATGTGATAAAGTTATTTTTATTTTTACATTGGTACAATCTAACTGACACCGGCGGTAGAGACTGCGCTTGTCCGCGGAACCTGTGTGATGACAGCGAGTCGTCAAATGACGTTGATTGAATTTCAGTCCAGATAAAATCAGCCCCTATTCATCTAACTGAAAACTATTCATCGCTGTGTTTATAATTGGAGAATATGTTCTATTGGCACGGTATGAAAAACTCTAGTGGCTGGTCTAGTGGTAGCAGGAAAAGACCTAGTGAAAACTGCTGTTTCTGTGAGGAGAAGACACACACTGTTTCACTGTCTCAAACGATTTAGTTGATACTTGCTTTTTATTCCCGGTTACTCCATGTACTGTAGGGCAAGACGGAGAAATATCTCTCAGGGATTCATGTATTTCAAGAGCCAATTAATGGAAGGCACAAGTTTAAATTCAGGGAAGCAAATAGCTAAGAGCCGAACAAGTTATTCTAATCCACACTTTTTATTTTGCCTTATTAAATCGGACTCCCTAACAGGAAACAATTACCATAGTACCCAAGGCCATAAAAATGGTGGAGAGGAAATTAAAGATATGCATTAGAAGAACAACAACAAGACTGAATACAACTTAGAAAAGCATTTTATTCGTGTGTAAAGGAAGGTAAGGAGAATTCCTTAGAACTATAAAAGTTATATGTAACCATTTAATATATTGCTATTTAACCAACATAATGTCCAGATAACATAAAGCAGGAATATATTTAGTAGATATAGTCATCATTTAGTTTATATATGTGTCATCGTCTATGGTAGACAGATGTAATACATTTCTGTAATTAAATATATAATATAAATGAAAGGAAGGTAAAGAAAACAATTGTTTTGAATTATCAAATTAGATTTAACTAGAACTGTTTACAACTTGTGAAAAACAAGTGGAGCTGCAAATATCCAGATGCACATTAGTTATACAATCTCGGTCAAACGTTCGTTGTGTTTGGACGGCATTTGGGTGGACATCCAGGCGTCACGTTTACCCGTGGTGAGCAACAAAACCTTTCAACACTGTCTCATCCGCTCACTTTCATTAAACACGGGTAATTACTGTGCCAGATGAAGACGCACACAACGAGTCGCAAGCAATTTGTCTCGGAGATACTCCGTCATCAGATTCAATTAACATTAAACGCTCTTTCTATACTCCTTTTTCTATAGGTCGGTACGAGATGTTAACATTAAACGTAGCATGCCGCTGTTTAAGCTCACAAATATAATGCCAAATTAATATAAAAAGATCCGTGGAAATTCTGAGAAATTTGAGTTTTATATAGATATTTACATACTCTGCAGACTTCAATGTCAGTTAAGTGAGGCCATTAAGAAGTAACTCATGGGGGTTTTGTAGCAGCCGAATAAGGTCAGTTTTCAGGTCAGTGAAAACTGACGAGGCATTTGGCTCATGCGATACCAAGGACAACTAAACGGTATTAGAGGAAACTACAGCACGCTTACACGGTTACTGCAACAAATCGAATTGTATTTTCTGTCTACTTCGTGTTTATTTCTATATATATATATATATATATATATTTAGAAAGGGATTTCAGAAGGTACACATATGGTACTTTAACATCTGTGGGAGTAAGCAGTATTTCTTGGAGAAAACTGAATTTTCATAACACAGATAAATACAGCCTTTTGTGAAACGTGAAATACTTTTCAAAAGCACCTGTCCGCTCAAAAATGAATTCATACATTCAGAACATTCATCAAATTATAACATCGAAACATTTTCATTGCAGTTACTAAATATGCAGTCGCAATCTAGAACTGATAGACCTTAACCCAGACCGAATCTGAATTCTGAAAAAGGAAGGTCACATAATTGTGATTGACGATTGGAATAATTCGATGCTGACAAAACAACCTTAATATTGTTAAAAGAAACGCAACACTTTCCGGTAACTCTATATGTTGCAAAATGGAAGTTACATTTTATTGTCACAAAACCACCCAGTATTTTCCCCCATCAGGTTTCTACTACTTTTTGCATTTCTTTTCTAATAAGAAGCTGCTGCTTTTTCACCACTACATAAAAGAGGCTTATGTGGGGACGTTTTCTCCACTACATTTTGACCTGTAGGTACCACAAAGCAAACATTGATTAAATAATAAGCATTAACAAGCTTTTAGCACTAAAAGTCTTTTTTTCTAATAAACATTAAACCATAATACTTTATATTTATTTGGACCACGACTTTAAGAGTTGAGGAGCTCAATTCTCTCGATGTTGCTTTTGGTAAACTTAACTGTGTCAATAACAACCACTACAAATGACAAATGATTGTTTAACTGGCCACTTAAAAGAAGAAAGTTTTTTTGCTTAGTTTGTGGTTTCTGTGGATTTCTTTGCTGATAGAATTGCTATCATTACATTATTACTCTAAACATTTGTTTTCAGCGAAAATGGTTTCATTTAAGTAAGTATTCTCAAACTAATAAGAACTCTACAGGCTAATATCCTGAGTACTTGCTCCAGTTCTTTTGGCAGTATTGGTTGCATGGGTTCATTCTGCTACATTGTGTTGTAATGCCTCAAGAAACACTTTCTGGCTAAGTCCTCCTCTCTAAGCGTCACATTTTCTCAGGTTGACCCTTATGGCATCGAGTTCATCATTTAATTTGATGCTCCTCTGGTTTTATTATTAAATTAATGCTTTTTCATTATGCCTAAAGTTTCTTTGACAGTGTAGACATTTGGTGAAGGATAACGGCCTATAAGAACTCAGTATGCTACATATTTCAGAATCACAGCTACCTGTTGGTAGACCCTAACCCTAACCCATATATATGTGTTGTTTAAATACGTGTTTTTCTTTCGGTTTATGTTCTGGTTGGAAGATGATCTAACAAACTATCTAGTGAAGAATGCAAGAAACTAATCCAATGCGTTGAAATAATTTTGTGAAATTTGAAAATTCAGTTCATGCCCACCAAAATGTGGAGAAAATCTAGCGGTCTGAATATTCCATGAAGGCACTTTGAAACAAGTTCAACTTCTAAAAACACTTGTAAGCTATTGAGAGTAGCTTCAAGTTCATGACTTATGGTAAGAATTTGTGCTGAAGAAATGAAACATTTAGTTTGCCCTCGGTATCATCGGATTTGGGGTTGTGTGTACGTGTGTGTGCGTGTGTGTGTGTGTGTGTGTAGGATAATCTGTAGAACAAGCCATCAGCTTATTCAAGCAGACAGTCCAAAGGTAGGTAAACGTTATTCTGCCACAGATAGTTATTCTGCATGAGTACACGTTAAGCTCGTACGCCTGCAGCCGTTGCTCACTACGTCTACATCCGATCCATTTCAGTCCGACATATCATATAGCAGAAGGTTATAATGCCTTAAGACAATGAGAAACGTACCGACCTCCTAGAACCTCTCACAACCCATTAAACAGCTAGTAGACAGCTCTGTACACGTGTGTCCATAACAGACAAGGGGTCACTGAGATGTAGGTGATGTTCTCTAATGTCAACCGGCGTCGTAAGGAACCAGGAAACAGCGCTTCCATCACACTGAGCCTCTGTATGGTGAACCTGTATCACTCCGTGTCCAATAACCTGGTTAGAACATACAACCGCCTGGTCAAACACGGCCCCGACGCAATCGGTCAAGTGTCCCGATTGCACAAACGCAGCAGGCCAGATTTCCGACCACCGTTTGATGGCCTAAACGGTGGGGATAGGAACTCCGGTGTGGTGGCGGCAAATAATGAAACGTATTCGTAAACATCGAGAGAACCAAACCGCTCACTGGCACTCCCCGAAATGGCAACGCCTTAATGTGCCGCGGTATCGGCAGAGGACGGCTCGTGTTGAACGCAGATAGAAAACAGCTTAGCTGTAAAAGTTATTCTGAACAGGGGCCATAAACTAATTATACGAAGGACCTTGGGATAGAGGCAGCCACCAGCTACTGTATGCACTTCCAATGTACCCAGAACCAGTAGCTCTTTTCAACCTTGAGACGCTCTTACATTACACTGCTGGTGCAAAACATTTGGCACGGATCCTGTTAGAGTCAAACGCACGAGCACTTGACATGCATACCGAATTCTCCGCCAGTAAACTTTGATCCGATGCCTCCGGCAAATTGCCTGGTAAGCCCAAGTGAGTCTCCAGCAGTTCCCTAGAAAAACAGATGTAGCTTGTGATGAAGCAACCGGTCTTTTGTACTCGTACAAATCAGACAGTGTAGCCGCGATGGAACGGACACCCTGAAAACGCCAGCACCCGGGAATTCAGCAAGCATCTCCCCGAAGGCGCTTCGGAAATATTGCTTCATTTAATGGAATCCGTTCAGTGGGTTAACCTTTGAAAGACACTATCAAATTTAATTCTGTCACATACTTGTCATAGTTAGTGTTTTAATGTATTTTGGCCATAAGTTTTGTTGGCGTGTTTGACACACGCTAACCGAATATGGCCCCAATATAATTGTTTATATATGTATATATTCCCATGAACCATAGGTCAGACTCCTGTGGGTGTGTTCACTGTGTTTAAACGCCGTTATCTTGTTTCTCTATTTAGTGTTCACGAATACCTGCATTTGTCTTGAAGGGTTTGTTAACTAACATTTCGAAATGCATTAAAATGTCTCCTCGCTTTGCATGAGAACTTAAAACGGAACATGAAGTGAAGCTTGACATTGGGAGAGTACGCTGATTCCAAGGACATCCGTGATATATTTTAAAGGAGATGTGTTTGCTGTAAACAAGCAAACTGTTCTAGAGATGTGATCTCCTTTCCTAGAATCAACTTTCTGAATGTGTTATGTTCTCTCAAAAAAATATGATAAACCTGGCGTGTTCCCAGGGCAGCATGCCACAATAGTTCCAATTGAACAAATTTGTGCAAACATAGACGTTTAAAATGTTTGATGGACCACGTTTCACTATGTTATGGTAGTACATTTCAGAGATTGTATAATGAAAAGTGTTTAGTAATTTTTCTTAAGCAAGCTTTTGCCAGAACAATATGGTTTGAGTGATGTCAAACTAGTTTACTCGAATTAGACAATCCGACTGAAAGCCTTGTTCAAACCTAAATACTGTATTAAATTAAGGTAAATTATCGCTGTGTAAACACCTTGAAACACATTCTCCCATGTTATTGTGAAATACAAACATGGCTACATACACCACATGCCTGGTGAAATTATAAAGAGTACCTACATTCTGTAACCTTGTGCTGCTGATATGTCAATACCCATAATGCACCTGGTGACTCTTCATTGGTATCGCAGTCTATCTACAGACTCACGTTAACATGTCAATGAACTGCTAACACAAACCATCACCTTGACACCTTTATTATAGTTTTTTTTAAACCTAACACCAATCTTAACAGTGTTTAACTTTGTTTTAGATTTTTTTTGTTAATGGTAAAGTGTAACCACAAATTAGTAGATAATTCACCTCCTCATTTTATACTTCTGTATGGCACGGCTCTGTCACACAGACAGAACTAATGCTGAAAATGAGTTGCCCGATAATGTGTTAGGTTTGCCATTTTAAACCAATAACACCTAAACAGGATTTATGTAATACCGTTCGATTAGCTCCTGTGGAGGCCTGTTGTGTTTGATCGTTGTGGGATTGGTTTATGACATTTCGCAGTGATACAGTGCCTGTATCTTCAGAATTGTTTCTCAAATTACAAAACAATAGGCTGTGAGCGATCGTGCCATCGATCTGTTGGAGACCTCAAGTCTAGAAAGGGTGCGACCAGACAAAAGCATCAGGTCAGCGGCAGTCTTACGGTTAAAACACGCGCCTTGATGAAAGAGTTCGAGGCAGAATGGAATCACGCTAGCTAACAGGCGGGCCACAAATGAATGGAAATAATGTATCAGCCCAGAAATGTGTCCATCGCCTGCCCAGAACGCACAGCTCGTCAGTCCTTGTCACAAATGGACCAGTGAACCAGTCTCCAACGTCAGCCTCCACTTCAATCAGCTGAGAAAAAAAAACGATTCAATACAGACAACACCAGACAATATCGTACAGAACATTTCCTAGTTTGATTAATCGTGGTTCAGTTTGCATGAGTAAACCCAAGTCCCCAGACCTTAACTCAATAGAGCATCTGAGAGACTCCATGGAACGGGATTTTTGCTGAATTCGCAAAAACGTTGTTCGATCCGTAGCGCCGTATTAGGATATTGCATCTACGTACCCGGGCCAACTTCCCCAGGGAACGTTTCTGCCACCTTTTAGGATTCATGTCTCGAATAATTCAACCTTTTGCTAGATGGGTGTACTTATTCAACTGAGTAAAATGTACACAGGTCTTTCTCTCACAAAATATTTCAACCATTTTTCGATATTGGTTTTATTAAACCAATTAAAAAAAATCTCAGATGTTCACTTCTGGTGCCGTTCCAAAAAAGCACCTTTCTAAAATGCTTCCTTTAATGTCTCTTCGTAAATTGTTCAAATATTTTGGGTTCAGTGGTCCATTTCCAAGATGTGCAGCTTCCACCCCACTATCGTCCCTGTGACGTCTTTAGTTCCAACGTAACCTGCATGAAACAGGTCTCAGCTCCCCGTGTTACAACAGGAAGAACAAGGAGTGGGGATGTGCTGACAAGAGACAAGCGCACACAAACGCCCGGCACCAGTGGCAGATTGAATGCGGGTCACCCGCATTCAATCTGATAGTTGCCACGGTAACCCAGCTTCATTTTGGCCCATAAATATGCGGAGATTTGCCCAGAGTTATGGACTCAAAGATGTTTCTGTCCAACTGGTGGCGGGAAAGAGTTCTGAACACTACTGGACACCTCATGACTTCGTAATGATAAAGTACATCTAAGAATAAATCATGAAAAAAGGATTGAGAACGTTAGAGACTACGTGTTGTGCGTACTAGCCCCTCACTATTAGTAACACAGATGAGCCCACAGGAGTCTCACACACAAGCCACATGAGAAGGAAATTAGGAAATTAAATAAGGACAGTGATTTGGAAAAAGACGTGTTCATGAGAGAGGGTGATGGAACTCATGTCCTGGGCAATCCTGCCGTCCCAAGACGTGACATAAGATTAAATGTGTTCGTTTTGGTCCATGTTATTCATTATTTACACCATAATCACACTTTGGTCAACCTTTCTGCGTAAATCGTCAAGGGTTTTCTGACCGAAATCGTCAAGGGTTACTTGGCTACCCTCACAACCGAATTAACAGTTGTTATAAGAACGACTCGTCTGTTATGCTGTGCGTGTTGTCTCAGCTTTGGACATCATGCTGAGACAAACATGTTGTGTTGGTGCCATTGTGAGCTTAAACCCGGTTGATGGGTGGTTTCATCGGGAGCTTTAAGCCGCTGCACCAGGAATCGTTCCGGGGCCTTTCTGAACTTCTATAAAGCTGCCTGGTTCTCCCAGGTGCTCAAAAAGTAATGATGCCTGAGTGCGTTGTTGTGTCGTGTATGTGGCAAGATTTGAAACCGGGGGCTTCTTTCCTGTTTTGATTTGAATTATTGCAACTTAATATTGAACATGAATTCTCAGGTGATGCCAATGTAGACAGCATTAGTCCCTGCCAGGCAGTTGTGTTTCACAAGCTGTGATGCATCGGGGGAACAGTTGAGTGGGCTTTCTAAGTTGCAGAACTCCCAGACAAGCTCACGCGTCGAAGACGAAAGTCAGTCGACATAATCCCGCGTTGCATAGTAAATTATCGCGTTACAATATTTGCAATACATTTTTAATGAAGATTTTCAGTTTCGGCTGAAGTTGAAGTGTTTTATTTGAAACATACAAGACGCTGCTCTAACCTGTTAATTAGTACTTCGTCAACACGCCTCTCGGCTCCGATTCACAAAGCTCCAAGCTGAGAGCGAGCCTTTTTGTTGTACAGTACGCGCTGACACTCGTATCTCACGCTGCCATTTCGTTGCCTGTAAGAATGATAGGTGTAATTAGTGACGGGGATATGGCTCATGCAATGACAAGTGAAACATTCACACAGGGTGTTATTGATCAAGCAAAAGTGTGGCAGGCGTGGTACCAAAAAAATCTAACTAATTGTGACAAATTACTTTACAACCACACGACGACTTTCTTTGGGGCCACATTTCTGTTCAAGGATGTGTGCTTTCTGTCGTCTTTCATTTTGAGAGGGTAATAAAACTTCCGGTGCAATCGGACATTGTATTTATAAACCATTCACTGAATTACTAAATAACAGATTGTGGTTATCGCTTCAGTTCTACTGGAAGACAGTTTGCGCTCAGGCTTGAGGTATAGAAGGTAAGTATAGGGTCTTGTGAATCAGAAGAACACATCTAAAGGATAAAAATACTCCCGCCCAGAACCAAACGAGGAACAAACTCCAAACGAAAAGATGCGGCAAAGGGTGATGTAATCTGTGAATACAATGTATAGAAAGTTGCAGGGTGCCCGGAAACAAAAATGTGTTGGCTTCATGCTTTCATCGATGCCACGATACATTGAATAAAAAGATACACCTTGATTGACATGTGAGACATCACACAAAGATATCGTATCTCAAAAACATTGAAGCTTGTCGAATAGAATGCCGACGGAAGGTAACGTGAATCACGAACATACAACGACAGCAACAATGTGTGAGCCATTATAAATACACAATCTAATAGATCAAATGTATGACACACGTTGAGAACCATAAGGTAAAGCATTTGTTGGCAGGCTTTACATTGCAGAAGGTGCTCTTCTTAATTGAGATCACACGCGGTAAGATTGGCCCGCAGTGTTCATCGATGCGTAAACCCAGTCGTCTGCGCGTGACGCTGTTATCTCGTCAGCCGCAAGGACACGACAGAAGGTAGACTACGTTGTCAGATCCACAGGTGGTGAATCCATTGACAGTGTTTCTCTTGTTCGTTGCGGAGGTTTCAAACGTACTGGATCGTTTTAAACCTGCACACGCTGCACAGCGGCGGCTGAGGAATTACCTACGACATCATCCAGGCGATCCAGGTCTCGAGTCTAAGGTATCAGCACACGCCGATGTATCTCTGAGGCTGCGGGCTCTGGAGTCAGTAAACAGTGGTGGATTTTAAAAAATGACTCACTCATAGAGGAACCCACGGAGTGCGACACAGTATATAGCAATGTTTGCTCTTGATGTTAATGCTGTGTACCGGCACGTACGGGGTGCGACACAATGCCAGGAGAAATATACAACTTTATTGTCGTTGTTCTTGCTTAGAATTTAGGCAACTCCTTCCATAGCATCGGCCGTATGGAGATCGGACTCCCAAAAACGCTTTAGAATAACTTCTGTTGAGAGGAGTGAGAAAAGTACAGTACAGTTTTCGTAGATTCATTGACAAAGGTCAAATTACGCTTGATTAACGTGAAAAAAGTAGATGCTATAGCAATCAATACCTCAGTGAACGATGGACAGATAGAGGCGACAAAATGTGGGTTTTATAAGTCTAGATTATTATAAATAGATATTATTATTATTAAGTCTATTTATTGGGATCACGTTGGTCCTCATCTTTGATTTAAACAAAACTTCGCACAACACTTCATAATACACACAATATCATCTGGCTCAAGGTCTTTATAAAAATATCCCCAGTCGCTTTTCTTCAGTAAGATTTGCTTTTATCTGTTTTTTTTTTTTTTTATTACTGGCTCAAGTTACCAGGGATGGCAACGTGAGTTGTAGTCATCATTAAGGACAGTTCAGGGCCTTTTGGTTGCATGTTTCGTGCCCGATCACATTCGGAAAATTACACTGATTGGCCAAACGAGGTGTAAGATAAATCAACTGAAATGAATTAGTCACACGCAATATCCGGAATGACCCAAGCGATCTGTGTGTGTGTGTGTGTGTGTGTTTGACCTTCAGATACTCCAAATAGCACTTTGCTACCTTTAATCTCCACAACACCATGTGTCAAATTTTGTCAGAATCTCATTTTAAACACCAGGAATGCATGTGAAGCACATTAAGTATAGTTACGCCAAATTGTAGAAGTAAAGCCAGCCTCCAGTTATGAGTTTAGCCCAAGTATTCAAATGCAAACAGAGGCCTTGGAGTGTATATCATGCAGCCAATAAAGAATTTTAAAAAAACGTACACAATGCTGACACATCACGGACCCAGCGATTAAAATCGCCGGCACATTTATTACACGAGATGTTTTCCCATTTCGCCTTGTTGAATTACATTTACATTACTTTGCTGGAACCATTCCTATAAAAAGGAACTAATAAAAAGTTTGAATGGGAAAGGCACCAGTTGTAGAATACTTTGAAT
Source organism: Dallia pectoralis (assembly GCA_029465975.1). Lineage (NCBI taxonomy): Eukaryota > Metazoa > Chordata > Actinopteri > Esociformes > Umbridae > Dallia > Dallia pectoralis. The sequence continues at coordinate 9,898,037 of CM055760.1, read as the reverse complement.
AAGCCCACTAATAAATGTATGTGCCCTGGTCTCTATTTGTATTCCTTTAGCTCGCATTCCGGTACGCCGGGTTTAGAGTGATGGAGGAGTGCAGAGTGCCGGTAGTCATTTGTTAACATTACAGTATTAATTTTGAATTAAACATTTATAAATGACATAGCATTTTTTATGTTCCAGCCTTTGCATTTGCATGCAAGTTGCTTGTGTCTGACGACAACAAGACACTAGAATAGAATAGAAACCCAAACAGTCAAAGAAATTTAAGTAATACCATTAATTAATCCAATTGTAACGATAAGCACAGTTTAATAATTACAAATTTGCAATACGGGAAATTGCATTAACAATTTAGAATGTCCAAGGGACATAGAAGGCTGGATGGGGTAAGATTCCAGGGTGGAGATGGTGGTGGGGGGGTGTAGGTTTAGGCTGGGATTGACCCCAAGGCATTACTAAACAGTCGGGCGGTCGTAGGCTCAAAGGAACATCTGAATCGCTCTATCCTGCTCCAGGGAAGGATGACTCAGTGTCTAAAGGTGTTTTTTCCCAGCAGCCTTAGCTCATCATAAAAAAAGAGAGCAACCGGCGGGTAGAACATCTGCAGAAGCCCTGCTGCTTACCCATTAAAGCACCTCCACCTCCTCAGGATGAACATCCTGCTTTGTCCTTCCCTGTCAGGGGGGCCCTCCGTGCCGTGTGACCGACCCAGTGGACGTGCCTTCCCAGGAACCAGTTCCGCTCTACCACCTCCTCAATTTGGATGGTTACGAGGTGTCAGTGGCTTTGGTCTCCTCAACGTGTCAGGCATACCACCGTTAGGCCGTTCGATCAGAACAAATCAATCAGAGACCCTGTGAATGCATGTAGGCGGGCCGAAATCAATTGTTTGGTATTAAGATGAAAGCACTGGTGAGCCCAGCAATGGCAAATGACCTGGCAGACCCAGGCAGACCTTTGTACTGGATGATCAAAGAGTGCTCTCCGTGCTTTTAATTTTGGCCTGTATGGTTGATACTGGAGCGGGCGCATTTTTCACACAACTCAGTGGCGATGTAGCTATTGAAAAGAAACAGCCGGGTAAATTGGGGAAGCAAAGAAATGTATTGTCTTCTCAGATAAAATAGGTGGAATTCTGAGATAGAAAGAAAACCATTTTAAATACTTCAGAAGTTTACTATCATATAGTAAGTTGTGCTAAAAGTTGTACTTTTGTGCTAGACTGGCTCTGGTTTCTTACTCAAAGACGTTGATGTGGCTAGCTATTGTCGGCTAACTAGCTATGTGAAACATCGATGCAGTTTTCTGAATGGTAGTTATTTAATTTAAACCAACGAGATATCGATGTCTCAGTCCTATTGAGCATCTTAATAATTGCAATCATTCTGGATGCAGCATTGAAAAAGACATGTCAGAATTTCACTGGATTGAACCTCACTCCTGACAATATTTAAATCAAGACCTACTAGCGTAGCAGCAGAAATATACAGCCAACTCTTATAATCGCCAGACCTCAAACAGCAAAATATTTTTTACGTAGTGGTTTAAGCTTCAAATTAAAATGTATTTTGTGTTATGTAGAGACGGTAGAACAGAGTGCAGACCTGGCTGATGAATGCTTTGCAAAAAAAAGACGTTGTTTCTTAAGTACCGCGAAAAATTTGGTTTCACCTTCCTAACATGTTAAGCCGCCTCTCTTTTGTTTTATACCTTCCTGTAGGACACAGAGATGAAATGGAAGGTACTAGCTGCAACCAGGTTTAGTTGATGACAACAGACAAACAGATATGCCAGCCAGCTACTACTGATGGTTTTCAATTATATGGTTGGAAAATTGTTTCCCACTTTCTAAATGTCCTTTCAATGTTTACAGGTTTTCAGCTCTAAAGAATCCGAAGAAGAGTGCTGGTACTCTGTGGCTGAGCGATAATTGTTCCTCTGCCTCCGAGTACAGAGAGAGCGAGAGCGAGAGAGAGATGAAAGATACCTTCCCTTCGCCACATCTTCAGAGGGTCCACACGTTCAAAGTCATTTCACCTTTCTTTATGCGTTATCTCGCCCTGTAAAATAAAGCATGTTTTATTTTTCCTGTGTCGACTTGCCATGGGGATTCATTACGTTGGCGTCGCGTGTCATCTCGCAGGCCCTACAGTGCGAGCACTTTTCCTTGGTAACGTTCCGGTATTCCGGGATAATCATTCCCCCGGCACACACGTCTAAACAAATTCCAAATTTGCTCGGGAGCACGAGTGTGAAGTGTATTTCCACCTTCTTCATCCCTCAAAGAACTGAAGGCCTTTCTTCTTGAAGAATGGTGCAATATTCCACGACACAGAGTTCAGGATGTGTGTAACAGCATTTCAAGAATGATTAGAGCTGTTCAAAAGGCAAAGGGTCTTTATTTGGCCCTACATTCAAACTGTTAGATGTTTTTGTTATTCTGTCCACCTCTGTGTATGTACCTTATATCTATATATACAGTGCATACATATATCTGAGTATACAGGATTTAAAAAATGTATAAAGATACATGGGCCAAACAGTGAGTATAGTGACTGAGTCTAAAGTGAGTCTATACTGAGTCTATAATGAGTCTGTAGTGAGTCTATAATGTGTCTAAAGTGAGTCTATACTGAGTCTATAATGAGTCTGTAGTGAGTCTATAGCAGCCTGAGGGAATCTACAGAAAATCACGAGTCCCTCATTCAGCCAGTTCATGCTTCCATCTTATCGATCTCGGTTAGGAGTGGAGACTTTCAAAAAGAAAATATACACATGAGACCAAAAGCTGTCCGAACAACTCTGTCATTTCGTTCAGTAAGAATTTTCATTTGAGTCCCCCCATTGTTTCGCTTATTTCCAAGACTGCATTATGTTGAAGTATTCTCCACTTCAATAAAACCTCATTTATTCCCAGAATTATACTAACTTGCAATTATTTTAGTCCAACAATGTGAAATCCCCCCAAAGAAATATAGACATCGTGTCTTAATGAGAAGCAAAGATAATGATCTTTACTTTCTCTTACGGACCAATGTCATTTCTATGACGTCAGCGATAATGTACACATGTCCAATCACTAGACGACTCTCTCTGTCCTGAAGCAGTCGACTCAGCGAAACCCAAACCAAGTCAATCGAGATATGCTGTAGTGAGACATGCTGAAGAAGAGCTTACATTTCGCTGTCATTAGCAAAACTGGCAGCCTGGCAGAGTAATTTTTAAAATGACGATATGCTGAACGATCCATCTGCGGTCTGGCTTTTGGGAGGCGAAGTTCGGGCAAAACGTGTTAAGGTTAATGAATAGCGTTGTGACAAAAGACATGTTTTGGCCATTTGCAAAAACACGCGGCTCACGCAGGAAACCGACTCATCGTATCTTGCCACACTGAGTAGGACTCCGGGGGACGTTTCAAAGGCATCAATCCATCTCCACAAGACGTTTACAATGAGATGCAGTCACATTATCAGGCACTTTTGAGAAGCTGTGGACGATCAGGTACCAGTGGTATTTCCTCCCACTCCCTGAACTGAGTATGACCGCATGCAAATCGTTTGAGCATTACATAAACGTTTCTCTTTTTGAAAGCAATTTCTCAGGGAAAAAAAGCAGTTTCACAACACGCACGAGCGTACACAACCGGAGGAGTACCAGAGAACCAATACAGGGATCTTAGCACAGTCTCTGAAAGGGTACATTAAAATAATTCTTATTTTAATAATAATTAAAATAATTATTATTAAAATAATATTATGGCAATGGACCAATTAATGGAGTAGGACGATAACCGAAAGCATGTTGACAAAAATTGGGAATAGAGGTAAAAAACGACAACATTAAGAGACAAATCTGGCCAGGTGTATTTCAGAATGTCCAACGTGACATCCATAAACTTACTTTAAAACTACACCACATATGGAATGTCTTTGGGGTATCGCCAGCAGACAATTTGTATGTTTTTAGAGGATAAGATTTATATGTGGTCTATAAAAGATAATATAGTTCTCATGAACTCTAGCACGTTGGAGGCCTCTAGTGGGCAAGTAGGGCATTACTGCCTCTAACATTGTTATTTTCAGTTTAACACCTCACAACCCAGTGTTGGTAACTATACTCCGGATTGTTTTTTTTTTTTTTTTTTTTTAGCAATTGTATTTGATGTCCCTCTGTTCACTGGGTGTTGTGGATCATTGTTTGCTGTTTTGTGTCATAAGTGCTGCCAGTTTGTTGTTTTATGACTCAGTATGAAATAAAGACAAAGAATATTTACGAAGAGAAGCTCTACGTCTGTGTCCTTCTTCAGTCAACTGTTAACTGTAATGTGTTCAAATATGCAATAAGGGTTTTGTTGTCACCTTATTTTTAAAGTAATAATAATAAAATGCAGTTCAGTTACTTGCCGATTGGCCATTTTAAAAGGTCCTCACTCTCTTATTTAATTACCTGGTATTGATACTGTGCATAGTTGGCCCACACAGAATATGAGCTGGGTCCAAGCTGAGAGATGCAGCTTGTGGCTTTCACTCAGTTTATGAAATCTGATTTGGTAATAGAAGTGTCTTCAGCGAAATACAAAAACTGTCTGTTGCATCCAATCCATTCGGACTACAAGCAAATTACCCACTTAGTTTTGTCACTGGATGTATATTTGTTCTCTGTGATGCACACAAACCCCAGGGGAGCTGCATGAGGGAAGGCATCCAATCGTTTTCATTCTGTTTGTAAAGGGATTGAATTACCGATAAAAGCAGGGGAAATAAGAATATGATGAAATGGGTCGAGAGGAGTTTTGTTTACCTCTCGGATGTAGGAATGCCCCTTTGTAAAAGAAAGGACCAGTTGATCGGTTAATCTTTTACAAATGCTTCCAAGATGGCATTGTACAGAACAGGGTTCTGCGTTTAAGAATAATATAGTTGCATTAGAGCATTACAAACACACTTAAAAGGGTTCTGCATTTAAGAACAACATAGTTTCATTAGAGCATTACAAACACACTTAAAAGGGTTTTGAATACCATTTACAATAAGACAAGTGACCATTGGCAAACAATTGTTAATATTAGCTTTGTACAAATCAGAAATGAAAGATTCAGAATCAGAAATGAGATGTAAATTCATTAAAGTTAAGCTTTTTAATGTTAACCTAAGCGAAAAGATACCTTCCATCTAAGCCACGTGCTCAAAACCTGTATTCAATCATCAATAAGCATGTTTGGTAAAAACCACTGACTAAAAAATGCTAATATTTTCTTCTAATTCAGATTTTAAAATATACACATAACAATTGAAGATGAACCAACTTCTTAACTAGTGAGTAAGAATTTATGGATTTTTTTCTTTTGTATATCTAATATATGGAGCCAGGAGAAGGATTGTGTAATATCAGTGCGAAGAAGCAAAAAGACCTTCGTCCATTAGAAAGGTTTTGCATGGACATACTCAGGGAGAGGCTTTACAAACCTGATACGAAACACAGAAGTAGTTTCCTTTGTGGTCTAGGTTACACAACAAAGCAAATCGTAGTGAAATAAATTGTTTTTTGTTTGTATGACACACCCAGCAAAGCCATTGGCGCTTAAAAGTAATATTCAAGTGCCTTTTTAGCATTTATCCCGTATGTCACATTTACTACGTCAGTTAATGCATTGTAAATGTTCCTCATACAACCTGTTACATAAACACCGCCAGCTGGTGAAGGGTTAAGGGGTCGAGGGAGGTCCAGTGTGGTCGTGGTTGCTAACCTCGTTTGCAAAACAACTGCATGCACTTGACCACTCTGTACATCAAAGCTCACTTCTCTCCAGGGCCGTGGACACAGGCAGCAGAAATCAAATTACTCTGCATGTGATCTGATTGGGAGCACCTCCCGGGAATACAGATCCAGTTCCAGCTCTGTTGGTGAAAAAAAAGACAACTCTCCCTGAGATAAGGAAACACAGCTGGACCGGAGACTAACCGAAAAATAATAGTATAAAACGAAAGTGACACCCAAGGAGGATGACTCATGTTTATCCCGATCAGCTGGCATGAGATGGGAGGAAGTATGCCTCCCTCGGGACTGTGTGCGCCACGGAAAAAAAGTTGAGTGAGGAATCCATCAGAAAGGCCCTCTGTGGTTACGTAACACCAGAAGAGCCCTGTAGCATTTCACTGACAGGGGGAGTTCTGTCGAAAAAGGAGGCATTCCGTGGTGAAGATAAAAACCAACTCTATAGGGCCACGAACACGAGAAGTGTTTAAATGTGTGTTTATGAGTGTATATGGAAATGTGAGAAGGTGTTGAAGTTGTCTACCACGCCAAATCTCCTTTCCTATTTATAAAGGTTGTATTTATTTATTGCAGCTGGTGTGTTTTAATAACTGCCACGTGGTGATACAGTGAGACAATTATAGAATCACCGGGGAAGCGATACGCCATTAGCGTGGATCTAAGTCCGTGATTAATTTAGTCTCTGTGTTTTTTCGTGGTGTAGGTCTGTTTTATTAAAAATGTCAGATATAAAGAAAAAATATCTGTAAGAAGAGCTGTAGACATGGATTTTGAGGTATATTCCTCAACGTACCTCACTAATTATTTACTAAATTAAAATGCCACCAATTGAGCAAACTGTAATACATCAGCGTTCAACCATACAACAATCTTACAGCAAGGCTGTTTTCCACATAAGGGTTGAGAGATACCGCCAAAAAAAAACCCACAATTGTGCATAAGTGAAATGAAATGGCTCGGATGTTGAAACGACCCACTTTTGCAATTCAAGACATGGAACTCATGTTCCATTAGTTAATGTGCACGGGCCACGGGTCTGTCTGAATTATACGATGAGCTATCCTTTTAGAGAATGCTTTTTTGGAGAACATAAGCCTCTGGACTACCTGTCCTGACGACCCCTATAGCTGTCCAAAGTCCTCCTGGGTTTGTTGCAAATCTCGTTGCCGCCGACTGATTCAGAAGTTTTTTCTGGCCACTGTGCGTGCATGTTTGTGTTGGCATCCACATCAGTGTTTTTGGCTGTAAAAACACCGGGACAGCTGCTGATTTAAAAGGGGTTTAGACTGTCATAAGAACATTGTGGGAGATTACGATGGATAAACCACCCAACCACAATTGAGTCTAAATAACTGAAATATTTCCCTACCCCGAACTTCCCATTTAATGGAGCTCGTGTAATGCCACCCAGGGAGAGCTTTACTCCAGTGGCAGCAGGAGGGAGTCAGCGGGGGGGCCGTAATCACAAATGATGGGTACCTGTCACTTTGCCAAGTTGGCGGTTTTGGGTGCAACACTCAAAGCCACCGCAGACACCCTTCTCGTGTTCTACCTGACTGTCGTTTCTGTCAGGAAATTAATTCATGCCTCATGTCTCATGGGGGAATCATAGTGTTTTAACGTCGCCTAACTCCCGGCCGCCATGTCCCCAAGTGATAATATCCTCCTGGCACCTCTCTCCGGTTTGTATTGTCAGGGTGGATTAAATCGGCCTTTAGTTACGATTTGGCTGGAGGGGGGGGTCCATGTCCTTCTTAAAATGTTTTAGGCACCCCTCTTGAAGACAGAGAAATGCTCATGCGATTATTCACAATTAACCATGGGGCATAATGAACAAGCTGCAGTTGAAATAAAAGCCTTCTAGATCTGTATGCTTTCCCAGTCCGCAATATATCACTTCTCAGGGTTAAGGGCTATGAAAGATTCAGCTCCGCCACGGTTTCTGGGAGCAATTAAACAAAGTATCAGCCATTTGACATGTTTATGTATGCCTGCATTAAATACTCAATGTAGGTCACTCTAGACTAAATTATAGGAATCGTGTGCTGTTAATCGTGTGCTACGTTATATGAATTGCTTCATTTGTTTGGTTGGTAAGTAACTCTGAGAGACATACATAACGCTTGAATAGCAACAATGACCTATCTATTAGCTACAGTCTGAAACGACACAGTAGATGTGAACACTGGACTGGGCGCTCATTAAAGTCAGGACCACAGCTTAAACAAATGGAACGATCTGTTCTTGATCTGCAATCTGGGCTATGCAAGAAGTGACCTATTTTGCATTGATTTGACCCAACATTGCTGTGTTCTAATGCATCCACCCAAAAGGTACTGTGTGCAGAAGCATGTATTTAAAGGGATTGTTGGGATTGTAATACTAGCCATTCGCCTTTTCTCTGTGACTAAAACATGATTAATTACGTGCTGCTGATGGGAGTGAATACAGTAATTAAAGCAGTATATCAAACTGGGGTAATGTGGTGGGTCACCCTGGCAGGACCGATCATATTTGCAGGGGTGTACCTCTTCTATAATCAATCCGATCATTTTCTCTGCAGATGTTGACAACAAAAAAGGTTAGCTGGCGTGCTATTTTGGGACATCACGTCGACGTCTCGTGCTTGCTTTTATTACAAATGAAGAAGAAACTGCAAACATTAAAGTTAGCAACATGGTTGCCCTATAAGTCTTCACCCAAAGAGCTTTTTGTTTAGAAGTAGGTCCAAAAAAGAAAGATTCTAAGCTGTTGTGAAATGAAAAAAAAAACAAGTAGATATGCATCTTTTTTTACTATGACCATGACTAGGTTCTTGATCTGATGGAACGTCAAGCCTGGGATTATGTTTGTTGTCACACCAGTAAGTGTACGTGTACGAATGTATTTTTAATTTATACATCTGGTTATTTCACATGTTAAAGAGGGGTCTTGTCACATGATCAGCTCAGGTATTTACCTTAAAGTGTAAACGTATTTCATCTGCATGTTTTCAACGCTTTATATAACGTCTCCGTCCTGGTTGGCACGGCAGCCTGCCAGTGAACCCGATGCTCTTGCTCCCTCGTTTAATCGCAAACACCTGTTTGCTTTGATTATTGCCTGCACCTGTTTCCCTAGTCAGAGACGCAATTTCAGTTCTAGCATCTCCAATGTTCCATATCTGTCCTAGTATTGGTTTACCGTGTAACTGGGTATATAGCCTTTTTGTTTTGTTCCTGCCTATCCTAGTTTGTTTGTCCAGTCTTCTGTTTCTGTTCGTTCCAGTTAATTTATTAAACGTTCTCCGTTCTCCCAGCAAATGTAACCTGCCTTGATGTGAGCGATACAATGGCAAAAATACTGTACATTTTTGTCACATTAACCACCGACATGTGTGGTAGTGTGAGAACCGTGTGAGAACCGTGTAAGAACCGGGTGAGAGCTGTGTGAGAACCGTGTTAGAACCGTGTGAGAGCCGTGTGAGAACCGTGTGAGAGCCGTGCCATTAGCCCTGATGCATTTTGGAACGTTTCCACAAAGCCTTTTCTCATCAGCGCATTGCTGTGGTTATAAAGTAAAGACATCATAGATTGTAAAACAGCGAAGAAGGTATACAGGCGACCTGTTCAATTAAGAACATTGGGAGATTGCACTATTCATCTTAGCATGTAGTGAAAAAACATATTCCTACCTAAAGCAAAAACATGCTCGGTCAGCTACTGTGGCTGGACTAATTCGAGATCACATGCGTTTTTGTACTCTTATAATTACATTTCATTCTCTCACCCAAATTATAAACAGAACTACATAACGACATGCTGTCGCTAAATGTATTTTATTAAGACATCTGCATGCATTTGTGTAGAATTGGTTTTGTCTGCAATATCAATCCCATGCAAATTGTAGTTGTTTTTTTTTTGTTCGAATAAAACTGACAGGGTTTGCTGTGAATTGAGTGATTCCTACACTTGAGTTGAAGAGTTTGTGTAGTCATAAAAAAGTCATCGGAAATGAAATGTGGTTTTAATCAGGCATTTCATTTGAATGGATTACAAAAAGCAAGCTCTATGTACAATGTTTGCTTTTATGTCTCAGACAGGGCATGACCCATATTCAGGAAGGAGTAAATATCAAATTCATTAGACTCTGTATTGTTTACCAAGTGACTGGTGTGTACCAATGTTCTGGACACATACCTTTCTGCCAACGGAAATACACTCCCAGGATGCCTTTCAATAAAAAACAACGTGTATCGACGCATTTCTATTTTTAATGTGAAATCCGGGTGAGGGGGCGCTGTCACGTCTTAAATATTCATACCGTACGAATATTTGTGTAGGTTTCTAATTCTTGAGCAGATTTAGTCTATTTGTTCTATTCAACTGTGTGGTAAATGGTAAACAATATCATCCACTTCATATGCGATAATGAAAGCAAACACTATGTCACGCTCGCGTTTCCTAGAATCTGCAAACCGATGGCAGACTTGTTCCGTCTGCAAATGCAGCCCTGATTTTGTTTGACGGATATATTTAGCTCGCCAGTCAGAAAGGAACACTTGATAATTGTAGAAAATAGTGGATAACAAGGACAGGATCGGCTGGAGGAATGAGACACTGTGACTACTGTGTGTGTGTGTGTGTGTGTGTGTGTGTGTGTGTGTGTGTGTGTGTGTGTGTGTGTGTGTGTGTGTGTTTAACAATGTATACACATCGTGCTAACGTGTGTCCTTTGTCCTTCACATTGTAATTGTGCACCAACACAAAGCAGGTGAGCACAATTAAAAGATGTCATGTGATCCAATTGTCAGCCGATTTGTAACGCGCTAACAAGGAGGACAAGGAAATGGATCGGGACGAATGGCTCATGAGGTAAGCAGGTATTAGCAGGGCTAGAGACTCGAAAGGAGGAAACGTACAAGAGAAAGCAGCAGGGTAGAGCGTAAGTACGGGAGTACCCAAATGTGAAAAGACCCCATCAGTCATTTTCTCTCTCCCCGCACACATCAATGAAAGCGTGTTATTTAGCCGTCAAACAAGCTCAGAGTGGCGTCCTCCTTTCAATGTAAATCATCATCACTGAATCTGGCCAGTCAATAACGCAACGTGAAATATTTTCGATTTCTTTCTCAATTCTACTTGGCTGTTGTCGTTTTTCTATACTGCTAAACGAACATTGAACCCAATAACAGGAAACCCACACTGACCTACAGGATTCTATTAGCTTCATTCTTTTGTACCAGGGGACAATTAGATAACAGAGACACATAAGTAAAAACCAGCTCGAATATATTATAAATATAAATATTATCAGTTATCTGTTGCTGTAACAACTCAGAGCGCCTGTTCCCCTGAATATTGAACTTTTCCAAAAAACACCTCCCCCTGTGGATGTCCACGGTGGTTCACTCTGTCCCGCCCTCCTGTTTTGTCACGCCCACTTCTATCTTGTGCTCCCTGCACACCTGTGTCTTATCAGCTGTCATGATATCTATGTATTTTTCCCGATCTCCCTGTCTGCCATGCAACGTCTTGCTATCTTGTCTGAGAAACGTTTCTGAGCTGTTTACATTGTGGACTTTGCCGCTTTGATGATGACGCTTTTTCCCAATACGGTTGTGAGAGATTCTCTTATACAGCATTTGCCCCTGTTTGACCTGCGGTCTATACAGGTTTACAGGTGCTTGGCAATAGGGGTGGAGCTATATCTTTTGACCATACCCCGAGTATTTAATAGCTGGTAACCCAGTCCCAAACCCGAACCCTCAGTCCCAAAATCCGACCCACTTTTTGTGTACTTCTCCCTTCACATAACTAGCCGGAGCTGCAAAGATGGTTTGTGAAAGAAGTAGTACACATCGTTGCAATATCTAGCACTGGATAGCCTTCATTTCTCAGAGATGAACGTACTTTTGTGTGAGAAATGCAAATCAATCCCAGAACAACCGCGAAGGAAGTAACAGGACTGCAGCAAAATCCTGAGCTGCTGTTATCAGAAATCAATCTGTTGAACCTCAGTAGTTCCTTTTGACCAGCTGTGCATATTCACAGGAATCACAAACAGTCACAAAAACATCTGTGTGAAAATGCTTGTTAGCCTGCTAGTTAGTTACAAGCCTCTCAGAACAAGCCATGACCAAACCGTGACCAAACCATGCTAGAGTCGTGACTTAGCTTAGATTAGCTAAATATGCAAGATGTCAAGACTTTTGAAAAACTACCCATCGGGGCTGAAAAACACAGCAGCTAGTTATAAAACAATACAATATCAGGCATGCTTCCTGGGATTTTTTTCATCATGGCAAATGAGTGCGGAGACAAAAATAATTATCTCTGCCGTGAGCTAATTTGTTGGTGCCCATCGCCAAGCTGTTCCTGTTGCCAATGTAAATAGAAAAGTGTATATATATAAATATATATATATATATAAATGTTACAATTAATAACTCAGTTTAATGCAACTACTCCCTGAGGATTGGTAATAATCTGCCATTTATAGTCAGGTGGGAATATGAAATGTATGTCCACATACAAAGGTTTAGTATCCTGATGGGATATCTTCCTTTTCCTTCTGGAATGCGACAGGGATTCCCAAATCCTTATCTGGTGCACCCGAATAAATCCTCAGTTTTTGAAAAACCCAGTTAGAAAATGTAATTTAATCTATGTTACGTTAGATTACGATTTAATCACTCCCTCATACAACTTTAAACGAAATCCCCCGCGCCGTTCGTTTAAACGTACTACATATTGTCTAACATAACGCCGGCTGTGCACGAAGCAAAAACTCCAGATGAACAGCGCAGCCATATATATATCTCAAGGGTAAGCGTTTATTGATCAGAACATTGTCCCGCTACCATCGTCCTCTCTCTTACGTCCGTACCGTGTCACACATTAAAACTGCTGCGCGACCTCCGCGTACGCTGGCACCGATGGCATGGCATAATTGGCTGGCACAGTCAAGGTCCCTCTGTAGTTTAATGACACCCGGCGCCCCATCCCCCCCCGCCCGGGCAGAGGTTCTAACGCGGAATAGCTTTGGGACGAGCCCAAAAAAAGAAACCTGTGCCTGTCTGAACTCTACGACATGGCACCGGGAAGGTGCAAAAAGCAATTTGACACAAACTGGCAACACCGGAGCATGGGGGAGATTCCTGGGAATGGGAGAATATGTGAGGCGCAAACAGACCAAGAATGGCACAATGGTGTGGCGCGCTAAGGCCACGAGAGCAGTTGTTATTGGCTTAAAAATCTCGGGCGACATTAGAGACGAGGGAGGAAGGCGGAAAGAGGAAGCACGGGGAAAGAGAGAAATATACAGCGCTGCCCCGTGAGAGACAAACAGCGCAGGAGATTGGAGCGTAGGAGGGCCTGGAGGAGGAAGAGAGAGAGAGAGGGAGAGAGTGAGAGAGAGAGAGAGAGAGGGAGAGAGAGAGGGAGGGAGAGAGCGAGAGAGAGGGGGAGGGAGAGAGCGAGGGAGAGATTATCTGTAGCTATAGATTAGCCGGAGTAACATAGGAGCTATTAAGAGTCATTAGGAGAAAGACATAAAGATAGATCCACTCTGGGGCACTTCCATCCACTCTGATCCAGGCTCTGTCCGCACTATGTCTTCCCCCATGTCTAATCAGGATGCACCAATCTATTCTCCCCAAAGAGATGGAGACAGATAGAAGACTCAGTTCAGACACAATGCGGGGCATGGATATAGATCACCGCCGAGGGCTAATAACAAGTCCATTTGCTTTAGTGATTTACTGAGGAATCCAATGGGTTATTCCTTGACACTAGGTTGGATCCGCCGACGGCGTCATCACGATGGATCGACAAATGATTAATGACAGAATAAGAAAAAGCTTATTTTTTTCAAACGGACACGACCTCATTGGTGCTCCCCTACCTGTTAAAGACAACACGATGAGGCAAATACAGAAATGTGATCTCTATTCAGGTCTCTGCAAGTCCAATTAGGAGATACCACGCTGTCTTCCTCTGTCTGGTCCGTGGTTATAAGACTGGCGTGCTGGGTGGGTGTCCGATATCAACAGGCTGACCTTTAACCACGGAGACAGTTCACTGGCGGTCGGGAGACGAGTGCAGATCAGGCGTTGATTGAGAGAGGTGCCGCGTGACGAGCTTCCTGTCATGAGAAAAGGCCCGCCGTCGTCCAGTCTGGCGAGAGAGAGAGAAACGTTAACACAGAGAGATAATGGTGAGAATTGGAAATGTATGAGAAAGATGTAGATACCAGTCGGAGAACGTGAAGGCGTTGAACAGTGTTTGCTGGATTCCCTGAGCTGTTACAAAAAAACACGAGGATATTTGCAAAGCTGTACTAGTACAGGATTATCTATCCAGTACAGTTGAAGGTGAATTTATTACGTGTAAAGTGGAACCTAGCCATGTAGCTAATTAACTGTTGCTAACAGTGGTTTGCGTTGTAGTTTACGTTCTTAATCGGGTTTGATTAAAGTTGTTACTTGTATGAGCAGATTACTAAATGTATCTTGGATAGTGAAGTGAGAAACTGTTTACTACAGCATTTTTATTGTCGCTATAGTTCCCCTGCCCTACATTGAGCGATGGTTGCAAATGACATCTCTGCTAGTATAGGATTGTCTACCTTGTTGGTTTTGCAGTTGACAAGCTAAATATTGAAATATGTCAGATGTATCATGACAAATCAAAAATATTTTACATTTCTGGTCTGTCTCTTCCGAACTTACAATCGTAACCGTGCAACGTAACTCTTCGGTTGCACGTACAATTTCAATGCACTTTAGCACACCAGTAGCTAATTTCATTGATTGAAAGCTCTTTGTCTTCTTAAAGATGATACAATGTGAGAAGCTAACTTGAGGAAAAGCCACAGCTGGCTCGAGGGTTGTCAGTCTGAACGCGTGTGCGGGAGAAAGAGGCTGAAGTGTGCAGAGAACAGTGTGTAGACCTTGGCAGTCAGAGAACTTATTGAAAGCTCTTTAATATCTGAAACGTGGTAGAAAGCGTAGGCTATAAAGCACCATATCCTTATTTATGTAGCTAACTAGTGAGTTAAAGGAAATGACTTGTCAGCTCACACTTTCTCCCGCTGTGCTTTTTTCAGACTAACGTGTCTGGTGTGACATGACTGGCTAAACCTTTCTGAAGACTGGTAAGATTCATTATATTTGCTTGAAGCTTGGAAAGTATTCAGAATCCTTCACTTTCTCCACATGTTGTTGAATTTGAATTTGACAAGGTAAATTGATGCTGTCCCATTCTTATTTATAGCATCTTGAGCCCTTGCAGCCTCTTGCACTCAATCACTTTCCTGGTGACGTCAATTCATTCTATAAGGGTTCAGGGCTTAGGGTTTAGGGCAGACATTGGGACAGGGCCAATCTCTCATCTCTCCAATGAATGACTGAAGTTCTGTTGGAGTGGCCGTTGGTCCCTTCATGGCCAGTTTCTTAGTTTGCCCAGACAGCCAAGTATTTCCCAGATGTGTGCTTTAATGCCATTCCTAATACAATATACAAGTCTAGGGTCTACAGAGTCCCTTGGACACCAACGCTGTGCATGCACTGTGAATTGTACCATTTTACCTAGGCATGTGGGCGGCGTTCACAATCACGTTCAATCAATTGAATTTAAAACAGATGGACTCCAATCAAGTCTCAGAGACATCTCAAGGATGATCAGATTGATTGGGAGAATCCCGGCAAAGAGTCTGAATATGAATACAAGGACTGCAAATGGACTGATGACCAAAAAATTATGACCATTCACAGGAGGTCACAAGTGAGTAAAGCTGGTCATCTCCCTTTAAAGACACATGTCACGATCTGGGCGGATTTGATTGGAAGTGGACAATCAGTTATCAGTTGAGTCCCCGTGATGACTTCGTGATGACCCCGTGATGACCCCTGTCCATTGTCAAAAGCGCCCACGATGGGGGGCGTCGGCTCTGGGGCATGAAGCAGCGGAAGGAAGTCTTCCGACTACGAGTTTGCTCTTCTTGAACGAAAGTCTCTGTATCCGAATTTGGGCCCTCCACGATTCACACATTGTTCGAGAACGGTTTGAAGAACACGACGAAGAGTGACACCCTGTCATGACAAGTGACAGACACCCTGGCCCCCAAATACCCCAGATCTCAGTCCAATTGAGCAGCTGTGAGATGTGCCGGACCAACGAGTCGGATTCTGTAGGTGGTCATGTAGAGTCCATGCCACACTAGGTTGGCACTGTTTCTCCTGCAAGTGTGACTGGCATAAGGATGGCATCAGAAGGTTCTGGCTCATCAGTGATAATAGATCATAGTTAAAACATGAAAGGATTTCAATACGAAACGAGAATAAGGCAACTCAAGAGCTCAAAAAAATGATTATCGGCAATGAAATTCATTACTGATAATCGGAACCACCCACCCAATACTTCTTAAAACAAATGAATGTCTAGTAAATTCAGCTCTCGGCACTACGACTGATCTGCTGTCTGCCTTTCAATGTGAGGAATTTGCTATTTCCATGTATTTCCATGACAACCATTGTCAATCAGGTCAGGTACCAGTCTAAGCTTTTCAGTCATATACTGCTAGTCCCTCCCACAATATGCAAAGTCCCTATGGACTATTTTGTCCTAGTTGACGACGATGCCCAAGAAGGTGGTATCGAACCAGTATAGAAGTTCACTTGTCTTCTTAAAGTTATCTATGTATTTTTAAATGAGAATACCAAAACTGTTACAAATTGCAATTTTTTCCAAAGGCCCATTTACACTTGCACTTATTACAGCTATTTAAAAAGCTCACAAAATCCTGCTGTCCGAAGCAATTGAAGTCCCATTTGCAAAAAAATGCCTAAGCAAATATTCAAAATAGTTTTGTCTGGCGGACCCAACATAGTACAAAGACAGCGAGTATAATGTTGTAATTTCATTTGGAGAGCATTTCAGTGTCTACGTTATTGCTATACTCATACTAATCGATGTAAACCTTGTCAGAAATATGACAAAATATGCCATTTATTATGAAAGAAGAAAAGCGTGTCAAATGTGAGTGCATGTCCTTGCACCCAAACATATATCTGGCATGTATTTTAGATATGCGCTTCGTAGTTTACTAAGTATCTTCTGGCACTGAAGTCTCCGTTGCCCCAAACATCTCAAAGATTTTCACATCACATTTTTAAAACAATGCTGCTTTTTTCTGCTCTCGTGAATTTTCTAATGATTATTTGAAATGGA
The DNA here is from genome assembly GCA_029465975.1 of Dallia pectoralis. Classification (NCBI taxonomy): domain Eukaryota; kingdom Metazoa; phylum Chordata; class Actinopteri; order Esociformes; family Umbridae; genus Dallia; species Dallia pectoralis. The sequence continues at coordinate 9,881,055 of CM055760.1, read as the reverse complement.
AAATGTAAATTAGAATAACTATTACACTAATCTGCAGTATTATATGTTAATAAATGTTTGAAGTCGGTGTTCAATATGTTTAGTAACAACAAGGCCAGCTGGAAAAAGAATGGCCTTTAGACTGACAGGCCGAACATATGGAGGTGATATCTGCAGAATCGTAGCCTGTTAATGACTTTATAATGATGTCCGCCTCCTGACTGTTAATGAGACCTATGTAGGCTTCTGCAGGAAAAAAACCAACTGCACAAAGAAGTGAGAAATAATATCAGGGAGAAATCGAGAGAGAGAGAGAGATACTAGATACAAGTTAATAATAATTTAATGATAACACATCCAACTTCATATGGCAATGTGTTAAATAACTAAATATGCACATACAGGACAAATGCCAGCAACAGTGCCGACTAAAAATAAAAAGAATTCATTAAAATATGTATTTATCGGTTCTCTAGAAAACAACTGAATGGACAAAACTATTGTCTCATTTTTGCACCTTCTTTAAACACTCATATTATATTATACATATTATTCTAAAACTAAGTTCACGAAAGTATTCGGTCTCCATAATTCTTCATTTCACTGTTATATTACAGAATCTTTGTTTTTTGTTATTCATAAATTAATATACACTTTGAAATCAGAGATTATACAGAAATATTCAAATGATTGACACATTAGACTCAATATAGCACAGCCTTTGTCAAAATTAACTTTAATCAAGTGCTTCATGGATCCATCAATAACATTTAATATTGATGACCATGGATGAGCTTTCCGACATCTCTGTACTGACAGTTTGGCATGCTCTTTTGCTGAAAACTGATCCCGTTCTCTCCGATTAGTGTAAGAAACGGAGGTTTATCCTCCTCTATGCGCCAGGTGACAGCTCCTCGATCTACCGGGAGAGGAGGCAATCAGGCTCGATCGTTGTCACCTGAGTTCTGACACACCTGTGTGTGATTGAGGGACCTATATAGAGTTGTCAGTGCCCGGAGACCGGTGCGAGGTATTGATCGTTTACGAACTTGCTGAGCGTTATCCTTGAAAGTCAGAATACGTTTGTCCCGTGTACCAGTCCTTTGCTTGCCCGTTTATTCTGAGTCTGCTCACCCTTCGCTTTGTGTCAACCAGTGATTCCCGTGCCTGACCATCCTGCGTGTTTACCGGACCTTGTCTCGCCTGCCACTCTGTACCGTCTCCTCCCTCTGACTTCCCGAAGCTGAACCTTGCCTGCCCGACTATTCTTGATTGCATAGAACGTTCCTGTAAAATAAACATCGCGTCTCCGCGATTGGATTCAATTCTTCGTTTCCGTGTGTGTTCGTGACAATTAGAAGGCTGCCTCCAAATTGCCGTTTCACATCTCTCCACAAGGTTTTCAATGATCCAGACCCATTGCTGGACACTTGGGAAACAGTGCAGCTATGAACCATTCCTGGTTGCTTTTTGAAGTGTGTTGAGAGTCACTGTCATACTTTTTGACACTTCCAGTCTCCAGACGTCACGATGACTCGCACATGTTTAATAAACCCAGTGCCAGAAAGCAACACCAAAACATCTCCGAAGCTCTGTTGACGTGTAGATAGGGGCTACCTTCTTGGAAGACATTTTATTGTTTTGTGTAAACATAGCTAAGGCATGCTTTGCAAAAAACTTTTATTTGTTCATGTCTGTCTACTGAGGATTCTCATGGGAGATTGGACCTCTAGTTTTCATTTTCATTCTTTTATTCCATGCTCATTGCAGTACACACACACACACACACACACTGACCAAAAATAGGAGGGTGAGTCATTTTCTTTATTTAAACTGGTTCAATGAATTTTCATATAACAGGCACTTCTCCACGGCTGGGTTCAAATCCAAAGTAGAGAAAAGTCACCTGCTTTAACTTGAGAAAACTACTTCTAGAAGCTGGGCATTTTTTTTGTCAGGTCTAACATATTTTTACATTTTTCAGTTATAGGGTTTTTTCAACTGCGACTCGAAAATGTTCAAATTTAGATACCAAAAGATGTTAAAATCTAGAAGAAATGGTTCAGCCAAGACTGTTGGCCACAACGAGGAATAACTTTTTGGGTATATCAAAATACAAAGCAATACACGCAATAATGAATTCATTTAAAATATGCTGAATCAATTTTCTGTATAAAAACAAATACATCATTATATATTCAAGTTCAACTTGCACAAAACGTAAAAAAAATTGCTCAACGTTTTTTCCTTTCGTACTTGACAACAATGAATTTCACTTAACAAAAACATCGTGGCAATAACAGCCATTCTTTTTCTCTGTTCACATTCAGTCCATGTGTAAGTTGAAAAAATAATTGGCTGTGTAGTGCTGCAGAAAGTCATATAACATAGGAAACCCAAGGAGGACAAACTGACATTTCTCTGAGGGAAATGTCTTGTGTACAAATGTTTGATGAAATAAAAATGGGGGGTAAGTGGGGTGATCTGTCGTTGTAAACTGATAACAGTGTGAGTACAGCTCAAAAGGCATCCACACCCCTGGCAGCTATCCTTCTTCACCAGACATTACGCTGCAAGGCAATCTAGGATGTAATTAACTCCTCTGACATGCCACAAATTCTCATCTCCCTCCCTGACTAGGATGACTCAAAGATCGGCTGATTGAAAAAATCCCAATTATGTTTCAATCTCCAAATTAGTCACGGCAAACAATATCTCACCGGTAAAGCTCGGCGGGTTTATCAAACTCGTTTTTCACTGCACAGTTTGTGAAAAACGGTGCTTTTCACTTGTTTGAGCGACGGGGGGAGTCGGCAAAATTCTCAGTCACAAACAAAACAACCTGCCCTCAAAATAATCTGCAAAAAAACATTTGCATGACATCAATGAAGTTAACAAAAGAGGGACATTTTATTTGATTAGCTACATCTTGAAATTATGGGTAAAAAAGTTATTCTTCATAGCATGACCCGGAGGGTTTGTCATCTTGAGTTAACCTCCTGGGGTGATATTGATTGTCGATTCTGAGCTCAGGCTTGTACTGCAGAAGCTGTTACACAAGTCCTGGAACCGAGCTGTGGAAAGGGCACGGTGCCTAAATCTGGAGATTGTCGTAAAGCCTCTTAAGTCTTTTCAAGCACTCTTTCTCCATCTCCATCTCCACAGAAAGTTGATCGACGGTCACAGTTTGCTCATACATACTCATCCAACAGTTCTCCGTGAGTCCAAACGTTTGATTAATCTTTCTTTCCACACCGAACCATGATGTTTTAAATTGTTACTGAATTTCTGACGAAGACACATCGTTCACCTCCTTTGGTTACAGGCAAGTCTGTATAAGTGCAAGAGTTCAATTCAGCAAGATATTAGTTGACGGAAACAGAAGACTGACAGTCACACACAACAAGATAAGAAAGCAAAAACATGGACAAAAGATGAGCCCCGGAGGGAAGGGAACTTGATTAGGTGTGAGAGACGTGGGTAAACAAAACCATTTAATTCAATCAATACTTCTGTTGATGCACACAATAGGAGACACAGGAGTTATTGACTGACCTTAAGGCATCTTAGAGGCTGTCAGAACAGCACAGTCTCTGGCTCAGGTTCTGAGTGGTGGCTGGCCAGAGAATGACCAGGCAAGTGAACCGAGGCTTTGAAGATCTCCCTGGAAAGATTCACGCTGGGAGGACACTTCTGTAGACTAACAGAAAACATGCCTGGACAGAAGTTAAGAAGATGTTATAAAATATTTTTCTACACCCTAACACAGTGATTATAAAACAAATGTAATGTGTTGCGCTTTATAACTATGCACGGACGTAAATACAGTTTAGGTGTTGTTCAGTTTCGCTCTGTGTCTAGCCGGCTAGAAATTACAAAAAAATAAAGCTAGACAGGAGCCAACAAATAGTATAATGACAGAATATTTTTAGCTGATCTTGACAGCAAGGCAATATAACCCACTCTCCGGGCAGCCTGTGTGAGAACTGACTCTGGCCCCAAGGGCAAAACGAGTTTGCCACTGTTCATAAGCAACAGAGCTCGTATTATTAAAACTCAGTTCTGAACATCTTTCACTCACACAGGAAGTGTTAAGGCGTTCGAGAAAAACACCATTATATAGTTCACCTCTGCCTTCAAGGTCCTGTTCTTCTGGTTGAATGGAGACATCGTTTGAGTCCCACTCATAGTTCCCGTCCACTGATGCCTTTCTCCTGGAGCCAAACACACAAGTGAAAATGTGTAACGGCTAAAGTTGACAGATCTGTTATGTCTTTCGCTATTTGTTTCATTGCTCTGGCGCTCACAATGTGAGAAGACAAGCACAAACGTCCTTGCAGTCAAAACAAGACATTGTAAGAAGTAGCCCATATAATTGCAGCGCTAACGCTGGAACGCAAAATGACAAAAGGTAAAGAACACAGTTTTCAAATTTATATATTAGTGCAGTGAAACAATTACAAGAATAAATCGCATATTCCTTTGACCTAAGACAGACTTTTCTGTTTAAAATTTGATTTGACATCCATTGTACGGATGTGTAACGCGTTGTGAAGCTGTTGTCGTTAATCTAGTGCTGAGTAAACACACATGTCATGTCATCGCTAACGCTAACTTAAACCCCGACGGACGACTCTGAGACTCAAATCAAAAGTGCATCACCAGCGGTGAAAGACATTTAAGGCATTAGGTACTTATATAAACACAGCAAATGCTAACAGCTTTCAAGTAATAAACTCTATGCGATTATCGTCGGTATAAACTGAGAGCGATGGACATGCTGACGGGTCAGACTTACCTTGTCCCTGCGTCCATGTCCTGTGGATGTGTCTCCTGTCTGTTCTCTGGTTGGCTGGAGCCACATGGGGACAGGCAGATGGACGAGCGCCCGTTCGCCGGCTCAAGGCTGCCCCTGCCACTACTCTGGCTGGCGCAGCTACTGTAGCTCCCCGCTGAGTCTGGCACTCCGCGGGGATACATGCCCATCTCAGCCTCGTGCCCGTCCTCCTCCTCGTCGACCTCCGTCGTCTTCTTCTGCGGCGGCTGTGAGGCGTGTAGGGGCGGAGGACAGCTATAGCCCCTGTGCAGGGACGTAGGTGCGATGCCTCCTCCACAGTCTGAAGGCCTGGGGTGCTCCCTGTCGTCCCTGGGGAGAGAGGCTTTTGTCCCGGCCTCCGTGTGCTGCACGGATCTCAGGGCCTCCTGGTAGGTGATTGGCCACCTGGAGGCGTCTGGGTATGTAGAGGCCTTTTTGGGGGTGGGGTTAGAGCTGGAAGGCCCCGGAACAGAAGGGGGAGGGGAAAACGTCTGCTGTCTATTAAGCGTGGGTTGCCTGAACTTTTGGATGTGTGTAGGACCCTTGTATGCTTGACAAGGCTGTGCGGTCATGATGGGAGACTGGGGACCGGGAGCACGAGGAGGAAGAGGAGGTGGACAGGCAGCCTCTGTGTGCCGGGTGCGGAGAGGGCTCTCAGTAGCCGAGGCCGATTCAGGTTCCCAAAACAACGAGTCCGGGCGGAAGGAGGAGAGGGTGGAGCAGTTCTCCTGGCTGAGGGAGTCGATCCAGGCATCCGGCGTCAGGAAGTTACCCTGGAATTGTCTTCTGGAGTCAAGACTCCGGCTGCGCTGCTGGAGGCGGTCATCCTGGCCATTCCAACAGCCTCCCAGACTCAGGGACTTCCTGAGCACTGGTCTGGCAGGTGAAACGCTAGTTGGCCTTTTTCTCTGAGGTCTGCTCGTCCGGTCCCACCTGTCCTGCCCCGCTCTAGGAATACCGCTCTTCCTGTGGTCCAAAGTCTGGCCTCTGGTGTCTTGCTCATCCACTGGAGACCGACTGTTTACCTGATGTCTCCGCTGCATTGTGGGATATGCCGGAGAACCCACGGAGCCTTCGTCGCCTGGTTCGTCCACGCTCATTTCCACGCCGTCGGTGGGATTTACTGCAGTGTTTCGTGTCGGCTCTTTAAACGTCTGTGATCGTGTCAACTCGATTCTCCAAAAGTCCGACGCTTTGTTGTCGACAGAGGTATCGGACCTAGATGTGCGTGACACGCCGCCGTCGAAAGAGCGGTGATTGTCCTTGTTCTGTTCGGATAACTCGGACCGATCTCTCTTCGACCCCGTTGACGCGCGACTTCTGTCGTCAAGCCCGGCGTGTGTTGTGGCGCACGCAGCATCTTCCCGTTCCTGGGGCTTCGGTGGACGGTCCGCACTCTCGGGCCAGACGGGGTGTCGTTTGAAGGCTGCCACAGAGGAACACTGGGTGGGTGGAGGGTTACAGTGGCCCCTGGACGACTCAGAGGGAGCCTGGTGCTCTATAACCAGGCTGGTGGCTGAGGTAACAGGGCTGGCCTCCCAGTGAATGTAGGACAGTGAAGAAGGCCTCTCAGCCTTGCTAGAGCTCCCCCTGTTGTCCAGGGAGTGACCACGACGGGGGTGGCTACGTGAGTACGCGCTGTCCTGAGGTTTGGTGTCACATTCACCAGTGTCTCTCCACCTCTCCTCGTATTTGCCCTCTTCAATCTCATCTGCGTGCGTGTTTCTCTCCAGCGTGTACTTTCGTAACTCGCTTTCAAGATGTTCTCTCTCCTGGGCCAGCTTCAGACATCTGCTCAGGTTTCCGGTCTCCCTTTCATGCTCCATCTGTAGCACCAGAGTGCTGGCTGTTGCTGGCTGGACAGGCCGCTTTAGGGACAGGTATCCTGGGCTGCTCTTCTCCAGTCCTGACTGGGGGTACATGTCTGAGTTACAGTCGGAGTAGAGACTACTGTCATCTGGATGTTTGGCACAGCTGTCTCCATCCAGATAGAAGTGTCCGTGGAGAGGGAGATGTTTGACCGCGGCTCGGACCCTGGTCAAGTGGTCAGTTCCACCACAGGGGGGCAGGTTGACTGACAGGACACACGGCGTCTCCGACCTGACACTCTTCTCGGAGCGAAAGGACGCAGATCCCTGGACGCCGGTGGACGGCGGGAAGTCTCTCCTCGGGGATCTCGTCGTATGCGAGGTCGGGATGGAAGCCTGGTCGAACGGATGAACCATGAAACGCCCATCGGGGCCTCTGGAGATGTACTCCACAGGGGAGGCGTCTGTCCTGGGCTGGTGGTGGCGGCTGGGGGAATAGTAGGGAGGACGTGGGGGGCCGGAGAGCAGTTGCTTGTCTTGGTACTCACTATGTCTGCCAAAGGCGGAGTGATCTGACTGGGAGGAAGAGCAGGAGGAAGTGGGGGTGGAGCCGGGGTAGTGGGAGTGGTTTGGGAGGAGCTTTTGCTTCAGCACACTGTCTGGACTGCTAACAAGGGACCCGCTAAGGACATCGGGAGGGGTTGGAAGAGAGGTCAGAAGAAAGCAGGTTAACGTGTGAAAACACTGTAAAAATGGCTCGATAAACAGTTTGTATCTCAAGATATCTGAAGATGCCCGTGTGTCGGTGAGTAAAGAGCAAATGGCAACGAGGCAGAATAAATGTACGTATGATTTTTAAGGAGAAGGGGCACTTACGTTGAGGGGGAGCTTTTATAGATGGCTGGAAGGAGGTCTGAAATGGGGGGTGGGAACGATCAGTCATAACGACATGGAAAGGAAATCAATGACATATCAAAACGCCGCCCGACGTGAGCGCGATCAAAGCAGACAAAAATGTTCAGAGACGGCGATGGGCCGTGCCTCCCAGTTAATTAGCGTGACATTAATCAGCCGCGATACTGAGCAATGACCCTAATTAGCAATGTAAACAACTTTAATGCATTTTGCAACCCAATGGGAATGGGGTTGACAGGCATGACATCATGTCTACGCACTGAACGTTGATTTATCGCCAGTGCGTCGGGTGCGGCATGAGCGCTATGTGACGGCGCTCGTCGTCAACGTGATAAGTGATGATGTGCTACCGTTCTTCTTGCTCCTCCGGCGTCGCGCTGCTCTCCTCTGCCAGACGATGCACGCCGTCCCAACGACCAAGACGAGGACCAGACACAGGAAGGCCACGCCGCCGATCACTCCGGCCAATAGCGACTCGGGTGCGACCTCCAGGAGGCGGGAGTTGGCGGGGTACATCTCCATCCCTGCGACCGTGAGCGTAACATTAGCATTCACAGCACAAAACGTCACCATAACCAAATGTTAAAGGAAGACACACTAGAGAGTAGTGTCCAATATGCAGACGACACAGAAATACAGATGAAATCGTGAAATAATTTGGTTCCTGTCACATTGTATTCGGTACATCAGGAAATTATTATATTAAGAAATGTGGATGTGTTGTCGAGGCGGTCCTGTGGTTTACTGTCTTCAGTTCACACACACACTGGATTCAATATGATCACAACCTATTTTGTTCTACCGCATTGGGCTTTTAGGTTTTCTCTGCATTAAAAAGTGAAGTTGGAATGGATTTAATTGTTTTGTTGTGTCATTTATTTTATACAAAATTTCGTCAACAATTAATGCAAACGCCTGAAAATGTACACTGAAAAACCAAAACTTTATGACCAGCTGCCTAATATGCTGTTGGTTCTCCTCATGCCAACAAACAGAGCCGACCCACCGAGGCGTGGACTCTACTACCTGGAGGTGTCCTGTGGTACCGAGACATTAGCAGATGACCCGTCAGGTCCAGTGAGTTGCGAGGTGGATCCGTCGTGGATTGGACTTGTTGCTCCAGCACCCCCCACAGACGTCCGATTGTAGCGAGATCTGGGGAGTTTGTTTTTCGGTAGGAACCAATTCATAAACAATGTGTGCAATGATGGACCTGATCATCATGGCAACCCCTGACCGGTCTGTTGCTACGGTGACCCATATGCAGGAGGGGTGAGATGTACTGTGAAATGATCTCGGACTTGTGACACATTGGACCTTCTGGTCCGGTTTCTGGCCAGATGGGATAGCCTTTGTTGCCTTCGCGTATTGATTAGCCCTGTTGGTAATCTTCCTCGAAACACCGTCAGTCGGTTCTCACGCCTGCTGCCATAGAGCTCGTCACTAGCTGGGTCGTTTCACAGATGCTCTGACCCGGTCATTTGCCCATAACAATTTGGCCCTCGTCAAAGAGGCACAGGTCCCACACGTTTCTCCTGCGTCCGACCCATTTGACTCTGAGCGAACCGGTAGTTCGCTGACCATCTGATCCGCCCAGAACTCGACACGAGCCATCATTAGGGGAGGATAGAAAAAATGGCGGTCATAATGTTTTGGCTCATGAGTGCATATATATCGAGTTGTTGTGTAAGTAAACCAGAAACCCCGATTTAAAAAAAACACACGCAATTACAATTCCAGTACGGCTGCATCTAATCAAATGTGAGTGCACGGGTTTGCCGATGTGAACCGTACAGTGCAGGTACATTTGAATTGAGCTTTTTAAAGGGGTTTGGTTAGCCATGTTGTTGCTAGGTAACAACCGGCTAATATTCTTGGGAAACTTAAATCCAAGGGATGACTCTGTTGCTCGAAATTGGCTCACAAAGGGCTGTCAGCGGAGGGCTCCACAAATGGTCATCAAATGAGTCAACACAACGCCACCAGAACAGGTCCTTATATCCGTCATAGGAACCCATTTAAAATGCATAACAGATGCACACGATCGTGTCTTCAACTTTTCCCCACTGACGGTCTCTCCTTTTGGTTTCACGACATTACCATCGGCTACTGTGGCCGTGTCTATGACAGATGGAAATGCTTTGCCGAGTGCGGGATGTTGGTTTCGCATGCAGGTATCTTTCATTCGTTTGTTTTGCGAATAGCGAAAATAACGTGTTTCCTTGAAGAAAAATATTTTTTGCAAATACCAACCAAACTAATACTGCATAACACAACACAATACGTATTTACTCCACTGTACTCCTCTCCCTATGTCTGTACTCTGTCAATCAAACATACGTTACTGAAATATAAATGTGTGTCGTATTTAGACCTCTGGCCAATTACTTTACATTACTTTTGCAAGTCACTGTAAAGTCATGGATATATCAGAGACATGGTCTAATTCTAACCAAGTAATTAGTTGTAATATTCCCATCATTCAGACTCCTAATAGACCAGTATTCTCCAGAGGGCGGTTCTTATTCTGTTCTGGGCATGTGGCCGTGGTACAGACAGGAGAGGTGTTGCCTGCCTTGCTTAGCCTGGGTTCTACATCCAGAAACACTAACCAATGGTGGAGACGTTGACTGATGGACTGGGCTGGCTCAGCAACTCCCCACGCCGGGACAGCAGACGCAGCTCATACACGCTGTCCTGGGCAGACACACACACACAGACACACACATGCACGAACACACACATCCACACACAGGAGCGGACGGGGAGAGACGAGGATGAAGCCACACATTGTCAACATAGGATTGCCTCTGCAATGCTAATAAGGCTCATTTGAATTCACATTCAGTGACGAAGAGGAGAGGGAGAGAGAGAGGAGGGGGGAGATGGAGAGGGAGGGGGGGGGAGATGGAGAGGGAGGGGGGAGATGGAGAGGGCAGGACGGATATAGATTAAAATATGAACGAGTGATGATAGCTGTCATGTGATAAACCTGAGAGAGGATTCCCCATTACGGTCTCGTGGAATTTGAGAGAACAAATGTTTTTGATGTCATATCGGTTGTAGCCAAAAAGCCTTGTGTGTTTTATGACAGATGTCGCCGGTTCTGGAAATGTTAATTTGTTGTTTGCTGAAACGTTCTGAATACATTTGACACTGATTCCGTACGGTTTTATGAATAATGTTATTTTAAAGCAAGGCAATGATAGGTTTTATAGGAAATTAATTTCGAAGTGTCCAAATAGGTTTTTCAGACACACATAAATTAATTTCCCATGGCACTAATTAGACAGTACATTTGGTATTTATTGTGATACAGTATCTATTTTCAATCCATTGAATTCCTCCACAGTTCTAGCAGGATAATTTGTTTTCTCTCACATGCAAACTGTTCATTTGAGTCTATTCAAATTACCCCCCCCCCCATCCAAAATAAGCAATCCTGCATTATAAACACATAATGAGCACTGAGGGAGTTTTGTTGATGCGCAAAAAATAGAATGTGTTTTTTTTTTAAATCAATTTCTAAGAAAGTCCTCTAGACATTCCCTAAGTTTTCTTAATATAACTATGCTATTTTCGATAAATGCCATTCACTTGTTTTTTTCAGTCAATACATTTCTACATATTTAATCCCATCCTAAACCTGACATCTGGGTAGATAACTATTTGCTTTTTACACAAAGGCACTGAAGTAAATTATATTTTTTCTTAATTCTCAATGTCAAATCAACTCAAAATGTTACAAAACTCGCCGAAAAGTAGTGGAAAGGTTTTACGCTAAACTACCATCGGATGCATGCTTCCATCAGGATCTAAGATACACATGGTTCCTACAGCTTCATATGATACCTGAGTCCCAACCTGAACATCTCAATATCTTAACGGTGTAGTCATATGTGGGTAACCTGTGCCGATTGGTCGTATACAGTGGGTGGGAGGGATTAGGGTTCACCTTGCTCAAACCCGGGACAATCATGCCGCTTATATTGGCGCCCACTTCCTCGTCCAGATTGAACCACGCCCCTTGCTCCTCACGCAATTGGAGGACAAAGCCGGTTATGGGCGGGTACTGAGACACGGCCGACCACGTCAACACCAACCCGGACGAGCTCCGATTGGCCGATAATGAGGTGGGCGGCTCCAGTTTCTCTCTTCTTGGGAGCAGATCTGACACAGTGCACAGCGGAAGAAAACGTTCAAAACAGTGTTCTTGTGAAAGAACATGTGTCATTCTCTGTGCGCGCCGCTGTGAGCGGGACAACGTCAATCGTGTGTTCGACACGACGGGTACTGACTCAGAGTTTGTACGGTGGCGATCTCACTGAAAGGACCCGTGCCCACTTTATTGTGCGGCAGGACACTGAACTGGTACTCTGTGGCTGGGACCAGCCCGGTCACCTGGAAACTGTAGCCAGACAAGGGAGGCACGGCTACAGACAGCCACTCCTGTTTCACCTCCCCATCACCCAGAGATATTTGCTTAAACCTGCCGAGAGCAAGAGAGAGAGAGAGAGAGAGAGGGAGTGGAGGTGGAGAGATATAACGAGAAAAAAGAAAGGCAGAGACAGATTGTGAGTTGGTTTGTTTGTCCTTGGTGTACTGTGCTTGTGAAATGCACCAGAAATATGCAAAAGGTTAGTAAAGCAAAGACAAGTTGACCTCATGTGGACATTTAGCCGATCCTTATGAGGAAAAGGGCTATTCCGTGTACAATAAAAGATGACAGAAAGACACTGTTCAATATATACGTATTCCATATGACTACATTCAGATGTTCTACAAATGCATTGTGTTATAGAGACAGGGCCTTGTTAGTAAAAGATAACGGTTCACAAACGGCTTTGAAGGACATGGTAGCTTTCGAACAGCATTCCTTTGTTATGGCGCCGTCTCTTTTAAAGTTGTCTCCATCGGGCGTTGTTATTTACCGTCCACGCCGGTGCAGATTGACACTTCGCATGTTTGCGATTGTTTACTCCGGCTGCAGCAGACGATGAGCTGTCCGCCACGTGACGCTCCGTGAAGTATATGAATATCTGTTGCTGCTATGGTTACACGGCGCAAGGACAGAACAGACCCACGCGGAGGGGAGCGGACGACTCACCAGACAGTGAATTTCTGGGTGTGTCCGCCGTCGAAACCCGGCTCCCAGGAGACGTTGGCCTGTCTTACCCCCGGAGACACAGACACGAGGGTAGCAGCGTGGGGGCTGGTACCTGACAGAAAGACAGACAGACAGACAGACAGACAGACAGTTTGGAGAAAGGGAGGGAATGACAAGTCAGGCAAGGGTAGGGAATCATAAGAGAACATAGAACATAGAGCTTCCCTGATCATTTGAAATCTCCTTCCAGTTGAACAGATCCAGCCTGGCCGTCTATTAATTGGCTTAGAAAACATAATAAGAGTGACCAACCAACTCCATCCTATCGAAACACAGAGAGCAATGCCTCGTCCGCCACCCCGACAGGGTCGGTTCACCTTTTAAACCTTTTATAGAAAAGTGTGTTTTTGACGGAGCTTGGAAATGTCAGCGGGGTAGTCACGTGACCAGAGGGCACCTCTAAACGGTGATATCCCAGTGCAGGCCACGTACTGTGAAGAATATACGGTGGCTACATAAATAGAGACGTGTGTCAGTCAGTCGGTTCCACTCACCCAGCACTGAGATGAGCGTGGTGGCTTTGACTGTTGCCACGCGGTTGGTAACACTGCACATCCACGCCCCCTGGTGGTCTTTACTGAGAGGTTGCAGTAGCAGGGATCCATTGGCTGCTACAGAGTAGTGAGCACGGGGGTCAGGTCCAACCTAGAGACAGGAAGGAGACGTTCAGACAGGAAGGAGATGATCGGACAGGAAGGAGACGTTCAGACAGGAAGGAGATGATCGGACAGGAAGGAGACGTTCAGACAGGAAGGAGACGTTCAGACAGGATGGAGACGATCAGATAGGAAGGAGACATTTAGACAGGAAGGAGACGATCGGACAGGAAGGAGACGATCGGAGAGGAAGGAGGCGATCAGCTGAGAGCTCATTGATGAAGAAGGGCAATCTGTGAGGAGTTTGTCTTGTGCAGAAAGTTGCATGAATGCAATCAGCATGTGTGTGTGTGTGTGTGTGTGTGTGTGTGTGTGTGTGTGTGTGTGTGTGTGTGTGTGTGTGTGTGTGTGTGTGTGTGTGTGTGTGGCGTGTGTGTGGGCGTGTGCGTGTGCGTGTGGGCGTGTGCGTGTGCGTGTGCGTGTGTGCGTGCGTGACGACCAGGTGGCCTCACCATTTATAGCAGCTAGCGGAGGGAAACATTTTCCTAGTCTTTATTTTTTATTAATTGCTTTTTAGCCTTGGGGGGGGGAGGTGAGTGCTTCTAATAAGGTTTAGCTCTCGATCTGGGGTTCGGGTTACACTTTAAAGAATCAGGTAGAACATTGCACTAAGGTTAGAAAAAGCACCACAGGTGCAGTAAAACAAGCAACACTATGCGTATGTGTGTGCTGAATAATAGCTGCCGATAAATAATATTTGTCTACAGGCCATAGCTTTCTATTCACACGTTCATAGGCTCGCGTGCCTGTTGACACAAGCAGTCAGTAGTGTAATCGCTGTGGGGTGTATTGGAGGTGCTCTCACCTTGCTCCAGGATATAGCGGCCGTTGGGTCTCCAGCGGTCTGGCATGGGATTACGAGAGTCTTCCCCACATCCTGTCTGTAGTCCAGATCCGGGGACACACTGAGTGACGGAGGGTCCTGGGGGTTGTTAGGAAATCACAGGCCGTGTCATTTAGTCAAGGACTTTATTGAAATTTTAATAGCTAATTACACTTAGCTAGAACTGTTCTATTCCCGCAACGATTAGCGTTAGACTAAACCTTGGTGTACGGGAACTCTTGGAATCAGGCAACATTAAACTTAAATCAGCCAACACGTCAGACTGTCATAGTAAAAGGTTCGTCAGAATGTTTGTTCTAAAACGGCTTCATTTGCAGTCTCTAATAGGAGCTGTGTCTTTGGAATGGGAGGTGCACATATTTTTCTTTTACAGCGCGGATTTCATTTGTACTGATTTGCAATTCGTTACAGAGTCCTATTCGTGATATGTGAAAATGAACTGTTTGCATGCTAAATTAAAATGCAAACAGTTTTAGAGCTGTTTTTTAAACAGTGTGCATGAATGGAGCCATTAATAAATCAAGTAAATATAAAATTATAATAATTGCAAAGTGAAAAATGGAAGGATTTCAAATTAAAAAGTCAGAAGTTAAATAAAAACGGGGTTGTTTTCAATTATTTACACCTCCCTTTTCTATTAAAAAAAAGAATCGTACATTTCTCTCTTAATGGTACTTAAAATAAATACTATTATTTAAATTGCCTCATAGAGGCATGCAAAACACCACCAAGGACAACATATTTACACCAGACAGCCCTTTAAGCATGAAACTCTAGCATCATTAATTTCACATCAAATTGGATCATCATTTATGACTAGTTGCGCAGATAACCAGAAGGTAGACTAATGGCTTCATTTGTAGCAAACGTGAACCACGGTATTATCTTCAACCCGGAAAAGAGCCCTGTAATTACGCAAGCAGGTTATAGCTATGATAGAACAAAGAACGGAGATTGAATTAAAAAGGGTTGAACAGAAAATGGAGTGTGTGTGAGATGTAACATTTTTAAATACGTTATCCGTAAACATTTCCTTCATGGTGTGATTAAAAACAATAAAGAAATGTGAATGAAAATACAGATATATCAAGAAAGATAATTAACAATTTGCCGACTTGAGAGTAGGTTTGATTGTTTACTCCTACATTGGGCTTAAACTGTGTCCTTGAAATTGAACCTCCAAAACCGGTGAGCAAAACCGGTCAACATACTTCGGTAAAACGTAGCATTTGTATCAAAGTACTAAAATGACAGGTTTTTACGAGACCTGACCTGCAGGACAGCTGTGGTGGGTTCTGATTGGCCCATGGTTCCATAGCTGTTGTAGGGGGTACACACGTACACGCCGGTGGCGTCATCATTGATAGTTGCCATGAGCAGAGAGCCTTCAGATGTCTGACTCCATCCTGGGTACTGATTGGACAGAGCAGAGTGAGGCCTCAGGACCACTTATCGACAGGTTAAGACATTTTGAATAAGGTTCTTACCACCTGGAAGTTCTAAAGACATCTTGGCCAGGTTCTCAAGACCTGAAAAGGTTGTGACCTTCTTCTCTTTTGAGACATAAGCCCAGAAGGCACATTGATTCCTTATGTGAAAAGGCAAATCTCCTCACCAAGGCCAGGTCCACAGGCTTCCCGTCTTTAGTCCAGTCGACACGGAGCAGAGGAGGCTGGGCTTTCACCGGGCAGGACACCCGACCAGAGAGTCCCGTGGGCAGATACGTCTGTGGGGGCATCTGGAGAACTTGGGCAGGGTCTGGGAAGGAGAGGGGAATCCGAATGAAGGATGGATGGACACGAAAGACTTATGTCAGTACGAATGGGGCAAAACGTGAACACTTACGGCGTACAGTGAGATTGGCTGATGCTGTGGGCGGAGTCAGAAGCCCATTGGTTGGCATGCAGGTATAGACTCCAGAGTCGTCCGGCTGGATGCTGTTGATGATCAAGGTGCCGTCCACCATAATCTTCACCCGGGACTTCAGAGGCCTTGAACCAAAAAACAAACCAACTGTAGAAATGCCGCCGTCCACAGATGAAGAGCGTCAATATACGTACGATGTGTCCCAAATGCCATCATGCAAACAGTCAAACAAACTGGTTCCACATTTAGTTCCACACTTACAATGATATATTTTATTAATCTACGTGAGAGACCAGGCCCACGTGAATTTGCTAATTGTTTAATCGAGACAATCGAATATAAAGAAGCCTGGACAAATGACCATAAACTCACTCTATGTGGTAGACGTTCTCTCCCTCCCTCAGCCACACATAGGTCATGTTCTGGGGATCTGCCACGGCCTGGCAACTCAGCAGGGCATTCTGGGTGATGTTCAGGGTCGTGTCCTTGGGTGGAATTACAATGACTGGAGGACCTATTTGAGACCAGATAGAAAAGAATCAGAAATTCAGCGGGACCTGACATTTTAACTGAGAGAAAAGCGACTGCACAGTGTGACACAGCAACATGGCCACACACTGGGGGATTATGGCTGATGTAGATAAATGCTTAGAAGATTTGTTTCAAGGCCTATTTTATAGGCTTACGTAAGGATTGGAAAAAGTGACTGAAGCCAGAAATCAAAGTCTTACAATAATCCAAACAGGTGTCGCTGCCAAAAAACAAAGTGAATCTCAACTGCACATTTTGGTCATTGACGTCACGGTAGATAAACATTATAAAATGAATGGAGCATATTGGTCTTACGGCGGTGAGATACATGACAAAACTAGACGCAGAAAGGGCAATTTGACGCAGACAGTGTGAAGCTGGGACACGTTCTTTACTTTGTAATGCATTCATGTGCATAACAGAAATGTAGAAAATCCTTGGGTACACCCGTTCTATGAGCATATTGATCGGAGAACCCGAAACTATTTGCATAGCTTAGACATCCACATGGATGCAAACTATTTTGCGTCGTTTAACTACATTTTATATCTCGCTTAAAGCGTACACACGTTAAAAAACGATGTGGTAAATCGCTGTTTAGTACATTTTAGGTCTTGCTATTGAAATTCTTGTTTTAAACAGTCTGATTGGTCAGATGCTTGTGATAGAACTGAGTGGATGGGAATGGAATTGTGCAGGGCCCTGTGGATTGCAATACGTGATATCTCAGACACAAGTGGTCCAATTCATTTGCTGTGGTGGAATTAAGCATCTTGCCAGAGAGATTCGCTAATAACAAAATTACTCTGGCCAGATGGCGGAGGGAAAGAATTGCTTGTTAAAGCGACTTAAAGGCACTTCAGTCTAAATCGAAGGTCCTTATACTAAGTGTTTGTGCGTGTGTGCGTGTGTGTGTGTGTGTGTCTGTGTGTGTGTCTGTGTGTGTGTGTGTGTGTGTGTGTGTGTGTGTGTGTGTGTGTGTGTGTGTGTGTGTGTGTGTGTGTGTGTGTGTGTGTGTGTGTGTGTGTGTGTGTGTGTGTGTGTGTGTGTGTGTGTGTGTGTGCTTATGCGATTGGATTTCTTTTGATATTTTTGTATGCATATGTTTTGGCCTGCGCAGTATTCAGTCAAACCAAAAAGAAGTAAACGGCAAATTCAAAAGTGTTTATTTGACACGGTTGGGCTAAAAACTGTGAACGTGTTAAATGTGTGAGTGTTAGTCATTGAATTATGTACACTCTGAGTGTTAAAGTAACACTACCAGTGGTGTTTAAACATATCGGTGTTTGCCCCTGTCCAATGTTACCCTGGAACCAAATCATGTTTTCACCCGTACGCTTATTGAAATGCATCTTAATTTTCCTTTTGATTTCACTACATATATCTGCTTTCTAATTGTTTATTCTGTTCAGATGTAATTATGCCAATTAACTGCAGGGCCGAACTCAGCTGTAAAATAAAGCAGAAATCAACATTATTTCAACGTCTGAATTCTTCACATTCTGATTACTGTAGCAACCGACATTAGAAATACATTGTTGGCATACATTTTACTCTCATCTGTGATTTTAGGTGACAATTACAATACTCAGCCGTTGAATTTGAAAAGTCTCTCATTTACCACTAGATGGCGATAATACTCAATAGAGGTGTACGGCAAGAACACATTTTTCTAGCATTGCCCAGGGAAATGTCCAGACAAGAAGATCATACCCAAACACACAAACAGACCTTTAATATCCAGTTGTGTCACATGTGACACATTCCCCTCTGTGTTGGAGGCAATACATCGGTAGTCTCCTTCGTCCTCCGTGCTCACTGCTTCAAAAGACAAGGTCCCACTCCGCAACTGAGACACGGGTAGAGAAAAATAGATTGGATCAAGTGAAGTAGTAGCGGTAAAAAAGAAATGGTTTTGGTTCGGTAATAATTACTAAAGCATGACCCACCTCAGCTCTTCCTTCTCGTCCAACCGGTGTGCCGTCTTTAGCCCAGGTTACGACGGGTGGTGGGTTGCCCCGGGCGACACAGGCCAAAGCCAGCGGGTTCCCCGCCAACGCCTCCACGGCGGCGGGAGGGGTCTCGGTGAAAATGGGAGGAGCTACAGAACATCACCGACAAGGGCGAAAAACAGCGACATCGAAGTCAGTCGACGCGATGCCTTCGATATAATTGCAACAGAGCTAGCCAGATTGTGACGGTCTCGCAAACCGCAGCAGTGAATCAGCATTTTTGACCCGACTGAGGGCAATGAACTGGGATAAACAGAAGTGTACTGTACAGTCCGAGTAAATAAACCGTTTTGACCCGTGTTTAAGAGACGCACAGAGATTTTCACGCAGACTGAGTGCCCCAGGTTCTCTTGCCAATGCATGTTCACCTAAACAGAACGTAAGCATGGGCGAGGTGACCTGAGGGGCTGGTCGTTTACCCAACAACTCCTTCAATCTGGCTAATCTACCCCAACGCCTCTGCTTCTCTCCTGCTCGTCTCTCGCCTCGACAATAGTCTGCCTGGGAAGTCTGTAAGAGTGGCATTGTGTTCTATGCTCTGAGAAGCCAGGTTTACTAACGAGTGGTCAGACAAATTGAATAAGGGCTGTATGGACTGGAGTGAATATGGCCCACTGATGATCCAATCCAATGTGACGATCCGCTCCTCTCACCAGTCACAGACAGCCGTGTGCAGGTGCCATTACGGGCCTCGTCTGTGGTTTTGTCCAGCTGAAGGACGCGACACTCGTAGAGGCCCTGGTCCTCCAGAAGGAGCCCCGTCACTCTCAGGAAACTGTTCCCCATCAGGGACACGCGACCTAGACGCACCGGGAAGAACAGAGAGGTCAAAGGTTACGAGAAAGGGTCACAACCAATCAGACGGCGGGACATTGAAGGAATTCATAGGGTATTCAATGTAAGGAATGTGTCCTTTACAATGCCTCGGTAACAGAGGTTAGCCGATTGGCTTTTAAGCGCGGGTTCTCCTTTGACCTCCGAATCCTCCAATAGAACTATTTGCCAGCTCGGAGAACATAACAATGCCAAAAATGTTTTGTTCCTCGACCAAAATATCTGCACGGCATGCACTTAAATAAATACTAAAAACAATCTAGATTTAAGAGCCCTGCAATAAAACCACTCATCTTCTCCACATATGTGTCAGCTATCCTAGAACCAGTGAGGTATATTATTATATTAATTAAAAAACGAATTATATTATAAAACATGAACAATGGTATGAACGATTGTATGTACATGTACTCTCCAGTCATGGCAACATCTTATTTTGGTGAGTACCAAATGTATTGGGTATTATAACGGTTACAGAACTGTCTAATGGTGAATTGTATTTGACGGTCGTGAAGGAAGAGGAAAACCGTCAGGAAAACCGTTCTCTTCTCTAAGTTCCGGTACCGAGGCAATATTACAACTGATAGGAATTTTCCTCATCGGTACTTCACTTTCCTATAGACGAAGTTTTCAAATCCAAACCTTATCCGTCACACAAACAAACAAACAAACAAACACACTGTGAAATGTGATCTCATGGTTGCCTGGAGCAATACACTGACTCACCCCTCCCTCATGCGTTCCCTCTCAGAGGCATCTCTCGCTCCCTTCCCGGGCACCATATCTCTCCTAGAGTTGTAATATATTTCGTTATGTAAAACAACCATTTTTATGACTAAATAATGGTGTCATGCGCTCCATTTGTTTTATCTGGGGATAAGCCTCTCGTTTACAGACGGTGATGCTTTTGGAGAATATCCACAGTGCTTTACCACCTCAGCTCTATGTAGCCACAGCTCTATGTAGCCACAGCTTCAGCTCTATGTAGCCTCAGCTCTATCAGCTCTATGTCCACAGCTCTAGCCACAGCTCTATGTAGCCTCAGCTCTATGTAGCCTCAGCTCTATGTAGCTTCAGCTCTATGTAGCCTCAGCTCTCTGTAGCCACAGCTCTATGTAGCCTCAGCTCTATGTAGCTTCAGCTCTATGTAGCCTCAGCTCTCTGTAGCCACAGCTCTATGTAGCCTCAGCTCTATGTAGCCTCAGCTCTATGTAGCTTCAGCTCTATGTAGCCTCAGCTCTATGTAGCCTCAGCTCTATGTAGCATCAGCTCTATGTAGCCTCAGCTCTATGTAGCTTCAGCTCTATATAGCCTCAGCTCTATGTAGCCTCAGCTCTATGTAGCCACAGCTCTATGTAGCCTCAGCTCTATGTAGCCACAGCTCTTTGTAGCTTCCGCTCTCTGTAGCCCTTTCTCTGTGGCTCTTTCTCTGTAGCTCTTTCTCTGTGCTTCTTTCTCTGTGCTTCTTTCTCTGTGCTTCTTTCTCTGTGCTTCTTTCTCTGTGCTTCTTTCTCTGTGGCTCTTTCTCTGTAGCTCTTTCTCTGTGCTTCTTTCTCTGTGGCTCTTTCTCTGTGGCACTATCTCTGTAGCTCTTTCTCTGTGCTTCTTTCTCTGTGCTTCTTTCTCTGTGGTTCTTTCTCTGTGCTTCTTTCTCTGTGCTTCTTTCTCTGTGCTTCTTTCTCTGTGGTTCTTTCTCTCTGGTTCTTTCTCTGTGGTTCTTTCTCTCTGGTTCTTTCTCTGTAGCTATTTCTCTGCAGCGCTTATGTTGTATCGAGGTGTGTTCAGCTAATCATTAACCCTATTCCTGGTCCATTGACAGTTGACTGGAAGGAAATAAATAAAGGGATAGTGTCTGTTTTTTAGCAGGGTGGTAGTGGCTGTGATAATAGTTGACCAACCACTGATGACATCACATCCTGTTTACGTGTGCAAATGAAATGGGGCCTAAAAAGACATTCCGGTCAAAGCAAAATACATATTTACATGCCGGCACGAAGACTGAGGATTGGTTGGTCTCAATCCCACAACCTCCTGCAGCGTTTGCTTTGCTCTGTGAACAACTACATTCAATCTGGGGCATCGCCCTAACGATGGTAACCATAGTACCATGGCAGAGGTTTGGATTTGAATCTAGTTGCTGTGGAGACCTGACCAGCACCGTCAGAGTGAGCCAGTAGAGGGAGGGGTGAGAGAGCAACAGGAGATATTGATAGCCTACCCATTTTGTGCTTTGAAAAGGTGCCCGTGCAAAATAGACCTAGACATTTGAATGATAGGTAAATTCCATCTGGAGAACCCGGAGGAGTGAGAAAATAGAAAAGGAGAGAGTGAGAGAAATAGAAAAGGAGAGAGTAGAAAAGGAGAGAGTGAGAGAAATAGAAAAGGAGAGAGTGAGAGAAATAGAAAAGGAGAGAGTGAGAGAAATAGAAAAGGAGAGAGTGATAGAAATAGAAAAGGAGTGAGTGTGTGAGAGAGATCCACATATGCACGCACGCATGCACGCACAAACACAGAGAGGGCAACGGGAACGCAAACAAAGTTAACTCAGCAATCCGTTCACAGGGACTTAAATAGCATTAGGTTTCAACGAAGGCTTTGTTGATTTGAATACAAACCTCAAGATTAGCCAAATGACACTTCTCTTCTAGCAGCCATTTTCCCACATTGTCATTTTCCGCAGCCTCTCTCCTCCTCTCTCCTCCTCCCCCTCTTGCTCTTGTTCTCCGCTGGCTGGTTCCTCCCCCCTTTTGACCCTCTAATTCTATTAAAATGCCCTTTGTGGACCTCCGTAATAGCCTCGATGTGTGAGTTCAACCGCTGTCCAGGAAAACCCTGGTCCCACACCCACTATTATTTCAGATAAACGTGTGGAACGTTTGAGTCATTTGTGACGGATAATAACACGCTTCGGATGTCCAACAACTAAAAACATTTCGCCCACAGCCACTGAACACATCACTAACTAACTGCCCAGCCAGGTTTTATCATTCAAAAGCCTTGGGATCTCAGGTGACAAAGCGACAACAGAACGGCAGCAATAGCGCAAGCCCGTTAAAAAATGCTATCCACTAAAAGGTGCATTTTGCTAATATCTGAATATTGTTTGCTGGCGATAGTTTAAAAGCACCTAAGGACCAAAATGTAGAGTCCACATAATATGGCCAACAATTTCTATAGAGGTGGCAGCCCCGTTCCCAGGAGCAAGACGTTCAAGTTTCAGCCAGGAAATATAACGTATATAAAGTTTCACTTCCTTTATCCCGTCCTCCCTCCCGACTGGTTCTGACGTTGGTTTCTGTACAGAGGTTTAAAATTCGAATCATCATGCTTAAGCCTGAGGATTCCCTCGCTTCCAACAGTGGAGATCAGGTAGTGCTCGTGGTGCCAAAGGCTTGCATCAATGAATATGTGTGTGTGTGTTATTCATCAGCCAAGCAATGGAAATGTGAACCCGAGCTGTTCCATTCAGCGCTTGTTCTGTGGCTTCTCTTTGTGGACATGCTGGTCAGGTGGCAATATAGGTTACACGATAACCGCGATGCCCCGTAGTATTTAGTCAGCTGTGTTTACCGAAGCATTAACGGCCTCTCCAGGGGTAAGACACAGCAGCCCGGCCCGGTCTGAACCAACAGCCTGCTTTCTTCTTCTCTCTGGACTACCTCCTCCCTCTACACAGTCTGACACTCCACGGACCTCTGCTCTGGGATCTATTTTGTGTGTCTACTCGTGGCGGTACCGTACACCAGGGAATAATAGAAACATATTTAATATTCGGTTAAATGCAGGTAAAGCAACCAGCTAGGTGCCCTATGTGTTTATTGGTACTATGTGTGATATAACAGATGGACATTGGGACTTGAATACCCACCCCCCCCGTCCCTAAGACTTGAGCTAAGGTGTTATAAAGTTAAAGACATTGGAGAAGTGACACAGCCTGGGGGAGGTAATTCGACACCCCGTCTTCCCCCACTTCACGTGCCCTTCACCTGTCCTTCCCACCAGGTACAAGTTAGAAGTGTGGACTCGCTGCTAGTCACTGATCGGTTTGTCACTGGGGTGTTTTATTACGGGAGTCCTATTATGAGTCCTATTTGTTTCCATGGCGTTCAGGATATTACATTTATCTCAGGTGCACTATTGCTATTTCGACACTGTTGTAAAGGTATGTTGCTGTCCCTGTGCCAAACTGGGCACTGACTCAACGTTGAGGACAGAGACGAATATCTATCGTATTTAATTCCTTAAACAGGTGATGGCTTCCCATCACAGGTTGCCATCGGACATTATTGACACGTAGATGTGTGCAGCGTTGTCAAATACTCTTGTATGGTTGCTATTGGTCCTGGATCTGGCACCCTAACATTCAAACAACATTTGTCTGAGCAGGACTACAGTATATCTGCCCCAGCTAGATGTGAGCACACCGAACGTGCAGGAGTTCTAATAATCAGGTCTACGGGTCCAATTCACACTCCCCCCAGTCATACTGGCTGGACAATACCGACTAAAGCAAGATAGAAAACCCCCGGACATGCCTTCCCTCTGACCACGTCGAGTCTTGAGTTTACGTCTAGAGTTTACGGGAGCGAATTGGTCACAAAAGGTCTTTAGCTCTATTGAGGATCCCCTTTCCCCCCAGAACTGCTGTTGTTCTTAGAGCCCGAGGCAGAATCGGAACAATGGACCCTGATGCAATCTGAGACACAGCTAGAATAAAACCCCCAGTGCTCACATGGCAGCCTTAAGAGGGATCAAAAGACCACTGGGGGGGGGGGGTTAAGGAAGACGGAGGCTGATCGAGAGATAAGTTACTGTTATGTTTTGAATCAGGCAGCGGTAAAGAGTAAAATATAAAGTCACATCTGACATGATGATTAATAGAGATGAGAAAAAACACGGAATTCCAACAAGCACATCAGTAAATAGAAATTGTTTAATGGCAAAAAAATTGGCATCGACCCCCATTGGGAAAAGGCACAAATTTGAAAAGGAAAATGCATTCTACTTCTAGTTCAGGCAATAGGTTTAAAATGTCCAAAACAACCCAGAACTTGAGTAACTTCCTGCTTAACCGGAAAAATTCTGATGGCTGCATGATAATGTTGTCCAAAGGAACAGGATGCAGGTTCCTAGAGGTTCACCTGAATCGTTCTGCGTCACACGCGGCACTGGGAGAGGAATTCACCTTTCAGCACAACACCGATCAACGCCACAGACCAAATCCACAGAGGAATTGCTCACACAGAATATAATTACGTTGAATGAGCTGTCAAAAAGTGACGGTAAATTGGCTCCTGGTGAGGCGGCGTCAGCGTGGTGCTTAGAGACACAATACCTTCGTCTTTGGTCCCCGAATTCTATAGGCATGGATTTGAAGACATAACCAGTGAACTAGGAGGCCATAACTACAGGTTAGCACCAGCTATAAGTGAGCTGTGGCGCCGATATGTGAGACGAGAGCACTCGGCAATCAACCACGAGAAAGGTGTATGTCATTCTCACGTCCACCGTCTTTAAGCAAATTTCTACAATCAACCCAAGCACTTTTATTGCAGCAGCGAACTGCACAACGATTATGTTAGCAGCAGAACTCGTCAGTTTTAGGCGGAGAATATGTACACCTCATAAACCCTCGGCGCTGTCATCTACCCATGTGTGCCTTGTTGGCGTTTTGTCTTCTAAACGGCGGCTCTACGTTTCCAAAGGGTAAACATTTACCAGGTGTCCCTGACGGAACGTGAAATAATGACTTACCCTCGTAATGGGGATGAACCCGTGGGAGATACTCTCCGAATTTGATCAGGACTGGGATGTCCAGGTCCTGGCGTACCCATTCCACCACGTGTAGGGGTACAGACACGCCTGTATCAGCGGGCGGCAGCCTACACCCCATCTCCACCACCCCCCCTAACTTGGCACGCACCTCTGGCTCCTGACCAGTCACACCTTTCCAGGGACAACACAAAATGAACTTTATTACAAAACGTTATCAACAAACCGGATATACAAATGCATTTTAATTATAAATAAAACCCTGAACTTTGATTGGATGTGTGTTAACCCTCTTGATTCAGTGTGTTAAAAACACTTTCGTCAGATAAAGTGTTTTTCTAAGATGAGTTGGGTCTTATTAGGTGAGTTTCTAACAGCTTTGCAAACCAGGATTGATCAGTACATTTTCTTTCACTCTTTACACATGTTTCCACAGTCTTTTTAAAGTGTTGGAGATCATGGCAAGAATGTAATTTCAAGTATTGCCACAGCGTTTACGTGAGATCGTTCACCATATTCTTGGTTATTTACAGTAGATTTGGCCATCTGAACACCTACGCAATCTACCTTAGCTATTGATAGATTTGACTATGGTGAGTGAAACAAATAGTTCCTCACAGAGGTAAAGTATCAGTACTCCACTCACACAGCAAGCAGAGGGCCGTCACCACGGTGACATCCAGGAAGTAGTCCCTCTTTGGTCCCATAGTTCCCAGTCACACAGCCTCCTGCATCTTCTCCCTGTGGCGTCAAGACACACTTGTCACATTTTTCATCTTTCACCCAGAACACAAAACAGACGCCTGTCAACTGAATCCATACCTACAGGCACCAGAGTGTGAGAGAGAGAGAGAGAGAGAGAGAGAGAGAGAGAGAGAGAGAGAGAGAGAGAGAGAGAGAGAGAGAGAGAGAGAGAGAGAGAGAGAGAGAGAGAGAGAGAGAGATGGAGCTGTCAGTTGTGTGTAGCTTTTAAGAAGATTTCTCTAGTGTGGTATTCAGCGCATTTTCAACAAACACCTCTGCCAAAAACCTCCCAGCCCTACATGGATTAACGTCACATAAATATACAGACAGTCTGGGTTTTTTCCGACCAGCTCCAGAGAACTTGTTGTTGTGTATTGCCCGGGACTGCTGTCAGCAGAGACAGGCAGAGCAGACTGCAGCATGGCACACACTCCAGGTGCTGGTCGGCCTTTGGCGCCGTATATCTGGCTGTAGGCTACATCAGGTACTTCGAGCAGATTACAGAATATACCGTTCGTTTTTACGGTCCACTTTGTCAAACACACAAGGAGGGTTTCCAGTTAAGGGGAATAACCATGCGGTATCAAAAGTTCAGAGCCTGTCCCATCTATTACAGCCTGTACATTAGGGTTTGACGTCCGTGGAGCTGGAGAGGGATTCATTGCTTCGCTGGAGTGGTTAACTACGTGAGTGGAGGTGCGGCGTTCTCCCGGAGCATGCCGGAGAGCTTTAGCGAGGGAGAAATTGAACAGGGGGCAGACTAAAACTCCACTCAGCTCCCCACACACACGCCGACCGGCATTACCACACACCACTAACGGCAGATTATTACACTAAGTTAATTACGCCCCGTCGCTGGGACGCAAGAGCAAAGGCTATTCGTAGATGGCAGGACGCACGGCGCTCACGTCACGCGTGTAAAGCCCCCGCAAATCAGGACCCAAACACGTACGGCGAAGAGAGGTGTAATCAAGCTCGAGGGGGATATCGTACAAAATCAAAAATGATTGTTGGCGGAAATGTCTCGGGTAGATTGAAATGTTTTTTTTAACAGTTATAGGGCACGAATACGATGACGTATAACGGAAACCGTGTTCTACTGTACGTTATATCAGGTAAAAAAAAAGATACGGCGAAGACGAAACGGTGACAAGTCTCGGAATGTTTAAAGGTAACACAACCGGGAAACTGGTCACACTGCCCGGGTATTATAACACATTATAACACTGTTGACAGTCATTATAACACTTTACAGAACGTTGAGGTCGTGAGTCAGTTGACATAAGGCTTCTGGGGCAATAGCCCTCTGAGTGAGTACCTCTGTGACGGCATTTGAATATCGTTGCTAATCGAACTATGCTGCTTCGAGCTCCAGTCAGACTTCAGCAACCTGAGGTGAATGTAGAGAGGCGTGCTTGTTTCTAACACCGACTGGATTGGGTTGGGCTGAGAATGAGAGGTTTGGCAGATCGGCCAGGGGTGTTTCATGTGTACACACAGGGCTCCTGGTGGTTAGGTAACAAACCAAAGTTCCTCGTATTGAGGTACAATAAAAAGAATTCTCACGACACATACCTTCCTTGTTGTAGTTTTTGAAAGCACAACCTGTTTGGGTGTTTAGTCAGGCAGAAGGAACGACAACACATGGGTTGAGAGACGTGCCGTAATCCATCAGCATTACAGGCCACATTCTAAAATGTCTTCATTTGTATCCTAATAAAGTTTAAAAATTAAGTCATTGTAACACTGTTAGCTGCCTCAATGCAGAACCAGGGTTTAGACTCCAGTTTGGGACGCACCCTGTTGGCCCATGGTGGGAGGTGCCACTGGCCGGCACCGCCCAGCTTTGGGCAGTTGGATTTAGTTGCCTTGCATCACCGCACGCTAGCGCCTCCCTGTGGCGGTTTGAATGCCTGCTCAATTTAGGTAGAAGAACACAGAGAATCAACACCCGCTGGCTTCCTGTCTATACTTCCTGGTTGAGAGAACGGGTACTATTTACGAGAACAACATTGGCATAGTGTGTCACTATCGACTGTCCCAAGTCAAATGGAAGTTACTTCGAAAAATCTGGACCAAATGAAAGTCACGATATTAGAATAAAGAATAAAAATGTAAAATGATAGAAGGGCCTTGTTTGTGGTCTATTAAACCCGGGACAATTGGTGCTCATTGAATGGTGCTCTATGGTCATAGAGAGCAAAGAACGTTTAAAGACCATGATAGAATAAAGCAAGCAAAGACGCTCCCTCTGAACAATAAACCTGCTACACAATAAACCCATAAAAGAGGGTGAGGTCATTCAGAGAAGCAGTTGATACTGGGATAGTATATCTAGAGATAGAGAGAAAGAGAGAGAGAGAGAAAGAGAAATAAGGAAGACTGAGGGTGACGATGGTATATGGAGACTAGTCAAAGGTCATGAAACATTTCGGAGGAAGGCATTTGACATGTACTTTTTGTAACATAAACAGCATTATCAGTAGAAAGGTTCCCTTCGTTCTGAAGAATAAGATAGAGAACTGAAAAGAAACTATTCATTTCTCCAACATCCAAGGACTGAAACTATAAGAGACAAACTTGACGCCAAACAATTAGCGAGGCATTTGTGAACTGTAACCTCGGGAAGTACTGTGCAAAACGACAATACTAAAGTAAACGGCCAGAATAAAAGCCACATTGGATTTATACCAAAACAGTGGACAACTGATCGTATTTACACCAAACACACCCTGATAGATAAACATGTCCACCCACATAAGACAACTTATTATGCCTGCTTTATTGACGTCAAAAAAGCATTTGTTTTCTATTTGACATAGATCACTGATGTATTAAAAGCTATTGAATAGTGATATGTCATAATAAAATGCCAACATGTGCATCATCAAAATGGTTTATAAATCTGTCTAATTTATCCATGATCAGGTGCTTTGCCAGGGAAGTATTTTCCTTATAGCAGTAAACCTCTAAAAGACTTCACAATCTAAGGGATTGAAACCAAGTTATCAATTGGTACAAATCCTAACCTACAAACAATACATGCAAGATAAAATGTGTTCAATAGCCACTATTAATAAAACCTAGAACAGTAACCATGTCTTGTATCATATCAAAACAAGCGACACCGACAATAAGCAAAGACAAAAGCCACGTTAACTCAAATTGTCCAAGGCAGCAAAAAAAAATGTCTGACCAACAAACTGAAGTCTCCGGATCAGAACATCCAACCAGTCAGAATGGACCACATTAGAAAACATCCAAAACAAAACTACATTAACTATTGGTGTAATGAGTCAAAAACAGTGCCCTAAACTGGCCCTAAACTGACAGACCACCATGGCAAACTATCTAACCAGGGTAAGTCATCAAAACTATAAGAAACCATGACAGAGTACAGGCTCAGTGAGCACAGCCTTGCCGTTGACAAGACAAAAAACGGACTCCCTGGAGAGGAAGACAAGCAAAGCACAACAACAGAACCAGAATCAGAGCTCCGTTTTGTGGCAGAAAAACAAATACATGAAACACTTTTTCAGGTTTCAAAAACGACTCAAATAAAATAATGCCACCCATCTTTTTGTGACACTGACAGCTGGGTATTGGTACATGTTCACAAAACGAGGCATGAGTGTCAGAAAGAAGACACACACTTCTTATGCCATTGATATTTATTGTTCATATTATCATTGCTATAATTACTATGTTTTTTTCTTCTTGTGAGAATAATGTTATGTCCTACATGTCTTTGTAAAGCATGTACACAACTCAATATCACCAATTAAGTAGTTTAAATTGAATTGAGAGAAAGAGAGAGACAGATTTGAAAGATAAGCACTCGGAGATGGTCTACGGAGACCGATTACAATCCGGTTAATTATGGAAGCTTCTTCAACCGTGGTAACCATGCATGGTCTCTGGGCATTTCCCTCCGTATACTTCCTGCCTCCAGCTACACAGCATCGCCTTACAAACACAGTGTCGACGTTAACAATGCAATGCTTCTCCAATGTTTGTAAAGCAAAACCCACAGCCAAGACCAATGAGCGATGCCCGCCAGTGATTTCTCACCAGATAGAAAAGCAGGAGTGGCGGTGACGGGTTATTTGGGAAATACCAAGTGCATTACTGCATATGATTTTCATCGCAACAATACTTAATGGGTAGAGCAAACATGCCACTCGAAGTCTCAAACGTATGGTTTAAAAAAATTATTTTAACATTTGAGTATGTTTTAGAAGTGAACTTCGCCAAATACATTGATTAGGAAACGAAATCTGGACATAGTTGCAACAGATCAGGCGAGATGTGCATTTGACACTCCATACTAAATGAAAGAGATGGTTTAGGGTTCATTTGAGGGTTATAGAAATGACTGTTACATTCCTTATAAAATCTGTTCAATCTATAATGCTTGAGTCAGTCACCCCAAATCACTTTCTTTGTATAATCTCACTCCATGAAAAAGGTGATATTGAAAACTACAAAAATGATGTATTTCCTGAGTCCATAACGAAATGCATAAACATCAGCGGGAATCTATTTCCAGGGAAATGGGATACATTTCGTTTTGGGGATATTTACCATTTAGTCTCATGCAAACCAAGTCTGTGTGGTGGAGCAGTGATCTTATGTTAATGTGTTTGCAAAACAAATACCCACTGCATTGTCATTAAACAGTAAGTCTGGCAAGTCTTCTTTATAGAAGACATAAGCAAGAAAGATTATACGCAACTTCACATCCACCAAAAGACATCATTAGCATAATCGCTAATGGCAATCCTAATTGGTAGACATATGCAATGCACACAGGCGTGGACAGTCTCATGGAGATCTTTACCAAAAGTTTCAGGAAATATAACTAGTTCACATTAGCACATGTACCCATTTAGCGCACTCGTATCTAAAGCAAACTCCAGAAGCAATTATGGTTTATGAATTGTGTTGCCCAGGGGCACAGCATTTCCCCTTGTTAAGCTCAGGATTCTTTTAGAGGTTTGCAATGGAGGTGTGCATTAATTGAAGTGCTTCCATCCTCTCAGAACAACTTGCCATGTAGGTCGGTTTTTTACGTTGCCTACCTTTTGTTATTTTTCCGTGATGTCAAGTGATTCCACACAGCTTCAATTGCGTTGAGGTCAGGGCTTTTAGGTGGCCAATGTAATACAGGAACCGTTCCATATTCGGACTTGGACACCAATTATGTGTAATTTGTGGTGTTTTTAGATCTTTGTCGCGGTGAAGGATTTAACAGTTTACAGAATATACGCCATCCTGACATCCTCAAACACATGTCATGATACTTTGACCAAAATTGACTTGATATAAGCCTGCATAGCTGTAAAAGCATTCCAGATCATGTATGTTCCTGAATGTTTATAGCTTAGTGTCATGGGTTTGTATAAGTGACACAGAAACATACAGCAACATATGTCCCATATAGCACCAAGATGTAAGAATAATCTTCCAGCAAATTTGTGAATGTAAGCAGACTATGGCAGCAATGGTATGGGGGTTATTAAGAACCGTATACGAATCGAATGCAAATGGGTATAATTGGTTACACAGTTTGTTAGGTCATCATTGAATATTTTGCTATACCATTTAAACTTTTTCTGTAGAAGTGTGACATACATGACATGTCGTAATGGCATATGACCAAAGTCCTCTCATATCACGTGACTGCAGTAAGGCAGAAAGCCTTTAACGTCAGAATAGGGTAAATAATAAATATGAGGGTATCATGGTAGACCTATAGCAAACATTGGCCCCTAAAAACTGGTCTGAGTGCAGTGTACCTATAAGTATCCACTGACTCTATATGTCATGTCTGCCACATAGAAGTTTTAAAAAGTTTAAACTGGTTAAATTAAAACAAAAATGCTTCAAAGGTTCCTATTAGAATAATTCTAGAAATAAATCCTAAATAAAGCCGCATGCATATGCTGAATGTGTACAGAAATAATAAGGCATTATAAATAGTTAAAGTGCATCATTTACCTGTGGTTGACACTGTCAGGTAGGCTGCCTTTACATTTAGTGCGTCAGTCGGAGTTTTCTTTTAGGACTTCCTCGAGTATTATTGAGTAAACGCTGTTTAAATGTGTTCAATTCAGTTTATTCGAGGTCCTGGAATAACAAAAGACAATTTCTCCATTCAATTGGGACGCATTTTGCTCTGAATTCTGTGAATAATTCATTGGGGATCTTTCGTCGTATTTCCTTGTCCTCCGTTCAACAGGTGCGAGAATATCAACGTCCACGGTTATAAAGTCCTTTCCTTTACTATTTAATATATATCGAATAACTTTACCGTCACATCTTAGCGGAAGGTTCTCCTCTCTGGCCTCTTCATTGCGCTCGCGCTTCTCCCTCCCTCCCAGTCTACCTCCACCCCCCCCAGTCTACCTCCCTCCCAGTCCCCCCCCCCCCAGTCTACCTCCCTGCCAGTCTACCTCAACCCCCCTCACAGTCTACCTCCCCCTTCCCCCTCACACGCAGACATACACTCGAATGACGAGAAAACATATTGACATTTAATTTTCAGTCCATTTATCTTTTTGGTGGAGTCGGTTATAAAAACGTACGGCTGTGAAATAAAAACTTTAAAATGTAGGCTACTTCTCGATTGACTGATTGAAATCTGAAAAATTGGGACGTTTATATTTTAAAAAAATTATATTTGTTTATAAAAACTGACAAATATTTCAATAAGCCAGTAATGCAGCTTGGTACCCAGTTCAAATTCATTACTATAACTGCTTATTGTAATTTATACTTCCCACGTTTCATCCGAAACATTTAGCATCAAATGTTTAATTATTTAGTAATTTTACAGCAGTTTAATACACAGTTGTTCTAAATGAAACCTCTAGAGAGCGCAATTTAACCACTAACAGTCTGAGTAAAAAATATTCACCAAAGCCCTAAGACTGAGACAGCGTAGTTATACCAGTTATACAGCTTCAATCCTGAAAAACTAATAACTTTTAAAAAATGGAGAAATATTATCTAATGAGAAAATCACACCTAATTTGATAATTAAATTACAAATTAAATATACAAAAAGGGCATAATACCAAGACATAATAATTATACATAAGACAAGCGTGGACTTCTAAACATTTAACATAAAATAGTGTATTCCAATCAAAAACACATTTAAGAGCATTGCAAATTAAGGAAAAAACATGCTGTGCATGTAAAAAAAACTCTTTACACAATCAATACGTACAATACTCTCATCAATAACATTCTAAAATGTAAATCCAATGCCACAAGCGACGTTGTAAATGTTTAATAGAAGCCATAGTAGAGAATAAAAATTAAGCCACTTGGTGGTGCTGTTTCTCATTCCGGGAGAAACCCGAGGTAAACAATCTCATGCAGCTCAGAGTGCCATGACCGCTAGACCCTGACAGGCAACGCGAACAGAACCACATCGATTGGGCTCAGTCGTCAAAATCAGGAATGTCATCGTAGGAATATCCGCGGTAACCTTTGGAAGCGTAGTAGGCGATTCGTAAATGGTAGAAGCCAGGGAGGAAGACGAGGATTCCGATGATGAGGACCGGAACAGTGCGATCCGGGTGCTGAAAAACAAGTCCCGTTTGGGTTATCTCACGTGTCACTAGATTTGCCAAATGAGCCTACATATAATTATATACACACCACACATAAGTCACAGCCCACAAGCACTTAAGAGATTAAGACTTAGACACTCTTTATCGAGTAGATAATGACGGATATGTAAAATGGCATGGTGCCAAACTTGACTACGCTGATGACAGGGTCAGGTGGGGTAGGCGAGTCTATTTGGATCAGGGTAAAGAACATTCACCGGCCAAAATACATTTTCCAAAACAAATCAATCACGGAGAAATGCATAAGCGTGATTCGGCACGAGACGACGATTATTTCTGGGCATTTTTGTCATAGCAAACATTTCACGAATGAAAACATGGCAACACTCAGAGCTTTTAGCGCTCTGTTCACCCCGTTCGCCTGGACACCTGTTGCGCTTATCGATGCATTCTGTGCCTGTGCTAAACTAAACAAAATGTCCAAGATACACCTCACTCATCATGACACATGGACTTGTACATCACACTGAGTCTGACACATTAATATGTGTTCATATCAATATATCTACCAGCGCTTTGGCAGGAATCAAACCATATTAAAGGAATGTGCATGTCATTGAGAAAACATCATTTCGTTTTCCATTTCTCTCAGAAACCCTTGACCCATTTGGCATTTGTATAATGAGGCTACTACCCTGACTAAGGACCAATTTCACTCAATTTTGCTTGGATTTCTTTTGTGTATTTATCATGTCTGTGAAACCAGCACTAAATCTTTCAGAGATTAATAGACATGGGACTGTGTGATAAAACAACTTCATCCCGAAATGGCCGGAAAAAGATATTGTAATGTAACATTAGTAATTTTAAAGAAACAATCACGACCAGTTTCTAAGCATTTCACAACACCAACAAATGTTTAGGCATATCTATAGATCTAGACTCATTTTAATGGGAGAAGACAGGGAACAGAAAGCTGGTTTCCTCCTTTTGAAATTAAGGTAAGATCATGTCCGAGTACCTTTTTCTACATCAACATTTACACAGTTACTCACCGCAACTTCTATGGACCCGGATAAAAGAAACGCTCCAATTACAATCAGCACGGAACCGATGAGGAAGAGAAATGCAGCCAGGCCAATAGCCTTGTAGGGGACTTTGGGGGGATTTTTCTTGAACTGTTAGGTAGACCAAGACAGCCAAAACAGTGACCAGTTACAATAAGTAGTTAAAGTACCATATATCCGACATGATACTAATCAATGAGTGCTTGGGGCAGTTATAAAGACATGATCGGTTTGTTTGTGTGCCTCACCTGTAGGTCAATATATCCATCATCATCATTAGATAGTCTTGAGTACTTCACTTTGTTACTGGACACCCCACCTCCACCACCACCTCCAGCAGCCACACTGTTGCGTGCAGGCATCATAAAGACAGCAGGCCTGTGTCAGGACAGACAACGATCAACGACTGAATGATTGCATTCAGAATAACATGCAAATTAAAAACTCGTATAAGTCATAAAACGCACAGACAGCTACGAAGAGAGATAAACTATGACAACTACACTTCCGCAACTTTTAAGCACGCATGTTGTCGACAGACACGTTATCGAGACATAGCAGTTATTCTTATCAGATTGTCTGGCTGTCTATGTGTGCGCATGCGCTAACGTGCTACTGTACTGTAGCTGACCACAAATTAGCTCTCTGATTGATATTATTAGCTACTAAAATAATGTGACGACGTTACTACCGACAATTCTATATCACAATAAAAGTTTAACGTTATAAGTAGTAATAGAGAAAATAAATAGCTACGTTTTTTTGTTGACTTTTCCGGAGACATCCGACCCTCTCTCTACTTCCGGGCAACACTTCCGTATTTTCCCGGATTATCGCGAGATGTGCCTGCGCAGCGTAGAGTCGTCTCAGGCGGCCATGTTGGTAAGGAACTTGCCACAGGCTGAAGTTCAAATGGACTATTGTGGCTGGAACAGGCAGACTTTTAAGAGAATATCGACATTGCCGTTCAGAGGCCCATTATCAGCAATCATTATGCTAATTATATAATTGTATATACAGTTGTGCAAATAGAGCAGTGTCCAGTTATAGTTCAGGATGTCCACCAGTGTCTACAATACGGATAGTGGCCATGGGGGTTGTGGAGGTGGGGGGGGGTGAAGGGCAGACTAGTGCAAGAGGCATGTTCCTCACCGCTGTGGAGAAGAAGCTGTTCTTGTGACGGGATGTTTTGGTCTTGTTGGACAGTATCGGTCTGCCAGAGGGGAGAGTTCTGAATAGTCCGTTACCCAGATGGGAGGGGTCTGCCTCAATCTTTGCTGCCCGCCTCACTGACCTGACTTTGAACAGGTCCTTCAGAGACTGCAGCTTACACCCTATTGTCCGCTCTGCAGGCTGGATGATGCGTTGCAGTTTGTCTTTGTCCTTGACAGTGGCTGCAGCGTACTAGACGGTGATGGACAAGGTCAGGATGGAGTCAGTGATGGCTGTGTAGGCGTTTATCATCATGGTGGTTGGTACTTCTTGAGCTGCTGCAGGCAGTACAGTTTTTGTTGTGCCTTTTTAGTGAGAGAGGAGATGTTCAGCTCCCGATTGAGGTCCCGGGCGATTGTGTGGGAGATTCGTAAATTATAAAACCAATCTTGAAGAAGGAAAGCTATCCCTCCATTTTGCAAAGACGTGCCATTCATTGTGGACAGTCCTTGTTTGGAGTTAATTTCCTCCTGCAACGGAACAATGACCCAAAGCACAGCTCCAAACCATGCAAGGACTAATTAGTAAAGAAACAGTCAAGCTGGTATTCTGTCAATAATGAAGTGCCCAGCACAGTCTCTGTATCTTGACCCCATTGAGCTGTACTGGGAGCAGGAAGACCATATGGTATATACGTGCCAGCCTGGTGGCATAGGCAACGAGTTTTGGTCTAGAATGTTCTTGATCTGATGCTGTTCTTATAAACATGCCCCATGATGTCAAAGATCCACTGACGTATTTTACATTGGCGGTTCTACTTTGCTCATGTGTTCTCATGTTGTAGCCAAAGCTCTCTCTGTTCATATCTGACCAAATGGAAATTGACATTTGTTGCCCCTGGGTGTGTTTATCAACGACGACCTCATGTGGTTCAAGCACACTATCTGGTGAAAACTGCCCAAAAGCGCGTATACTTCCATAGGAGACTCAAGACGTTCAGCATGTCTGAACAAACTCTCACCGACTTCTACAGGTGCATCATTGGGAGTGTCCTCTCAAGCTGCATCACTGCCTGGCACGGCAGCTGCCCCGCTGTTGATCGTAAGGCCCTCCAGAGGATGGTTAAATCAGCGGATCGTATCATCTTACTTCTGTGTGAGGCATATATCCAACGCGATCCCATGAGAAAGCAGCCGTCCAGTCTACGGTCTGTTCTCACTGCTGCTGTCTGGTTGACGTTACCGGAGCATCAGGACACGGTCTACCAGACTCACAAACACTTTTTGCCCCCGGGGCCCAGAATGCATCTCAGTAAGCGGCATTAATCTCCTGATCATATTGATCGCCGATGCTGTGATCACTTTCCATGTACATTCAATACACATTTGAATATTTTTATGCATCTGTTCACATGCACCACTGCCCTAATATTTATAAAATGTTTTCATATTTTTAATAATCCCCATATCTACACTTGCTTACTTTCTTATCTTGTCAGATGACTACTGCAGAGATGCCGCGTACCATAATAATGTCATTGTTCATAATGACGCTGTGTGATTCAGTGAAATTAACAAATAAAAGACTTTGACTTTGTGTCAAAAAGCAAACTAGCAATGCCTACTGCTAACTAAATGTTTAAATTCTATAACATACAGAGGATAGAGGAAGCAATATTAATTCAATCAATTTCCTACCGTCCCCTTTTTAATTTTCCTCCTGCTCTCTTTACTTCTGACAGACAGACCTTCTTATCTCTCTCCTCCACCACACACCATTTCTCTCTTCACCATCTCACAGAAGAAGTTGAAGATGGGCTCATCCATTTGCACATGTAGCTTTCTTTCCGCTCTATATATTTTGTTTTAGTATTACACTACAATACAATTATATATAAATCTCATTCTGGAAATTGGGTGAATTTTTTTTTTCAAAATGACATTCGGTTAATGGATTTATTTGTTTGTTTGTGTCCTTTCAGACTATGCACTTCTCGATATATATAATCTTGCATTTCACATTCAATCAGCTTTAGTCTGTGGTGTGAATGTGAGTGGAGAGATACAATCGATTTCACAGTTAAATTATTAGAGGCTGTAATTTTGCTGTGTGGGTGTGCCCCAAGGCGACTGGTCTCAGGAATGAGCTGAAGCGGAGCTTCTGATGGGTTTATAAATTAATCGCTGCAGGAAAATGTCCTTCACCACGTAAGATTTGACTGAGCATTTACATGCATGTGAGTCTGTCTGGAGCACTGCGGGGGTGTATTGGAAAGCACATACATTTGTAATCAAGAAAGTGATTGACAGCAGCCTTTATGTGGACAAACTACATGGAAAAGACAGTACGTCTTTTACAAGTCAAAATCCTGTTGATAGAATGAATGAGCCGAACGGATATGTATTTTGAAATTGCTTCCGAGAAATTCACAATAGAAAATAGAACACATATATAACTTCTGACACTTTAATATTTGTCCTTTTGCATCTCATCAAACCCCAACACTCGAGTCATTGAGTCATAACTGACACCTTATAGGCTGAAACGTGCTTGACATTATAATTTATAATGTCTGGAATGTGTGTGCGGTGTCTGTCTGGCGGAGTGCAGCTTTCTACTGAGTGAGCAGATATTAAAGAGACAGCTGAGGTGAAGTGGTGATGTGCCTTACAGGGACATGTAGATAAGCTGGTAGCAATGATTCTGGTGTCACGTGTGCAGCATGGCAGCATTCCATCAAAGTGAAAATCACCCTGATAAGTGTCGTCGACGGCACGGGAGATTTAGCAGACGGTGCTAAACTCGAAATTACACCGCCAAGGTCCAGGGCCGGTAGGAGGCTTTGAAATACGCTCGTGTCTGCAACGGGAAACACATTTTGGATTCGAGTCGATTTTAGGGTAAACGTTTTAACTAAAAAACAACAACAGAAAAGTTCTGTACGTCCACGTAGGGCGTTAGGGTCGGCGTCTGGGTTAGCCTCAAACAAGTTGGATATAGATCGGTGCTCCATTCGAAGGGTGAAATGGCAGACGGCGCTTTTAAATATTGGGGAATAGCCATCGTTTATAGTGAAATATTGAACAGGCAGTGATAAGGCAGCCTTTGTGGAGGAAGACAACCTCTGACAGAAAGGTTTCCTATCACTGTGCCCATCTGAATTTTAAGCATTTGTGAAATGTGGGAGCACAGGGTTCGGGAGCTTTACGTGGAACAGAAACAGCAGTGCAGGCAACGTGAGTTGGCATAGAATTGTATTGAACGCACGGCCAGCCATAACAAAGTGCACCCTAAAGCTCAAAATCTAGCCCCTTATTCATTCTGGATTTGTCTGAGATTAGTGTGCTCAAATTTAAGGCCTTTTTTCACAGACTTTATCGTGTCCCAGGACTTTCTTTCTTGAAGGACTGGTAATTGGTTTTCGTAAAGAGTAAGTCTGGGTGGGTTTTGGAGGCTACTGCTAATTTGCTTTATGTCAGTGCGTGTGTTTTCACAGGATCAGCTGAGACATTTTGACGGTTAATCAGAGCTATAGAATTTTTTTCACCTAAGCAGGACATGTTTATTAGGAGCAGTAATAAGGCATTTTTAGACAACTTAAACTGAGGTGATGAGGCCAAATGTGTGCCAGTTTAGAGAATCAATGTGTGTAGAGAACCAAAGCTTCACAAACATTTAACACTCGTGATAGGAGCTGTTTAAACAAAGTAGGTCATATCGAGGGGGTCATCGTGTGTTGAGTAGAAGCCGGCCTTCCGTGTAGATGTTGAGACGGGAGGTGGCTGAGCAAAGAGCCTCGGGGGGATTATATAGACTGATCGTCGCCTGAAGGTGT
Source organism: Dallia pectoralis (assembly GCA_029465975.1). Taxonomy (NCBI): domain Eukaryota; kingdom Metazoa; phylum Chordata; class Actinopteri; order Esociformes; family Umbridae; genus Dallia; species Dallia pectoralis. The sequence goes on along the minus strand of CM055760.1, from coordinate 9,841,474 downwards.
GAAGGACCCCTTGCTGCTCCAGAGGCCGGCACCATGTTGTCGGAGTGGAACGACGCTTCAACTGGAAACCAGTGGAGCGTGTAGAGTCGTGGAGCGTCTTGGGTGAAACAGGAAAGGTTGGACACCAGGCGGGCGTTATCGCGAGTGTTTTGCCAATATAATTTGGTTATTATATTTGTGCACTTCTCAGACTTCCTTCTGGATTTTAACCGCAACCTGTGAAACAATTAGCCTCAGTTATCTCCCAGAACCCAGCCTTCAACCTATGAATAATTTAACATTTATCCACCTAGAGCCGATAAGAGGAAATTGTATTTCTATAGACGGAGTAATGGTACAGCGGGAGGAGAAACTTTTTGCATTCCCCTGGCAAGGCAAATTCCGTTTTACCAAAATTTGATGAGATGGACATTTCTTAAGTGCTAATATAGAACAATTATTGAGTAAGGGGCTATAGCTATAGATTAACAGTAGTAATGTGTAACCAGCAGAACCAGAATCAGGATTATTTGACAAGTCTGTTTACACACACAAGGAATTTGTTCTGACACGTAGCTACAGTATTTAGAAAACACTATTTAAACGCACACGAACAGTGCAAACTGAGCAAAACACAAAACACGAACAGATCGACAAGATGTCTAGTTGGCATAATGGGTAAATATAGAATATGTTATATGTATCTGAATAGTGCAAATGAGCAATGTCTAGATGTGTGAGCAGATTGCAAAAAAGAAATCAAGCAATGTCCAGGATCTAGTTTTAAATACCTTTCCTTGCTGATATGGCTTTACCACCTGTACTGTGTACTGTGTCTAACGTAAGACATTGTTGGACATCGTAAGTAATTGCATGACATTATGACATTGCATATGTAAGAACAACAATCAGAGGGACATACTGTTAATTCTATCTTATACGTTTCAAATTTGTCCATAATAACTGTCATTCAATTAGGTTATGGGAGGTTCCTAACGGGTCACCTTAAGAGATTGCAATGAACGTTCCACATTTGTGTACTAATAAACTAGTATAAAGAAGTCAAGCGTTGTCATAATTGTACTATATTGCTGGCGGGGTCTGGATCATGTGTATTTTTAATCACCCATGCATGGATATTATGGCACACTGTGCTGTTTTTTACTGGTTTTACGTCCTACATATTGCCCAGATATATTGGCTCAAATGTCACAAACTTCACTTAAGAAAACAATCTTTAAGCGCCATCACCATCAGATTGAATACAATATTGAACACTGCTCACAGTGCATATATATGTCATATCAGAGATGATCTGATTAAGGACTCAGTACCACACGTGCTATAATGATTGCTGCATTACATGTACTAATTGGGAGTCTTTTTAAGTGATATTAGAACCTGCAGTTTGCGGCCAATTATTCCTAGAATGTATCATTCTGCGTCTAGAACGGGTTGGTTCCATTTCAATAATGACATTCTGGTCAGTATGTGGCTTTGACTCTCCAACCAGTGACATCACATGTGTAACAAAGGAAAATATATGTCAAATATAATATTGAAATATATTTGCATTTCCCACACTGTAATAACCGGGAGACTCTCGGCTTACAGAAGGATTTCTGTGAAATTGTAAATATCATGCGAAATGTACTTCTCTGTTTCAGAAATGGATTGTTAAATTCAAGGACTCACATCATCAGCCTGCAGCCATGCATTTACAGGATAAGTGTGGCTCAGTGAAAGAATAAATTAGAACAACAGAACTTCAAATATTCCACCGGAATTTGATCCTATACTGTGATTAGATAATTAATCAGCGATCTTAATAAATAATCAGCAAATATACTCTCGTCATAATTGCCCTACAAGTTAAACACAAGACGCCATATTTAACTTCAGAATAAGTGTTTGTCTGAAAGATATTCAAACGCGTCCACCATCCGTCCTACCTCATTATTCATCTTTTTATCTTAATATTTTCGAATAAAGAGTATTTTTAAGTCCGAACACTTAAGGGGTGTTCAAAATTCTTCCTACTCACAGCCCAGCTCGTCTATCCGCCAACCAATCTAAGTGTATTTCTGTAGCCTATTACATTTCATAAAAGAGCCAAGACTAGTTCAAAGTTGCCAGCAGGATGAGCTCCAGCAGAATATCTACCCAGCTCGGAGGTGTCCTAATTTTTCTAACCCCGGCAATCGTTAATGTGTGTGGGTAATACTATTCAGACTTACTGCATATTTTTTATATTACTATCCCAATATCCCTCACCCTCTTAGTATAATTTATATTGTTCTATTCTTATGTTGTATTTAAGCACCTTCCTGCCAAAGTAAATTCCTTGTCTGTTCACACATTCATGGCGAATAAAAACTTTTCTGATTCTGATAGTGATGCCACTGACTTGCGGTTCAAAATGGCAAAAAAAGGAGCGATGATGGCTGGTGCTGGTCTTATGTGTGTGACAGGGGGCAGCGGTGTGTGTGTGTGCTGGTCGTATTTGTGTGACAGGGGGCAGCGGTGTGTGTGTGTGCTGGTCGTATTTGTGTGACAGGGGGCAGCGGTGTGTGTGTGTGCTGGTCGTATTTGTGTGACAGGGGGCAGCGGTGTGTGTGTGTGCTGGTCGTATTTGTGTGACAGGGGGCAGCGGTGTGTGTGTGTGCTGGTCGTATTTGTGTGACAGGGGGCAGCGGTGTGTGTGTGTGCTGGTCGTATTTGTGTGACAGGGGGCAGCGGTGCGTGTGTGCGCTGTTGTCTCTGATCAGGTTATAGGCGCGTATAGCGGCTGCATTTCTCAGCAGAAGCAGACAGATTCCTCGATTAGTGCGCTGTGGGGGGTGTGCGCGTCTGGAAATGAGTCATAAATAGCCCACGGTCTGAATATTTGCTCCATATGAGAATATAGGCATATGCTAAATTGGACAACAGGCTGTCAAAGAACCGCACTCGTTTGGGAGGCATTTGGACTGCAAGGTAAGCTATTCCCATGTACTAGTTTGCTGAAATATTATTACATATTTTTTTATATGATTCAACTCCGTTAATGAATCCCACTATGTCTTCTAGATGTCATGTATTTAACATCCCGTATGCTTAATTCTCTATATAGGATACATTCCCATTGCTTTCGATCAGAGAACATCACCGTTTTATCCATTTGCAATTAAGTGCTGTAGGAAGGGAGGACATTTATGGATACATTATATTAATTGGCTAAACAATCAGTATTATTCATACTACACCAAACACTACACATGAAATGCTCGAAATTCAAAAGCTTAATCAATACGATCAGGCTCTGGTCAATGCAAGGAAAAAAGGAAATATGTTTCTGCAAACGGTTTAAAATGCACTGAAACTTTGGTGCCTGCAGGTTGGTGCTCTTAGATGCGTAGCATAAAGATACCTGGATTGGCACTTGGATATTAATAATTCATAATCAAGTGTGACATGCACGGACGCCGAGCACAATATCACATGGCCACGGGGAATGTCAAGTCTATGATTGCAAATGGGCATGATTAAACTCCCAAATGATAAGACCATGGGGGATGGTCTATTTCGGTTATTTTCCAACTTCTTGTGGGTTTGTCGTGCCAATTAGTTGGTGTGCCTGTGTAAATGAGCCAACATAAAGATATATCGAGACTCATTATTTGTGCATGCACGGATTTTTAGCCATTTCATTTTTGGTTTCCTAATTGCTTTTTGCTCACATAAGACTATGAGATTAAATGTGCCCTCCTGGTCAGCACCAGCTCTCTCTCTCAGAGTTTGATATCCTGCTTTGCAACGAGCCATGCTGATTCGGATTTTAATCTCAGGGAAGATATATCTAAGACATAACTATAGCCCTTTAACAAAAGTGACATTTTTGTAAAAGACAGTGGCTCTATTTGTGTATGTTTTCCTCGCACAATATTATCTTTGCATCTCTCACTAGCACCAGTTAATCAAAATGTGACAGTCGTGTTAATTAATCAGAAAGACAAGGCCTTAAATTTAAACCCATTTCACAGGCTGTGTTCCGTTTTCAAGTGTGTGTGATCACCTGTTTGATATTGTGACTGAAGAAACAGCTTGCGCACTGCAATGGTCGGTTTGAATGAATCCCAGACCAAGATATTTCCATGGTCATTGATTAAAGTGGTGCCCTGATGTTCTTTCACATGTTTACTAAGTAGAGATTGCATCGACGCATCGTCAGTCAGTTTCTGTCAGCTTTAGGCGAATACATCTTCCCATGCTTTTATTGTGTTCACACATCATTAAGCCATTCTGCTATGCCTAATTAGTTCTTCAAACAATTCTGTTCTATGTAAGAATTGCATTGTGGATGCATACCAATTCCCTGGTTGTAACAAGTGGTTATTTCAGTTAATGTTGCCTTTCTATTAGGTGGAACCAACCTGGCCATTCAACTCTGACCTCTGCCATCAACAAGGCATTTCGCCCAGAGAGCCGCCGCTCGCTAGATATTCCCTCTTTTTCGGACCTTTCTCTGCGAACCCTTTCTGAGATATTCAAATCAGTCCATCGGTCACTAACACCGAGGCCATGTTCACAGTCACTTAAATCACATCTCCCCATTCTGATGCTCGGTTTGATTTTCAGCAGATCATCTTGACCTTGTCTACATGGCAAAATGCATTAGGTTGCTGCCTTGTGATTGGCTGGTTAGATGTTCCCCGTAACAAGCATTTGAAAAGGTGCAGCTACTAAAGTGGCCGGAGAGTGTATGTGTATTTGTATATAGCCTCACTATTACATTGTGTTCATATTACATCTGTTGTGCTCCGGGCCTGTGATCAACAAAGCATTACATTTTATTTCAAAATAAAAGTCCAACAGAATAAAGATAAACATTTATCTTTGATCCTGCTGTGCGGATCTAATGCCCTTCACAAGCCCTTCCTGCATTTATCTCATCAGGTGACACACAAATTCAACAACACACACAAACACTCACACACACACACACACACACACACACACACACAAGCGCGCGCGCACAGAAAAATGTATAACAGAAATGCAATGCCCCTGTGCACAGTTCATTCCCTGGACTGTCATCTTTCCTTTGAGTTAAAGTCTGGATAGGACAGATGAGTCAGAACACACACCCACCCACACACACACACACACACACACACACACACACACACACACACACACACACACACACACACACACACACACACACAGAACCTGTAACAGAGACCTGCACATGTTGCTCCCTGATAAATGACTCTGGCTAAAATTAGCTTTGGTCTTATTAATCTATTTTCATAACCTTTGTGCTTTAACGGTTTCCTTCATAACGTATCTGTCACTGGAGCCAGATGGTGTTTTAAGTCGATGGGTTTTCTACATTAGGAGTCAAATCATCAGACAATACATTAGCGTTGTTTGGACGAAGAGCAAATCGAAAATCCTGTGTGTATTGATGCAGAACCTTTGTTTTCTCTAGCCGCATTGTATGAATGTGTGACATGGTAACAGAAAACCTGTCCGTGAGGAACAAGGTATTTGATAGTGTTATAACTCTGCTTTAATACAGACATGGGAGTCAGGCGTTGTCACCAGACATCTTCCATTCCGGGTATGCTAACCCCAAAATCAACCGATAATCATAATAATTATAACTCATAGAACTTCTGTAGCACCTTTTATTGAACCTCAAAGTACGAGGCCCCAGAATAGAGGAGTGATAAATTCACTGTCTCTAAGTTAGCTGTTAGCTGTTAGCTGAGACCAGTAAGTTAGCTGTTAGCTGAGACCAGTAATTTAGCTGAGACCAGTAAGTTAGCTGTTAGCTAAGACCAGTAAGTCAGTTGTTAGCTGACCCGTTGACCCATACGTTTGTTTTCGCTGGCTGGTGGTTTCCGTCAGGGTTACTGTGAAACAAATATGAACATCGTTTCACATAATGCATTCATGGCATACGGCAGGACTAAGATGAATGCCTACTCCCACTTGCAAAAGTGACTAAATGTTTTGGCCGTTCATTGAAACAGGGAAGTGGGCCTTAGGTGAAGTCCTTTTCTTAACTGCTCTCTTTTTACTATGTTTTTAGTGGGCCTCGATCATTACATCCCTTCAGCACGTTCTTGGTCGGATGCAGGTGTCGACCCCCCAGAAACATATTGGATCTTATTTGTTATTGCTCAGAAAGCCCGAAAGCCAAACACTACAGACAGATGGCACAAACACTGGCAGTTGTAAAGATCACTCTCCTGACCCGTCACAGTATATTCAATGTTCCTGCCAAGAGCACCTGAGTTGTGGAGGCAATGGCTCGGGCTGCAGTCTGCTAGCATCAAAGATATGTGATTGACGAGGTATCAACTTTTCAGGTCTTGATTCACCTGAAGGAAGACACCAACGGCGTCCCCCGAACTCCGGACATGAAGCTCGCGAGGCAGAATTTGTCTCGACAGCACATCCCAGTCAGTGTAAAACATGTTCAACAAAGGACTCACTTGTGAACAAAAGCGACGATGGTTCCCAAAGGCGAGAACATGACGTCCCCTGCGTCCGAGAACTGTCTCAACTGCAGCTTGTCTTCCTTCCGTCAGGTGGATATCACTAAGGCGGTGACACTGGGCCTGGTGCTCGGGGTGTTTGTGGTGTTCGGGGTCATGGGTAACATCCTGGTCATCTTGTCTGTGGTGTGCCAACGCCACCTGCGGTCTGTCACCCACTACTTCATCGCCAACTTGGCGGTGGCAGACCTGCTCCTGAGTTCCGCCGTGCTCCCCTTCTCGGCCACGTCCGAGATCCTGGGCCGCTGGGTGTTTGGCCGGCCCTTCTGCAGTGCCTGGGCCGCATTGGACGTTCTCTGCTGCACCGCGTCCATCCTCAGCTTGTGCGTCATCTCTGTGGACCGCTGCCTGGCCGTCAGCTACCCGCTGCGTTACCCGGCCATAGCAACCGGACGACGGGGCCTGGTCGCTGTGGCGGCCCTCTGGGGCGTCTCGGCGGCCATATCCGTGGGTCCGCTTTTTGGCTGGAAGGAACCGGAGCCGGAGGACGAGACCGAATGCCGGATCACGGAGGAACCGGGTTACGCCGTTTTCTCAGCTCTGGGTTCATTCTATGTGCCACTGGCCGTCATCCTGGCTATGTACTGCAGAGTGTACGTGGTGGCCAAGCGGAAGACCAGGGACCTACGAGAGGGCACAAGGAGGGAAATGCGGGTGGATTCCGAGGGCGAGGAGGTGACACTGAGAATCCATAGAGGAAATGCCCCCGTCATCCAGGAGAGGCAGAAGGAGGAAGGAGTGGGCGGCACCATCAGGCGAAGATGCACCGTGCTCACCTTCATGCGGCTGCTGAAGTTCTCCCAAGAAAAGAAGGCAGCCAAGACTCTGGGCGTGGTGGTCGGCTGCTTCATTCTCTGCTGGCTGCCCTTCTTCCTGGTCATGCCCATCGGTTAGTACTCTAATGTCCTTCCCTGCTCTCTCCTCACATCGTCCGCCGCTGCATTTTCCGTTTTGAATTATGTGCGGACGACAAAAGTAGATCAAATGTTGAACGAGAGCACATATAATGCAACGCAGCCTACGTCTATTCAACGTTCATACATTATCAGAGGAAATTATGTCACCGACTGAAATTGCATTTCTTCCCAAGAATGATAACGGATTTACAACACACACACACACACACACACACACACACACACACACACACACACACACACACACACACACACACACACACACACACACACACACACACACACACACACACTTTCTAGACAGAAGCTTTCTTGACGAATCTCAGAACAATAAACCCCACCACTCAACTCTATTAAACTGTAAAATGTAAATCTCAAGCACTCTGTCAAATTGCATTGATGCATACTGAGAGAGACCGGAGAGCCTCAGAAAATGCCAACCTGTATTATTCAAATCCCCATCTCCGCATAGCCACGAGATGATTCGCTTACGGGAATCATTTTTTGATTCATCAATGATCGGACAGAAACGGTGCGTTCTATGATGTCACTGATGGGGGGAGAAATATTATTCATGGGAAGATTACGAGGAGTTATCTGATTGGCTCATATGATTATAGATGCTGTGCGGTCAACGACGACGGTGTCTCAGGACTGGACTTGACAGGACTAGTTGTACATCAGGGTAGAATTATCAGAAATGCTTTTTGTGATTTTAAAGATACAAAGGACATGATGTTAAGCCTAAATTAACCATTATCTTTCCAAGGCAGGAAAGCATGAATGTGTCCTGTATTTCAATAGAAACAGACTTACAGACCGGAGAGCACAGTATTTAATGCAGACTCTAAGCAAATGCCTCGATATGTTCAGACAAAAGGAAAGACATTTGAATTTAGACAGTTTTAGACGTTTAAATACAAAGTTCTCCTCAAAGAAAACGATGATGAAATCCTCCGGGTTAAATATGTGAGCCACATCCGCTTGTCGTTTTTTAAAATGTTTATTATAGAGCAAAAAAGAGTGCATAGATGTTTCTGTTTCTGACTCACTATGTTTGTGTTCCTTCCACAGGCTCAATATTCCCATCTTACAGGCCGTCCGAAACCATCTTCAAAATCACGTTCTGGCTGGGTTACCTAAACAGCTGTATCAACCCCATCATTTATCCATGCTTTAGTCAGGAGTTCAAAAGGGCCTTCGTGAACGTACTACATGGACACTGTCTTAAACAGGGTGGCAGAAGCTCCAAGCCTCTGTCCTTCGGTCCCTCTGTGAGTCCCAGCACTGGTGCATCATCCTATCACAGATCTCATCCACCCACATCGTCCTCCGGCTCGTCCACTCCACCCGCCAAGACACGCCGAGCCTCTTCCCCGACCTCCCCCTCCTTAGGCTGCTGGAGGACCTTCTCCGGTTCTTCTTCGTCCGTTGGCGCGGCAGGACATCCTCAAAGTACCAAAGTCCAAAGTAAACGTCTGCTGAAAGCGTGGTGTTTCGCAGCAGGTGAAAGCCAGACACAGTTAGGTGCTTCTTGTCTAGGTCCCTCTGTCCCAGTCGCTACGGGTCAAGCGAAAGTCCATTGTCTCTACTTAAGTGAAAAGGGGGAGGCGGTGTGATTGTGAACCCTAAAGGCTTCTTGGAAATCAAATAAAAAAATGACTGTCTCTTCGTGTAAGGGTGAACAATCTATCAAGACCTGCCGAAGTCGATATGTTTGGTGGTGCAGAAGTATTGTACTTCAGTTTAATGGGTCCTGGAAGAACATTTTTATGGAGAACCAAGAGTACACCTCTGGAGGTAGAAATGTAATAAACAGTGTTTTATAATATATGGGCCTTGATGCGCTGTATAGATTGGTCCAAGAAAATTGAATACAGAGATTTGATTCCGTCAGAACACCGAAGATGATTCGGTGAGGAAGAGGTACATTAGTGCACAATTTCTAGACACAATATTTGAAGTGAAAGCATTTCCTTCCTTCAAATATTGCTGTGTCATAGCCTTAATTTACAATTAAACATTTATATGTTGCCATAAATCGTACGTTACCCCATAAAAACAAACAAAAAACACGTTTTTGGACATTTGTGACAATTTATTGAAAGCTCTCTCTGCTTCACATCAGTCCTGTCCATGTAAACTGGGACATACTAAACACTTAATTATCCTAAAATCCACTTGTCAGGTCGATGTTGAGGGAGACTGCCAGGTCTCATACAACCACCCACTTAATATAATCAGGGTTGCGTAATCGGCAAACTTCACATGAATACATGAATTTGCAATTTAAATTGGCACAGCTATCATTTCTATTCTGTGATATTCTGCAAGCTCGGAAAAATCGCATGGTGCCTTACGGGACTCAACTTTGATCATCGATCTGTCAAATGTATTTTTATAAAAGTCATTTTTTTGTGTGAGACACAAAGTGCGTATACAGATACCATCTGATACCATCTGAGATCCCCATAGAGTAAGCAGACAGCATTCAAAAGTTCAAGTCTCGTCTTGTGATCCCTGGGATTTTGAGTGCACCTTAAAACAAATTCGGACAAAATTTGTCTGATTAAGGAAGAGTTGTTCTTAGTTTACAAAAAATGTCAAAAAAGAGTTCATCACTGCTGAAGTGAAGGCCACGCTTTTGTAAAATGCTACTTATCATTTGGCTTTGCAACGGTGTCAAAAATACAGTTTGTTATCATTCTAGATAGGGGGGAAAAGTATGATGACTTGGCAGGTATCTGAGGCAGAGTATTGGAGTCGCCAGAAGATGAAAACCTGCCATGACTGTACGGTCTTTGGGTATTCATCTGGTATTCTGGGAACTCACGTCGTGGAACGCTGTGTCCTGCCCAGGAGGGCTTTAACAAGGAGCTATGCAACGTGATTGAGTAGTCTGCTTAGCCTGCGAGACCGAAATCTGAAAAGACAGCAAAACAGATATTGCTTTTGGGTGTGACTTGATAATGGCCATCGTAAATATTAGCAACCCGACCTTGGTCTTTACGAGGGACCGGCGGTACGAGGTACATTAGTTCATCCAGGAGGAGAAGCCTCATTTAGGCCAGGGAATTCCTCCAGGTTCCGCACAGGCCAAACGCATTCAGTTAACGATCAGTGATTAATTAGAGCTCTTGAAACAAGGGATCTGACATAAAGTTGTCCTCGTATGAGGCGCAGTGTCTCATTTCAGCGATTTGTGTTTATTACTATATCAGAGGAGGTCTTTATTCTCGTCGGAGCACTATGGTGAACATGTCTGTGTTTTAGGTTCTCACCTTTGCAGCACCTACTTCACCAGTCACCTCTGTCCTCCTTTCCATGGCGCCACCCTCAGACACGTCATCGTCCCTTTTAAAATATGATGTGATCCTTTGTTTGATCAACAGCAATTGTTTCTGTACTTCCTGTACAGTGTCCACCTGCAAGCTGTCTGTTTTATGACCGAGAAGTAGTTCCACTTTCAGTGGGACCCGCAGGAGGTGGTTGAGATGGGCTTTCATTTTTATTTCATGTGTGTGTGACATCACTACAATAAAATGTGTTTTACGTAATGTACAATTTGTACTGGATACGTATCTATAGTTATTTTTATATTGAAACACAAATGTGGTAATTGCTCTGCTTGAGCAATTCAAATATTTTGGTGAACAACAATGTGTTATGGATCCACTGGGGGGCGCAATATTCTCAACAATGAAATGTTGTTGTTCAGTCTATTAAGCTTTCTAAATATAGCCAACAATTAAGTGAGGACTTCGGATGACAGGGAAACATATCTATTTTTATTAAAAATATAATTGAACAATATATTACGATAACTGGGGTTGACGCTCAATAAAATGTATTTTCAGTTCCCAGTTAAATAGACATCAACAATCGCTTAAGCGTTAATTCAGAATACTGCTGTTGATTGTGCCAACATTCTGAGGTTATAAGATTTTGCAAAGCTGGTTGGACAATTATTTCGGTACTTTCACAGCTGAAGAGAGAGGAGAGAGACCCTTAAAATAATTGGAGGGTGGACAGGAATGTGATGTTTGTGTGGTTTTGTCTTATGGAATGTTCTTTCGTGACAGAACGAATAGATATTTATTCAAATGTGATATTTGACATTTCAGTCACACAGAAGTGTGTCCTTCAGTGCCTGTGATATGATGTCACCAATGCCCTTGTGATATGCTGCACATTTTCAATTACAGCAGTTGCAAGACACCTCAGTAATTATGCGACATACATCGTTTACGGGCTAAAGACAGGAGGCCTGTCTGTGGATGGTCTTGGCTGGATGGTCTTGGCTGTGGGATCGGCCTGAGATGCATTTATAGCCAATTAGGTCAGAGACGTTTCTACATCCCCTCTGCCATTGCCGAGGTCATCCTTTCCGGTACGGATGGTTATGTGGGATTGAGCTCTCAGTATCTGCTCTGCCAGGAATCCTAGGCCAGACAGAATAATTGGAAAGCAGATTTTTTTGTCGTAGACACACTGGAGGAGGGTAATGCTGTCCACTGCCTGCATACACTGGCTGTGTACTAGTGCATTGTGGGTGAAGTCTGGAGAGATTTTGTCTTTGCCTGTTAACCTGTTTGTTCTGCATCCCTTGTAAGGTATTCTTTCTCCCACTCTTTCCAACCTCCAAGCTCGATGAATCCATTATTTACTGAAGCTTTAAACATCGGATGCCTATACATTGCAATATAGTGAATACGAGTGAAGAAAGGGTTGGATTAGAGCAGCATTAAAAAAAAACAATGTCAGAGATACACAAGTCAGCCGTTCATAAATAAAAATACAAATTGGCTGTCTATGTATGTGAACGTAGCTATGAAGCCCCGTACGCAGAAGAATGTGATGCATCGTGTGTCCAGAGACATTTCTCATGTAACCATCGTTAGAATTGTCTGTGACTTGTGCCGCAGTATCGATTTGGACAAGACAGAATAGGCTGTGCTGCCCTAGTGCATTTCTAAGCTTTAGGCCAGGGGGTACACCTAGTTGCTGGTTTCAAACAACTGCGGGTAGATACTCACCACAGCTGACTGGGAGCACCCCACGCCTTGTCGTTTGAGAGATTCTCTGGCCTTAACAATTCATTCAATGTCGCTCGGGTCTTTGCTCCTAAATCCAACGTGTTTACGCCAAGACCCGATTGCTCGCTTGCCATCTAATCTGATGTATAGATTAGATAAGAAATGATCAACGTTATTCGTTTTTCGCCTGCAAGTATATTTTGGCTCATGGGGGTATTTACTCACGCTTTGTGTACTTTACACATTTCTCTGAAGTTAATCACGCCAATCTCCACTCTGCAATTCATTCACACATGGTTTAGCAAAAACATGTTTCTATTCTCCTTCTATCGTGTTGAAATAATGCACGTGTAGTGTAGTAGATTGAATATTCTGATCGGGATGAAACAGACCCACGGAATAACACGTTCCCAAAACATGCCAGAGACAGATGTTTTATTCATTTTTTATTTTATTTTTTTCGGATATCTTTGTGTCTTTTCGTCATCTAGGGGATTTGACACTTTCCATAGAGAGTGCAAGCATCCTCAAGGCGCCACGGTCATCAAGACAAACACAACCGCACAGTTTCACTTTCACAATGGGACGGGTCAGGGTGAGTACGTAGGATTTAAACAGCATTAGCGACCTCAAACCTAAAGCTCTTCTCTCAATCTGCGCTTTTGCATACATCACATAGTAGCGCGGTATAGAAAAACATCCAAGCTGACAAGAGTCAGGAATTTAGTATGTGCGTGTGCGTGTGTGGGTGTATGCTTGCATTTGTGTCAGTGTGTCTTGGCAGCGGTGACAGACGGCTCATAACACCGGTGACAGTGACAGACAGCGCTGGGGGTGTGGTGGATAACTGCGGCCTTGTGGAGAAGCTCTGCGATCGTTGTTCTTTTCGCGTTGCTTGTGAAGCCCTCACAAATGAATCAATTCATTCAGAAATCCTGGATCATCTGGGACATGTAGATCCCATCCCACGAGCCAAAAGCCTATATTAAAACGATGACACAGTCTGCTGCAACGGTTCCTTTTTGAAAACTTTAGTACAGATGGGAAAAGAGTGCGAGGGTGTGTATTGTGTGTACCATTCTTCTAGTATGCCACGGACACAATGTTGTTCTAATAGCACCGAGTTTGGAGGGGTTGCTAGGGGCAACTTCCGATCTGACAACCGTTGCCATGACAAACAAAGAGCAGGGCCTAGGGTGACTTGAGGGCCTTGTAGTCAAGGCAACAGGAGGCAACAATGGAAGAGCCTGGGGGAGAGGGGGAAAAAAGGAGGGTCGCGGTGGAAAACGAGCGGACATACTTCTAGTGTCAGGAATCTGCCAAATCGTATTCGTGCTTCGGCAGCCCTCAGTCCCCCCCTACATCAGACGAAAAAACAAACAGTTTAGGAGAACAGAGGGATTTGTCGCTCCGTTTAAGAGATCTGCATTTCAACACCAGGCAAGCAAATGGGAGATGCCGTAGAGATGCCAATAACCTGCCTAGTTTTCCCCTGGGATCAAAAGGAACAACCGGAGAATCAACGATAATGATCTAAAATCATAATTACAATGCCGATAATATCTCAATGCTAATAATGCTATAGTGACGAGGCCAAGTTAGACTAAAGAGAGTTTTTGCACAGCTATGCCCTCTATACATGTGAGAACCAGGTTTTGTCCTAACCCTAACCTTACCATGCCAGACATGATAGTCTTGTCTGAGCACAGACCCATTTTTCAGAGATACACTTAAGATAACCCAAGCCCTGATGGAGTGACCCGGTCCCTGACGGAAGAGGACTGGAACGCCAAGAAGCACGACAGCTCAAGGAAGCCCTCTTTTTTTAAGGTTGTTTAAACCTCTTGTAGAAGCCAGAAGAAGTGGTTTGTCATGCTAAATATACAGTGTTTTGTGCCTAGGACTGGGTGTCAGCAATAAATTACAAGCAACAAATCGGCATGCCACTCAATCAACAAATCTCAATGAATGCCAAGATAAGACAGTTTGTGAAGTCTTGCCAAAAAAGATGTAGTGAAAAGGTGTATCGTAGTGCTTTTTGTTCATGGATTACTTAAACAACAACAAAGAAGCTATTTACTTTTTTAACAAAACTACACCTTCTAAGGGCTTCCGCCAAAACCATGACAGAGCCTGGAAACACTAGGGTCCAAAACCACTGCATAGTGATGTATGTGAGACTGGGTGTGTGTGTGTGCGTGCGTGTGCGTTGCTCAGTGTTGCGTCATGGAGAGGAAAAGGCAAACACTACAGAACAACAAGCTTTAGGCCAAGACCTTTTAGCGAGACGTGCAGAAAGAAAAACTGCGGGAGGACTGCTTTGCCTATGAAAACCAGACTGTGTAAAAACAGAGCCAAGGATCATTAATATCACTCCATGTCGCGTCTGAAGCCAAAGGGGTGGTTCTCTGAGACCGTCGTTCCCCACACGTTATCACAATAGTTTGAAATACAGGAAATAAATGTCTACTTCAGGGTAAACAATAGCGTTAACCTATCGGACACTACACACGGAATAAACAAAACGGCAGGAAAAATGTGTTAAAAACATTACGACAGTTTTACCGTTCTTTTCTTTTACAGGATCACTAACAATGGAATATATACGAAAGAAGAAAATCTGGCACCTTTGTATCGGTTCACACGGGCTATTTTACAGTTTTATCTTACATCCTTCTCTTACCATAATAAGAATAATAGAAAATCCAACTATAGGTACAACTTCTGTGGGTTCAGGCACATAAAAGAGTTTTAGAAAGGAAAAAAAGGTTTGTGAATGACTTGAAAAAATGCAGACAGGCGGCAAAAAGACATTCGGTCGTCTTTATGCACTGGTTGGTGCCGGAACATTCTAGAATAGTGGGAGGGATCACATAGCGGAACTGTGATACATTATAGGTATATGGGCACGTGCTGTACTAAAGCTCAGCTCAGATACTGTGTGACACAGAATTCCTGGGTCGTGTGAAGACTTCAGAATAAGTGCTTTCCCGGAAGCTTAATTTCTTCCCAACATATCGTAGCCAGTGAGCTCCACGACGACCCATCTCGCCAACGCTCCTTCAGTTCAACCGGACTTTCCTGCCTCCAAGCAATTTCCAAGTATGGACCATGGGTTTCTCCGTTTCATCTAGCGTCTGACAATGCTACTTGGGATGATGTGAGGTTAGCACCAGTGAGAAGTTCATCTAAAGCTCCCAAACACAATAGTGGTTAATCTTACCGCTTATATATATAGCATTCTACCGGCTTGGAATGACTATTAAACGAAACCAATGAAAGGTTTTACAGCCCTCATAATCGTTTTCCTTATTGGTCAAAGTAACGGCGTTAATATTGTGTGAGTGCAGCTGTACAAACAATATAGAGAAACGACCAGAGACAGTGAAAAGACTGAGGGAGGCATATTAGCTCCTCTACGTTCACTACACAATGCTAGCGCGACTGACTCGATTAGCCTATTAGCTTCAGGTAAAACAGGAGTAAAAAAAAAAATCCCCTTTTGTCCCCCTACTTCATTTACCCTACATCGTACCTTAAGAAGATTCTCTATGCAGAATAACCGTCTTGACCTTCTCCCCATGTAAGACCTGCACAGTCTAGTCTCTCTGGACCCCTTCCCGTCGTAACATGGAAAATGATGAACAAAACAAAATGGCACCTGACAGGTACAATGTACAAAACACTAAATAATACAATTAAAAGTGCTCGAATGAGGATCGTTTTTTTCTTTTCTTCGACTGAGGCAAATCATTTTTTCTAGGTGTCTCCTCTAGGGTGTGAGGTTCAGGGGGGGTGGGGGAGTGTAGGAGAGATGTACACAGCAGGAGAGGGAGAGATGAGGGGAGACGTTGTCAGGCACTGTAGCTAGACGGTTTAACCCCTGGTGGAATGGCGTGACTTATTTGGCCCCTAGTCCCTAATGCCCCTCCCCTCAAGCCCTCCTTTCCCCTCGGAGGCAACGGAGAGGTTAACCCAGGCTGGTGATGTTGGCCCGGCCACCGGGTGGCGCCACGATGCGTTGGGTATTACGCCGAGGCAGGTTATCATCAACCTGAGCACCTACAAGCACAGGAGATACGAATAGTAATGGAACTGTGTCATAACAGCTTTCGGGTTTTTTCTGGTTCGAAACACCACGATGAGGATCGATGTTTGTGGTAAATTCACTTACCAGATAGGCTAAATCCTGACTGGTGCAGGTTACGGACGGGCTGGGCGCCGGCGGCCGCCTGTTTGGCCGGGGAGGTCTTGGCAGAGCAGGCGGGGGTTATGGTTTTGGGCGTGACCGACACCTCGCAGACCGGTCCGTCGTAGAGGCCGCGCGGAACGCCCCTGAGCTCAGCCAGCTGGAGAACAGGCGAGGGGGTAGAACCAATAGCTAAGATCAGGCATCCCTAATGGAACTCACTCACAACATGTTAGCACACGGCGTTATCTCATCAGGGTATTAAAACAGGTGGTACACAAATATGAAGCCGGTCCCTAAGTTACGACAGTCCGACTGCAGACTGTAGCACAACACATAGATGAGAGGTTTTTAATATATCAGCGTCGTACTCTGCTGCGAGCCTTTATCCTCTTGTAGACGTAGTCAGAGAAGGGCTTCCGGCCTACGAAGCGGCCACAGCCCTCGGTGGTATGGAGGCTTCCCTCCTCCAGGACAATTTTACCCTGGCTGATCACCACCAGGGGGGCGCCACGCACCTCCAGGCCCTCGAAGATGTTGTACTCCTGGTTCTAAAAGAGAGTAGCAGACAGAGTGAGTACCCTTAGCATATGGTCACATAGAGGATAAACACAGACACGCGCACGCACGCATGCACACACACACACGCACACACACACTCCAAATGCACCATACTCCCAATTTACATTACTTAATTTCCCGACCAAACAATGGAAAAAAGTCGAATAGGGCTAGAGCATATGAACCGCCAACAATCACAAACGAACTCCGGCAGGGTGTGAGAATGACATCACGTCTCCCTGTCACCATAAGGCCGACACCCCTGGGAAAAGGAAAGGCAACCGGCTCCGTGAGTTCAGGTGTCAGAAGACCATTAAAATAACTATTTACAACTGAACCTATTAAGGTCGATTACATGTTCACAGTTGAACTATTTGATTTTGGAGCGTTTCCCGTCAATGAATCGCTGGTGAATCAGGACATTAGGAATGCAATATACCTGGATATACAACAGACTACGCCTCTCAGATCGTAAGGTATTTCATCTCGTGACTGACCGAGTTGTGGCTCTTCGCTGAGATGATCTTGGTGACGTCCGGGTCCCAGAGGACCAGGTCCGCATCGGAACCCACAGCGATACGGCCCTTCCTGGGGTAGAGGTTGAAGATCTTCGCAGCGTTGGTGCTGGTGACGGCCACAAACTGGTTCTCATCCATTTTACCAGTCACCTGAATGGGCCGGGGGAATATTAAAGGAATGTGCTTTTTAACTTTGGGTCATTTGAATGTTTAAATTCTCACACGTCAGTATGGCCCAGTTTTTGTTGCGTGTGTGTGTGTGTTACGTCACTTACCACACATTTGTCCCAGATCAGGGACATTCTCTCCTCAGTGCCATTGGTGCCCTCCGGGATGAGAGTGAAGTCGTCTTTGCCCACGGCACGCTGGGCAGTGCTGAAAGTGCAGTGGGCACTGCCGGTCACCTGGAGGTCACCACTGCAGAGGACGACACAGGCCAAGAGACGGGTGAGAACCGCAGACAGAGAGACACAGGGGCTACCGTGGATACGGCTGTCCAACATGACGCTGTTACCACGACAACGGTCTACATCACAACAACAACAACATTCGTCCCAATCCGGCGTAACGCGACTGGGTCGTCGCAAGCTCACCAGGAGAGCAGGGAGTTGAGGTAATCGGGCGTGGTCGCGTCAGGACTGAGGGGCGGGGACGTAATGAACGCCGCAGCCTTGGCCCAGTTCTTGCTCCAATAGTGTGAGCCGTCCGCGCCAAGACTGGCTGCGATTGGCTCCCCGTACACCACGGTGCCTGTGAGGTCACACGGAAACAGAATGTGAGGCGAAGGATACGGTTCTGACGCGATGAACGTCTCTCCCTCACGCGTCTGTGTTTCCCCTCACCCTTCTTCCTGGCCTGAGCGATGACATCAGCGGCGCTCTTGCTCATCACCTTGGTGACGTAGAGAGGACAGTTGGTCTGATTGGCCACTGTCACCGAGCGGTTGACCGCCTCCGCCTCCACCTGAAATAGCCAATCGGAGGGCTCGGTGAACACGAAGGATGCGTTTTGGAAACATAACGGGAGGACACAAATCCAACGGTGGGTTTTACCTCCTCAGGGCGACTCAAGACGTGCCCCTCAGGTCCAGTTATGCCCTGTTCCAGAATTCGACGCTGCTCCTAAACGGGCAGAACAAGCGCGCGTTAAAACTGCCCCATGTTCCGTATTGTAACGACGGTTCTGGTGGCCCAGTAAACGGTGTGTTGTTTCGGGTCCTACCTCGGCCACGATGTCTCCGTTCTCAGCATGGACCTGAGCGATGGCCCCCAGATCTCGGATCACACTAAATACCTCATAGACCTGCGGAGAACAACCAAGCATCAGACATCCACGGGTGGAACATAGAGCAGAACATAGAGCAGAACATAGAGCAGAACATAGAGCAGAACATAGAGCAGAACATAGAGCAGAGCCGCAGGTCTACAGTGAAGTGGACTGAGGGGACGCTATAACCATGTGATAGAATAACTGGTAACTGATGTATGTATGTGTATTGTATGAGTCATCGTCTACCATGAGCCAGTCTACCGTGGGAGAAATGCGTAAAGGGGAATGTAATCGTTTGGCCGAGTCGCCAAGCATCACAGGTGCAAAGACCAACGTGGGCCAACTCCAGATATTCATCCATTTTATCACGAGCCGGACTGAAGACTCGGACTGGTGCATTCTTTCGTCGTCTGGAACACCCTCTGGGAAAACACACATTGAGCTGAGCTTCCTCCCACCTCCACGCCCTCAGCCCAGAGTCTAGAGCCCAGAGTCTAGAGTCTAGAGCCCAGAGTCTAGAGCCCAGAGTCTAGAGCCCAGAGTCTAGAGCCCAGAGCCTAGAACCCAGCCTAGATCCCAGTCCGAACCTCGACGTCCACTGGCAATCTACTGGCATGAGCCAAACTAGCTGCTAAAATGATGGTTGTATGTTTTCTGTTAGACAAACAAAAAGCAGGCCGAAACCAATGACAGTGTGATGAAGAAACACATACCTGAGAGTCAGATAGCTGGAAGACATCTTTATAAGCCAAATAGACAAGGAAAGAGTTGACCCCTGAGGAGAGGATAAAACAGAGAATTTTAATTGAGGAAGATAAACAAAGACAGACACCAAAAATATATATAGATGAACAGACGCGAGACAGCATTTGTTTAACACATTTCAGTGATTCTTTGGGCAATGAAACAACCATAGGGTGAGTGATAACATGAAATAAGCACCCCTAATTTACAATATGACTGAGTGACTTTGTACCGTGGTCCTTGACGAGGGCCTCCATCTCCTCCTGGACCCCCTTATGCCATTCGGTGATGTCCACGTGCAGAGAGTAGTCACAGCACGACTTCCTGTCCGCCCACTCGCGCCACTGCTCAAAAGCAGACAGCAAGCTGGCTCCAGGTTCAGGGACCACGTGGTCAACTAGTGGAGACACGCAAACACACGCGCTTTAGCTGAGCTCAACAATTATTCACCAAAAGAGTTTCGCGCTGGTTTTTAATTATGAAATGATGTGGCTCAGATTAAACAGCTGGTTAGCCGTCTTTTGTTATGGATTTAATATTTTCCGGCACTGTGACTTGTGTGTCTGGCGATGTCTCCCAGTGATAGAGCTCGTTTTGACGACTCTGCGTTCTGTATAACGTGACCGAGCCATTGTGTGACTGCTGACTGAGCCAGAAAAACTACAAGCAGTCGTTACTGAGAGCGGGGTGACATGACCTGGGGTACATACTGATCATGGTGGTGCCCCCAGCCAGGGCAGCGCGGGTGCCCTGGTAGAAGTCATCCACTGAGGTCATGCCCCGGTCGGGCATCTGGAAGCGCGTGTGCACATCAATGCCCCCTGGCATCAACATGCGCCCGTGGGCATCGATGGTTTTCACCCCACCAGGCACAATCAGGTTCTCTCCAATTTGCCTGGATGTCGGAGGAATAAGAGGAAAGAGAGAGAATAAAACAGCAAATGAGGGAGAGAAAATAACAGAGGAAAAATGTGAGAAAAAAAGAGAGAGAATAAAAGAGCGAATGAGAGAGAATGAGAAAGAGGATGATACAAAATAAGAGAGAAGAGATGTACAAGTGGATGAGAGGAAGAAAACAGGGAGAGAGTGGGAGTTGTAATGACCTCTTCACAAGCCAACAACTAGTGTGAATAAAGATCTCATGCATGATACAGATGGCTCAGTGGTAGTGATCTCGGTAGCAGAGACATGTGTCATCTGGAAACTCACTTGATATGGCCATCCTCCATGTAGATGTCGGCGCAGAAGGACTGGTCATCGTTCACGATCTTTGCCCCTTTGACCAGAAGACGATCGCTCTGGAAGATTCAAACGTATGAAGCTATTGTCAGCGTCATTTTTTTCACTTCGCGAAAAGAGCATGACCGATTTTACCACTCTGAAATGCGTGAATAAAACCGAGGCGGTGCGATCGTCAACGCCAAACTAAATATGGATTTTGTCCCGAAAGTTTTTCTTGTTCCTACTTTCACGCTGCCCAATTTACAACTAAGGCCTTGTTTTGTCACAAGCTCTCTCAACAGAGTATTCGCCAGAACCCACGAGCCCGGAGTAGACTGCATTTTCTGGCCAACGACCGCAACTGAGCTCGCAGATGGTCAAAAGACCTTGCTAGAGAGCGACAACGATATTTGACCTTGTCCGAAATGTCCCTCACCGATCCTAAACAGCGCCGAACCAATCTGCCACGGTCTCTGCAGGGCCGCTCCAAACTACGGCGGGAAATGTACCAGATGACACAATGACGAGATGAAGGGGCCGATTGGTTGACAGAATAACAGACATAAAAAAGGACCAATTAGGGTTGTGCATCAGCAAATCAATCATCCACCCCTCTGTCACCAGACCACTGTGATAGGTGGAGGCAGGGCCTCCGGCACACCCCTCTGTCACCAGGCCACTGTGATAGGTGGAGGCAGGGCCCCCGGCACACCCCTCTGTCACCCGGCCACTGTGATAGGGTGAGGCAGGGCCCCCGGCACACCCCTCTGTCACCAGGCCACTGTGATAGGTGAAACAGGGCCTCCGGCACACCCCTCTGTCACCCGGCCACTGTGATAGGTGGAGGCAGGGCCCCCGGCACACCCCTCTTTGGCCCC
This sequence comes from Dallia pectoralis, assembly GCA_029465975.1. NCBI lineage: Eukaryota > Metazoa > Chordata > Actinopteri > Esociformes > Umbridae > Dallia > Dallia pectoralis. The sequence goes on along the minus strand of CM055760.1, from coordinate 9,819,614 downwards.
TGTGGCGACAGCCTCGTTCCCAGAGAGTGAGAGACAATTCTGGTCACGGGGCTGTTAGCATCCTTGGCAAACAAAGGCTGCCCTGTTCGTGTTTCAGCCTCTAGCGTGTTTCCCTGCACAAACCCCCGGGGGGCCCCAGGCATAACTCATTTCCGAAAGGCCTCCGAACGTCACAACAGACAGGGAACCATCTCTGCGAGCCTGACGTCCTTCGATGCATTTCTGTCCCGCGACGCGGCAACGTTTTTCCTAACCACTGAAGAAACGCCCGGAACAACGCAGGCGTGCAGACACACGGGCGTTCGTAAACGTGTGACGAACGGATGTCTTGTCAGTGATGCAAGTCGGGTCATGGCACATGCATAGAACCAGCTTCCCGTTTCGATGGTTCCTTGTGACAGTAGTGATGAACCCGTTCTATTCTTACATCTAGGCTTAATCCAGGCGTAGCCGACTGCTGTACTACAAGGCCTGGCGTGACTCCATCATGTTTTGGCAACTATTCACTGATCAAGTGAGTTGTAAATGCTATCGTGTCATGTGGTTAACTATAAGCACAGCGTCAGTTGTCGCAGAAGGCCTTTCATTCAGAAATATGTAATATCACATTGTGATATAAGACGTAGAACTTAAACGTAATTTGCAAACATAAGATACAGCGTGTGTTTGTGGCACCGTTTCAAGCCTGAGACATTCTCGGTAACTTCCAGAACAGATCCCAAGATGACGACAGTTAAGTGCTTTCAAATTTGATCTAGCGTGGAGTAAATTACTTCAGTCTATAAATATGAATGCCCATATCATCACTATTTCATGCTGCTAAGCTTATTCTTTCTTTCTTTTTCCTTTTGCAGGTTAGAGAGTGCGATTTTTTTCTGGGTCACTGATGTCATGCATTTCTGATGCATGTTCTGGTTGAGCATCTATCTTTGATTATACTGGACCTGATCCAAATATGACGGTGACCTTTGTCTGGATGAGAGCCAGCTACATTCACACCAACAGGATGTGGACTCAGCTGCATGTGGCATTTGATGGTTGTAACGAAAACGTCAAAATAAAAACGTTCACACCGGAAGTCACACCTCGTGATCAAAGATGCCAAAGATGCCGCTGTGTGTTAGCCGGGCGTAAGTTACAGTACCCCACCTAATCTCAACGCACAGTCGCTGCCGTTTATAACCGTGGGTTCTGTTGAGTCGCGTCAGCAGAATCCTCCTAAAGAAAAAGGAAACGTTGCTTGACCCGAGGGAAGGGGGGCAATCCCAGGATGCACTGGGTTATGTTAAGGCTGAGGTATGTGGACATTTCAGTCGCTTTCCTTCCCATGTTTTCCTGCGGCCTGCTGCTGTAGTGGATATAAATACACGACACCTCACGACTGAATGGGGAAATCATGACGAATATCTCGCAGAGTGAAGGAAACACGCCCGCGCGGCAGGCAGTCGGCGAGCACTAGAACTGAGCGTGCACTTGGTTTATTTTGTGATCGTAGATTGTCCCAGGGGGAAAAGCGGGATGTGGAATTACTGTAGTAGAATGCCGGACTGGTCCTGGGCAGTCGTTATTCCCACTGACCGATATAACGGGAGGACACAGCCGCCTATCCCAAGTACGGTTCGGACACCTGATCTCTTGAGCCTAGAGCATGGGACCTACAGGAAGAGGGTAGTCACTACGGTATATCATTAAATATGATGACATTCTGAATATTTAAATAATTTTTTGGCGCCATAGTCTTGAGGGCAACTAATTAGTGCCCAAAATATAAAAAAATGTACAATTAAACCAAAACTATGTCCATCTGTCATGTATCAAAAGTCATTATTTCATTGGAGGAGGTCTTTCATTAAAAAAAAATGTATTTCTGTCTTTTCCAACTGTATCCTACTGTGAGACTGTAAACCACAATTCCTCTATTTCTCCGGAGAAAAGAGTAGCTCCAGGTGTCATTTCTGGGACAACATTCATATTTGATGAGGTTTCCCTGAGATGTGCTGCTTCCTGGACTACGCAGCTGACCCCCCCAGCTGGTGGCAAAAGCCTCAAACTGCAGCCTGCCTTCTGCCCTTTAATGGCACTTTGACTTTTCCAATGTGTGTGTGTGTGTGTGTGTGTGTGTGTGTGTGTGTGTGTGTGTGTGTGTGTGTGTGTGTGTGTGTGTGTGTGTGTGTGTGTGTGTGTGTGTGTGTGTGTGTGTCTGTGTGAGTGTGTGTGTGTGTGTGTGTGAGTGTGTGTGTATGTGTGTGTGTGAGTGTGTGTGTGTTTGTGTGAGTGTGTGTGTGTGTGTGTGTCTGTGTGCCCGTGCACGCATGTGTGCAGACAAGAGGACATTCAGATCTAATTGTGTCATAATCCAATAACAATTGCACAATCGGATTGGCACTTCGTGTGTATCCATCCTAGTCGTGTCCATTTTGCCATGCTAGTAATTCTTTAGCATGTTAGCTTAGCTATACTTTATTCTTACATTGTCTCCGTGCGTCTTTCCCTGCATCTTTCTATTTGATCTCATGTTCACTTTCCCCGGTCAATCTGGTATCCGCTTAGAGTTAAGCTAAATCACTGTTCGGACAACTTTCACCCCTAATCCTCTGATCCAAGACAGAACTGCTAGGCTCTTCAGAGAATCTACACCAGGACCGCCCGAAGACAAAGCCACACAGTGTGAGGATTAGAACGAATAAACTAGTGTTCACAGTGTGCACACGGCTAATATACAACCTAAACAGTCCCGAAGAAAATTAATCAACGCTTAAACGGCGTATGCTGAGTAAGATCCAGTGACGCCTTGACCTCAGGGACCATGACTAGCGAGGTTCTGGTGATCTTACTACACACACACACACACACACACACACGGACAAACAAAGATACACCGACGACCAAGACAAGCAGGACGCGATTGGACTGTCAGAGGTTGTGTGGTCCCACGAACGAGTGAGTGACCGTCTAAATGAAGACCGACAAGCAGACGGACAGACAACCTCTGGGGTGTGGCACCTACACACAAACACACACACACACACAGACACACACACACACACACACACACACACACACTGCAGCTGGCTGCTCCTCTGGTACAGTAGAATACATCAACCATGTCAGACTGTGTACTTTCTCACAGACCGGGTGATGTCTGCATGAAACATCTCTTGTCTTCCCTTCAACCCCATGTTGGGCATCTGCTTAGATAGACGGGGGGGGGGATGCCCAGTAGGGGGGCTCGTACATCCAACATGACAATGTGTTTTTTTTGTGCATGGTTGTGTGTGTGTGTGACAGTGTGAATAGTCAAGTTGTGGATTATCGTGGCCTGTTCTTTATCATGGGTTAATGCGTTGAGACGGCTGGCGGTTGTATTCCTCACTATTGGAGGGAGGATGTTAAAGGGATTCAGGCCCAACCTGGAACAGTGGTTTCTGGCTCAGCCAGTCTGACTGTAACACACACTAGGACGACAGCTACAACGCTATTCATAATAATATTTTCCACACAAATAACAACGCACACAAAATGCATTTGCGCGGTTCACTTCAAAGCTTGAACAACATATTTATATAGTATTTCTCTTACAAGGACGTGTTGGTCTACGCGTGTTTCATAAAATGTCGGCGTTTCAAACATGCATCGGGGCGGAGACTCGCCTGTTTATTGTGGCCGTGAAACCGAATGGACCATCGTGTTCAGAGAATAAAACCTTAATAGTCGACGGAAATAGTACCAGTGTGCATTGGTCACTTTCCTTTTATTTGGTGAAGAGGCTGAAACGAGCTAAATTCTACATTCTCCTCTTTCCATTATAAGAAACCACTATTGTCCAAGCAATGATCTCTATGGGCTCTAGGGAATATTATAGGGGTGGGTGGGGGGTTTGGGGGCAGGCCTGCCTAACCCAAAATCACACACATTCCGTCCACAATAACAGCATGCATGTGCCAAACCAGCACGTTAACAGTGACTTAGTAGGCATATCCGTCGTAATAGGAGATTTCACCGCCCTGACAAACAGGACGTAGAAGCGGACGCTGGGCGGCTATATAGCATTAGTTCATGCAGACGCTGGGCGGCTATATAGCATTAGTTCATGCAGACGCTGGGCGGCTATATAGCATTAGTTCATGCAGACGCTGGGCGGCTACATAGCATTAGTTTATGCAGACGCTGGGCGGCTATATAGCATTAGTTCATGCAGACGCTGGACGGCTATATAGCATTAGTTCATGCAGACGCTGGACGGCTATATAGCATTAGTTCATGCAGACGCTGGGCGGCTATATAGCATGAGTTCATGCAGACGCTGGGCGGCTATATAGCATTAGTTCATGCAGACGCTGCCTGTGCATGATGCCCGACCCATCACCGTACCCAATCACAGTGGTGCATCATGGTGGAAATGCTGCAAAATGCACAACCGCAAAAGCATCGTTCGTGCGCCTGCACGGACAATTGATTTCAATGGCAGTCTGCAGAGGCATGTGAATAACATTTATGAGCACCTTATTACAGGCCTATAATAACATGGAGCACCTTATTACAGGCCTATAATAACATGAGCACCTTATTACAGGCCTATAATAACATGGATCACCTTATTACAGGCCTATAATAACATGGAGCACCTTATTACAGGCCTATAATAACAGGCCTATAATAACATGGAGCACCTTATTACAGGCCTATAATAACATGAGGCCTATAATAACATGAGCACCTTATTACAGGCCTATAATAACATGGAGCACCTTATTACAGGCCTATAATAACATGGAGCACCTTATTACAGGCCTATAATAACATGGAGCACCTTATTACAGGCCTATAATAACATGGAGCACCTTATTACAGGCCTATAATAACATGGAGCACCTTATTACAGGCCTATAATAACATGGAGCACTTTATTACAGGCATATAATAACATGACCACCTTATTACAGGCCTATAATAACATGAGCACCTTATTACAGGCCTATAATAACATGGAGCACCTTATTACAGGCCTATAATAACATGGAGCACCTTATTCCAGGCCTATAATAACATAGAGCACCTTATTACAGGCCTATAATAACATGGAGCACCTTATTACAGGCCTATAATAACATGGAGCACCTTATTACAGGCCTATAATAACATGGAGCACCTTATTACAGGCCTATAATAACATGGAGCACCTTATTACAGGCCTATAATAACATGGAGCACCTTATTACAGGCCTATAATAACATGAGCACCTTATTACAGGCCTATAATAACATGGAGCACCTTATTACAGGCCTATAATAACATGGAGCACCTTATTACAGGCCTATAATAACATGGAGCACCTTATTACAGGCCTATAATAACATGGAGCACCTTATTACAGGCCTATAATAACATGGAGCACCTTATTACAGGCCTATAATAACATGGAGCACCTTATTACAGGCCTATAATAACATGGAGCACCTTATTACAGGCCTATAATAACATGGAGCACCTTATTACAGGCCTATAATAACATGGAGCACCTTATTACAGGCCTATAATAACATGGAGCACCTTATTACAGGCCTATAATAACATGGAGCACCTTATTACAGGCCTATAATAACATGGAGCACCTTATTACAGGCCTATAATAACATGGAGCACCTTATTACAGGCCTATAATAACATGGAGCACCTTATTACAGGCCTATAATAACATGGAGCACCTTATTACAGGCCTATAATAACATGGAGCACCTTATTACAGGCCAATAATAACATGGAGCACCTTATTACAGGCCTATAATAACATGGAGCACCTTATTACAGGCCTATAATAACATGGAGCACCTTATTACAGGCCTATAATAACATGGAGCACCTTATTACAGGCCTATAATAACATGGAGCACCTTATTACAGGCCTATAATAACATGGAGCACCTTATTACAGGCCTATAATAACATGGAGCACCTTATTACAGGCCTATAATAACATGGAGCACCTTAGGCCTTACAGGCCTATAATAACATGGAGCACCTTATTACAGGCCTATAATAACATGGAGCACCTTATTACAGGCCTATAATAACATGGAGCACCTTATTACAGGCCTATAATAACATGGAGCACCTTATTACAGGCCTATAATAACATGGAGCACCTTATTACAGGCCTATAATAACATGGAGCACCTTATTACAGGCCAATAATAACATGGAGCACCTTATTACAGGCCTATAATAACATGGAGCACCTTATAACAGGCCTATAATAACATGGAGCACCTTATTACAGGCCAATAATAACATGGAGCTGGTTTCACAGATACAGATGCATGGACAGTTCCATCACATCCGAGCCTCACATATGCGATCAGACATATGCATTGGTAAACCAGCCGAATGTAACCCTAGGAAGGCGTGCAATCTGCAGGTTCTCAAGTGTAATACACACAAATATATATATAAATGTTAGTAATACATGCACACTTTGCATCTGGCCCAATGGGATCACCATGTTCTCCTAACTCACAGTGATGCGGGGGATGTTCTTCTTTCCCTGGTAGCCTTGGCCGGACATCTTCTGTCGTGTCGCTGCGCTCGGAGGACCGCAATCAATGCAACGGACGTGTTCGGGAATAAATAGGTTGCGCCGGGTTCTATGCAGACCGTTATTACGGTGGATAAGCAAATGCGAATATATGCAAAGAAACAGACAGAGAGATCCCGCAAGGAGTCGTGCGTCCTGGAGGGGGAGAAGAATCGCAGCTCCGAATCACGTCCTCACTCCGGTTCTCCGCCCGATGCACCAAACCGAGGAGCCAGACCGACTCCCACCCACACGGGGGGGCTTCACTCCACCGAGGAGCCCACCGTGCATGCGCATGCGCAGAGCCCCGCCCTAGACCATATACCTCCTGGGGCCTATAGAGGGCCTATTTCTCAGCCTGGATTAGGGCACTAGGTTGTATTGTGGACTAAATCTATAGCTGGTGCCTGTGTGGTGTTGAAACTCCACCACATGGGTTATTGTTGGACCTATATGTGTATGCTATATGGCTTTGGTTTGGTCAATGTCGAATAATAACCCAAAAATCATAGATCAATGTATTAAATTATGTTATTACCAATACAACAATAACAATCTGGTGTGATTTGATGTGGATAACAGCATATGTGAATTAAATTATGTTATTACCACTAAACAACAACCTGGTGTGATTTGATATGAATAACAACATACGTGTATTAAATTATGTTATTACCAATAAACAACAATCTGGTGTGATTTGATATGAATAACAGCATACGTGACTTCTAATAACCTTATAACCCACTATTATCATAATCTGCCTGACATAGGTACATACATTACACAGCCCCTCCCTTTATATAATTAAGTATTTAGTATGGGACCCTATGGAGGAACGTCAGCTCACATAAGCAACTGCTCCCCCTAGTGGCCACACGCCACCGTGGAGAACGAGTGGACATCGAACGGGTTAACTGACACAATACAATACTATGCAATATGCACAATGCGTTTTTATTATAGGCGTAGGCCGATGCAGTGAGGTGCATGTGTAGCCGACCAGAACAAGCACACCCACGGTTAGAAAGACACAGGAGGATCTCCATAATACTATAGTAATAGTAATACTCCACGTATTATATACAAGTGACCACCCTGCACAGCATATCTATAGTTTATACGAGCTCATTGGGACATACAGGTACCCACTACTCAAGACAAAGTGGGGCGTATGAGGATGTCAAATGTGGTCTGGGGTCAGCTTTACTGCACAGAGTCCATATCTTATCATGCAACTTCAATGTGCAATTACCCCGGGCAGAACCAGTCCGATCACACCATCATCATCAGCACTATAGACTTGTACGTGTAAAATAGCTGCAAGCGACCATCACATTTTTAGAGAAACCATTGCATCCCCCATACCCCCCCACCCCCACCCCGGATAAGTGAGCACTCATAAAAACAGGTGCAAAAAACGAATGCATATATTTTATTTCATCCAGTGTGCATGGCTATAAGCGCACACACGTCCACAGCTCTTACCCTGTCGTCCAGGTTTTGCAGGGCAGACTTGCCTCTGCTCTCCCTGATCTCGACCCTGGGCTGGGAGATGTCCGTCTGCCGGTCAATGACCCGCTCATCAGCGCTCCTTCTGCCGGCCCCCTGCAGGGACTGGAAGTCCAATGTCTTGCTGTCGCCGGAGCCCTCAACCGGACAGAACATGCCACAGAACTTCTGCCGCGGCTTGGGGCTCCCGGAGCCCATGTTCTGGAAGAAGGCAGGGACTTCCCCGGCTGTCGACATGCCTGCACCGCGGGGGGGGTTCCTGCGTGAGATCTGATCCGGGGTGGCGGCTGCGTGCAGACTGCGATGTGTGCGCCCGGGTGCCACCGCCTTATCGCCGCTTGGTAACTGCAGTTGACCGCACCGTGCACTGGTTCAGCAGCGCTGCACGCACGCACGCACGGTGTGGGAAGGAAGATGGGAATGCATGGGCACGCGCGATGAATAAACAGCACATGCACGAGATTATTTGAAATGACAATGCAACAAATATACATATTTGCATCATCGGATAGGAGGATACAAATATGAGCTCATCACATGCAATGACTCAGAGATGCATTCAGACTTCACCACATTTTCTGTCGCAATTACCACCATTTCCAATGGAGAGGAGCTGCATATTCTGAACCCATATGTAACTGCTTGCTCGTGTTATGGACAATAGTCATACGTCATGTTGCAAACAAACAACCATAATCTAGCCCAATCTTTCTCTGACATATTCCAATGTGCAATGAGTTGGAAATATTCGTTTACCTCTATAGGGTGCAACTGGTGCCTGGTGACAGGGTGCCCCGGTGCTGTCTGTCCGGATGAGTGATAACCAAATCATACACCACTATAGGACAATGATCTGATCATCAAAGCATCACTGTAACTTCTTCTAGGATGCAAAGAACTTGACATTTGTGCGAGGCTTTTTTAAAGTTGGGTGTGAAGGCGAGCTTGCATGCCCCAGTTAACCCTGTCACGCCCGGCTGAACAATAAAGGGCGCTGTCCGTTCAGCACCGTCTCCATCACAAGTGACTGTACCGTCTGCAGAGTCAAGTGCCCCGTGTGAACGGAAAGTCTTGACAGGAGTTAGTAATCTTTTGAATTCTCTCTCCTGTGCACATATACCGGACGAATCCATGGCTTTGCTGCAGGTTTTATATCTAACATCCCAATTCGGATCATTTCCCAGCATGCAGTAGCCTCATTTTATAGTGTTGGCAACTATGAATTTGTCTCAAGACAGACGTAGATAGATAGATAATTTCACTTAGGCTGGTTAAAGATGAACACCCTGGTTTGTGATATAGTCGACCTCATAAAAAAATCAATAATCAGTTTATTTCTCACTCAGAAATAGAATGGTGTTGTAATGCTGTTTTTATTAATAGCATAGTATAAGTCGTTCAGCTGACCCTCATATTAACTAAGTTGCAGTAGTCTAATGAGGGCATAAAGTTATTTTTATTTCAAACCCACGACCCTGCCAATTGATCAAAATAATCAATTGGAGAAAAAAATCGAAAGTAGATCTGGAATAATTCCTGATCAAAATACAAACCAAATATGCCCATTTTTAACAGACGCGATGCCACGGTTCCCCTGACAGACAGAGCTAATACCCAGTTTCCATAACAACAAAGTACGCTATGAAATGGGCTGCTTCTCTACCCTCTCCCAGGGGGATTTAACAGCCAGTGTCTGAGTGAGCTTTAGGGCTGTCTTGGTAAGAACCGGGTGGAGGAGATGGGTGGATGATAGCAGGTTTACATGTCATTTTTAGTGCACAATTATACTGCATTTACTGAGGCAGTGGGGAAAGCAGGGGATGAAAGCTTTTGCCAAAGGAGCAGTGGGCTAAATTGAAACACGTGGTGCTGTAGCACAAATGCATCTGAGGCAGCAGTCTGGACCACACAAGGCCATAGAACAAAGAGTTATTAAATGCACATGCAAATCCTCTATGTTCACACATACAGTGCCTCCTAGAATTATTGGCAACCATGGGAACTTGTGCATGTAATACTTTGGAATAACTGGAGTCATGGAATCACCTTTTGGTAAGCCAATAATTCTGGAGCGTATTTTGGTAATTTGACCACCCTACCAAACCCTACTAACAAATAAAATGAGGAAAGTATAGCTTGGACAATGAAATACAAATGTGCAGTGTATTCTCATATAGAGTGCAGTGAACTTTAATACAGACAGTGTTCAAATAGTACTACATCTATTATATACTGTTGCTTATTTTTTGCATTGAATTTCATTCTTCCTAGAGTGGGTAGAGAAGGTTTTTCATTTCCAAACAAGATTGATCACTGCTTTTAGTGACACACACACACAGCCTTTCTCTCTCCATTCTCCCTCCTACCTCATTCCATCTCTACTGTCTACACCTTCCCATACGGAACCTCAGAACACCTGATTCCAGCCAATCCTGAGATGGCAAGTTTTCCAGCTCCTCCCACTGCAGCTTGTGGTGTTACCATGGGTTACAGGGCGGTGGCAAGTTCTTTATTCCCAGTAAAAACGCCACCCGCCCCTTTTTAATAAGCCAGACATCACACAGACCACCACGTTTAGCCTGCTTTTGCTGATATTATTAAAAATAAAAATACTGAGAACATGATGCGTATGAGAAATTATAACACATATAAAAACACTTAAGAAAAATGTAAACATATATATATATCTCTCTCCAGACTGTCAGTGTGCTAAACGCAGATTGAGAATCAGAAGATGCAAATGTGTTTTGCGTGGAGTCCTTTCTACTAAATAAATCTCATGTTATGCAACCAGAAGCCAGGGCTTCCCAACAACACACAAAGCACAGCGCATACACTTTTTCACCACTAGAGGACAGCATTTGTAATATTTACTTAACAAGACAATAACAGACACTTCTACCTTTAGTCTCTGCAAGTGGGCTGTAATTAACCAGTTGTTTGAGTGACTTGCATATATGAGCTACGTGTATGCCCAAGAACTGACAGATAATCTGAGATGAAATACTATACTGACAGGTTGTATGTGAGCATTTTTTCTCAAATAGCTATTAAAAGTGTGGATCTTAAAGACATCTAAAATCATCTACAATCTGCAAAACAGTGTTGGTCGTATTGCACAACAGCAGTGAGAGAATGTCGGGAGGAGGCTGAACTAGGCCTGTGTCCATGCTGATGACATTATAAGCTCGACTGCCTGACAAATGACATTGCAGGCGTGCGCTCAGCGAAACATTCAGTGATGTACGTCTACTCTGGACCTTGCCTTGTCGAAAGCCAGGCTTTCCTTAACGACTACGGAGGCAATGGCAATGGAGTGAATGAGTATGGCAACGACAGATAAATCATATTAAAGCTCTGTGACACGTGGCCAGGAGTAATCGGGTGAGGTCTGAAGACTGGATAGCAACCATTACACTGCTGTACTCAGCAAATCTATACGAGACAAACTGAGTTGGTACAAATCGTTATCAACGCTACCCCCAAATGTCACAACGGGGCACAACATGAAACAATGGATTCGATACAGTCGTGACGCGATGCATTTTAGTCTACGGCCGTCTCTAGTCGATCACGCAAACTAACAAAAACGAATAATTTGAGAATTTTCTATCACATTTTCTTTATTCCATTTTCCATTAAGGGGGATTTTATTTCATTGAAATCAAAAAGATGTATGATTACAATAAGTACAGTTGCCATAGTTATCCGAAGGGAACACGTTCCTTTTCACTTTGGGCCTTGCAAAAGTGTCTGTCTTATATACTTATTCGTACTGTAGTGAAAGCATAATATTCCTTAAATCCCTAATGCCATCACCCCTACAGTACGAGTTCAGACTCTAATGTCACAACAATCCAGACAATAGAACTCACGGATCAAACCCAAATCCAGCCATGGGGAAACAGCTGATCGCCAATAGAGTAGCCTCTTACCATCTGCGGAACGGAAAGACAGCGAGAACAACACAGTCACAACGAAGGCTCTGGATGGGGTGAAACGCATGACTGCCGTGTACAGGAAAATGAACAGAAAATATTAGAATAAGCATTTATGTTAGCTATGTTTAATGGTGGAGTGCTGGTTCTTACAGACCATTGTACGTCTTAAGTCTCCATGTAGAAATAAGCAGGCCTCACGCTATCCAGGACACCATACAGTGGAGTCTCAATTTTTCCGTACAAAACATTGATGTCAGTGAACGTTTAATAAGAAATATCAGCCATTTTCCAGTCATTTATGTCAGTTTTGAAAATGCAATTAAAGACAGGCATTTTTTTTAATCATGATTAACAACAAGATAAATGCAATATATATATATGACATAGATACACCTCTGATAATTCAGGTCTCGTACACATCTCAACTGGCTGGCCAAGCAGACTTCCACAATGCACAACATCTGGTGGATCTGGGTTTGAAATGGCCAGAATGGTAACGCAGCTTTAATCAAAACTCACGCGTCATTATGAATACACCACTGGGTGAAAAATAAAATTTAAAAAATACCTAACATTCATGGTACATCTTTTCCGTAGCTCTTAACAAAACAAACACTCTTAAAGGCATGCTCACATTTCCTGGTTTCTTTTCATTGGCCCATCTAGGCGAGAGAGAGTCTCATCCAGCCACTGTCGTAGGTGGGAAAACTCTTGGGCTTCTTCTACCTGCTAAACCTCTGGCGCAGTCAGCTTCCTTCTGTTCTAGGCAATTACAGAGTACTGGGCCAAGTGTCTAGAGGAGTTATGTTTGGTTTTATGTATCGCCCCGCTAGTGCGAAACCCACCCGTAACACAGAATTACACCCAAACACGGGGGGAAAAGGCATACGACCTTTCTCTTATCCTTGAAAAAGCTAATACAAACGGGCGAGGAAGATAAACAGGTGCCGAGGAGGAGAAGGCAACACATTTGTCCTGAGAACAGAACGCGGCTTTTTTTGTGGTCCACACACGGGGTTCTGAAAAAGGGACATGCTCTAGGAGGAGGTGGGACGAAGCAGAACAGGAGACCGGGGACTCGGATGGGGGGATTGGGAGAGGAAGGGAGAGTACGAGAACGGACTGGCAATCTTCGCACAATAGCCACATTTCAACTCGCAGCCAATCCTCAGGCACTTCTATAGCTGAATGCTCAGAAAGAGCTGGTAGGGGGCGTCGTCAACCTCTTCCCAATGTATACCCTGAGGGAAGAGAGACGAGGAACAGTAAATCCCAGAGACACTTACTAGTAGCATGTTAGCGACAGGGGAGAGATGTGGAGATATGCTGTCAGACAGCGTGTATTAGAGGTGCGGTGTAGCAGGTGTCCATCCAGCCAGCAGCAAGGGCCTATGAATTGCAGCTGCCTACAGTCTGCCGGGCGCCACACGCCCTCTGCTGGTCAACACGGGACATGACACATCAGTATTTCTGTGTGTTTAACTGGGAATTATCGGGGGGTCAGGAAATACTCGGCCCTTGAGTAAGACTGACAAATATGTCACTAGGATTAAAATATATTTTCACACACCATTAAATCATAAAATATTTCCCAAACAACGTATTGTGTGTGACCTTTTCCTGGTTTGACTAGCACATTGTGTTCACTCATGAGAGTTCACAGTGTGAAGACTTGTAGGCACATCTATGTGGTGACATCAGATTTAAACCTCATGACTGGTTCAGTTTGTCCATACATTTGTTTAGGTGCAAACACACAACAACCCAACTCGGTGTGAGTCTACAAATGAGTGTGTTGATTACCGTTGCATTTGCTCACGTTCTAAGCAGCGCTGTTCTATGAGTATCGGACCCCCCGATGGCAGAACAATCCTACGATTATTCCTGAAGTATATTCAATATTCAAATTCATCGGGATCCTCTTTCAACTTAATAGAATCGTTTGACTGTCCAAGAGATTCCCTCTGGGAGTCGTTTCGTGCACATACAACGATCTGAATAAATCTGAATAAATCTGACACTAATGACATATCTTATGTTTTCGTCCACACGATCACCTCGACGTGCTCTTACCCGAGGCCCAGGACCAGGATGTGTGACAGCAGCAGTGACGGGATGAACACTTTGAGGAACTCTGCCGAGAAAACGCCCCCTTTCTTCATCACCCCGGTCTTCCTCATGCTGAGCGTATCTGAACGACGAGGGTGACGAAAATGGAACTCTCTACGGGATGAGGACAGGTTGCCGTTATATAGCCGTGACCGGGTTACAATTCTCAGCACGTACATACATACATACATACATACATACGTTAATATGACAAGTCTGCACACCCGTTTGTCAAAATGCCTAACCAGTTTCTGCTGTGAAGAAGTGAGACAAAGATAAATCGTGTCAGGACTTTTTCCACCTTTAATGTGGACCTATGACGTGAACAATTAAATAAAAAACAAACTGAAATCTTTAAGGGGGAGAAATGAAATAAAAATAAACTTACAATAACCTGGTTGTGTGCACATCACAAAAGCCTGCCATTTTAACAGGGGTGTGTAGACTTTTTATACCCACTGTAGCTCATTAGCATAATGCAGCGTGTCTGTTTTAGGGGGCCAATGGGACTGTGTTCACTACTCACTTGGGAGGGATGTTCTCGGGCCGACTGGACCAGTCAGCGACCCAGTCAGAGTCTTTCATCAGGATGTCCATGTCTCTCTCCTTATCCAGGACATCTTCCTCCTCCTGTACATGGACACACACACACACACCCACAGAACATTAGACACAGACCTCAGAACAGTTAACGAGCCGGACATCCCCTAACCAGTCAGTGACATGAATGTAGTACGCGGTAGGACCAAATTATTAGTCACTGGGTGTGATAGGACTTCACTGATATTATATTGCTGACGGCCCATACAACTAAAGCTGTGTGTAAACCTGTGCTTACGGCCACAGCCTCTGTTCTCAACTCCATTCAGCAACAGGCAACACTGTGTCCATGACACTGACGTCCCGGGCCAGTTTGTGTGTAGCTGTAACAGTAGCTAGCAGCTGTGCCTATTGCCGTAACACATGACCTCCCTCCGACGAAACAACGATCAAAAAGCCGTTCGCTGTCATTCCCATAGATACCCAGACCGAGCGGAGGATAAGCGGGGGATGGGGGGAAGCAGATTCTATTGCCATGGAAACAAACGTGACGTAGGTAGATCGGGCGGATTGAGCATTAACTCTTACTTGGCTGGCTCTTCGGCTGCCGCTCGTGTCCACGTCGAAGATAATCTGTCCGTCGTGAAGGTCCTCCTGGGGACTGTGAGGGCGAGGTGGACTGCAGTGGCACAGCATAGAAAGGGTTAACGCAAGTAGCCGGACGTCAGAACATGTCTCTATTACTGCACGAGAATCTACATCTGTAGACAGTTACGGAGTGTCTTTAAATTCCATTTTTACTAGTGAAAAGACTTTGCCTACTGCGGCTACATTTTTGTGCAAACCTTCGTAATGTCAAGTAGCATTCAAGCTCCTAACTTCAACGTGGATGGATACGTGCGTGTTGTCTGACCATCTATCTGTTTGTTTCTGCGTCTACCACGCCCGGCTGACCCTGGCCGATCAGATAAACCAATGTTTATGGCAGGGCCACAGCCTCACAGAGACAGAAGGAAAAGCACACAGTGTGGATTCATGCCTGGTGATGGATCCCAATGTGCAAACACAGGTGATGGTTTACAATAGAAAACCATTTCTATTTATAGTGCTCCTACCAGCATACATGGTACAATATCAATTAGTAGATTTCCTCTACATACATGTCAGGCTAGCATGTCACACCGGTCATTTTAAGAAGTAGTAAGTAATGAAGAGAAAAACTGAATATAAATAATAAATGAATAATAAATAAATGTTAACTTCACCTTGTCTTAGGTCAAACCGACGCCGAATTATAACCGTCCGCACTGTAGCGCCCCCTACCTGTCACAGGAAGAGTTGCTGCGGCTCGACTCGTGCTGCGCGTCCAGCAGAATCCTCTCCATGTCTCCGTTATGGATTGACGATGAGGAGGGTACGTGCTCCAAACCCCCCACCATAGCCTCCACCTCCTCCTCCACCTCAGGAAGGGGGAGCAACCCAAGGGCCTGGCCCACAGCGGGGCCCGACTGAGCCAACTGTGATGCAGCACTGGCCGCGGCTCTGTTCATCTCCAACTCCACCCAGGACCCTGCAGAACAGACGTGCACAACATTGGCCAGCTCACCGAATGTATTCATTTTTTAACAATCTATCACATAGTGTTTAGAGTAGATGATTACTTTTTTACATGTTCTCTCGGCCTCTTTTATGCAAACATGGCACATTACAAAAATTGTGAACTAATAAAACGTAAAAGATTCTTTAACAGACTGAAAACCCGACATAAAAAAACACCTAGCTAGAAAAACAACAAACACCCGCTTTTCTGTCTCGTCTCCACTGGTAATAGAGACTTTTCTGTCTCGTCTCCACTGGAAATAGAGACTTTTCTGTCTCGTCTCCACTGGAAATAGAGACTTTTCTGTCTCGTCTCCACTGGAAATAGAGACTTTTCTGTCTCGTCTCCACTGGTAATAGAGACTTTTAGCAGTTAGTGTTGCTCTGTGCTGTCGGTTTACACCCCCTGCTGTGGTATACGTGCCATGACCAACCCTCACTGGTCCGTGCTCCTACGTGAGCCCAGACAGGAACTCACTACAGGGAAGTGTGCCAATTACAGACAGGAGACAAACTATAGAGAGACACTGGAGAGACTTCTAGTCTCTCAGGGCCTCTGTCTTCTCTCTCTCTCCCTCCCACTCCCTCTCACCCACCCTCCTTCCCACCCTCCCTCCCACCCTCTCTCCGGCTGTTTTCCTTTGAATATTAACTGTCTTGTTCTCCAAGGAACGGGGAAGCTAGAGCTCAGACACAGAGCACATGACCTCATAGAAGAGTAAACACACTGGTCACACAACAGTTAGCCTAGAAACCTCGCTACCCACCTCAGTCAGCAGCCCCCATCAGCCCCCCCCACCCCCACACTCAGGATCCAGTCTGATCCGGAGGATAACCCAGTAGCCATGCCACTGTTGACAGACCATTGTCTGTGCTCCATGGCCTAAAAGTGGTTGCCATAACACCAGTGAGCAGAACGTTCTGGACGGTCCCCTCTCCCTCGTGAAGCTGTTATCAGCTGTCATACGGGGTCACAAAGTACCTCTGGACCTGGTCCCGATCCAAAACCCTCAAACCCAGCTGGAACAAAGCTCCTAAACGCAACAGTAACAAAGCCCGCCGCATCCCAACTAAGCTTCGGGAGGCCTTCCACACCGGTCGTGATGGATAAATGAAAACATGGCGGTTCGGTAGGCGGACTGAAATAACACATCCTTGTTCTTTCACTGTGAACTATTCCCAATATACTTGCGTACTTACCAAACAAGAGCAATAATTACTGGTGTGTTGATGCACGTGTATCTGATTTGACTGTCTAATAGAGAATAATAGTTTGAGCCATTGTGAGAACTACACACACCATACACAGTCTGATGCGAGTCCACGTACAGTGTTTACAGACAGGGAGTTGAACAATAACAAACCTTGTTCCCTCCCTGGCCCTCACAGGAGCCGGAAAGTCAATGACACAACATGAACTCTCAGATTTCAGAAAGGCTTCTGAAAAATGTTTGATAAATATCTGCCAACAGGATCTCCATGACAGAATCAAAAACGGACAAAGGCCACAATGCAATGTTCGAAATAGTGTATTGTCCCATTGCAGCGTTTTTTATTTAAGCTTAAATTGTTTTTTCAGGATTTGAACCTTTGGTTTACTTAATATCACGCATCCGCACAATGTAATATCAAGCAGAACTTATACAAAGTAACAAAAAACAATAAACCAATTTGGTTCCTTTGTAAAAAAAAATGCTAATTGCCTATTTAGCTACCACCAACACCCTAACATATTGAATGATGAAGAGGTTCCAGGTTAAATTTATGACAACTGGTGGAATGGTTTCAAATCCACTCACACTAATCCATTTGATCAGCAGATTTCACTAACTACTTTGGCGTGATCGAAAAACTGAGCTTGTTTCTAGTTTAGTTTTCGTTAGCGTTGTCATTTTGTCTCATTATATGTTCTGATCAAAAATGAAACTTTCCTACGACAAGCGACATCGTTTGACAGTGTCCTGGATTTATCTAAAATAATCTCTCCAGAATACTGCTTTAGCAACTCTGGTAATTCTGGCTGTGATTGGACTGTTTTCATTGCAGTTTGCTAGTTAGCCAACACAGGATTAGTGTTGCCAGCCAGCATTTCTCCCTTTGTTTCATATACACCGGTAGTAAAGCCTACCACCATCACCCAGTTCATTACATTATACTGATTAAATTGAATCACTATAATCAAAGCAAAATGCTGCTGCATTAGATTACAATGTAGGCGACTCAAAAAGACTGTTCGGAAATTCACCAGACTCAGTGGCCACAGGTGGTCAAGAGTTTGTACGGCACAGATGTTGCCAGTTGGGACATTTTCCCACCCACTTGGGCTATTTTAAACGATATCCTGCTTGAGAAAATGGACTTGGCTGGTAAATACAATAAAAATAATACAGATATGGTTTTCTAGATAACAAGATGGCACATTTAACAATCTAGTTAGTTACACAATACGTGGTTCAGTATTCCTATACAGAAGGTGTCCTGTGATATCGAGCACTAAGATACAGCCAACAGATCCTTCAAGTTCCGGAAGTTGCGAGACGGAGCCGCCGTGGAT
>CM055760.1:9060787-9195787 GCA_029465975.1 Dallia pectoralis | reverse complement strand
TTCATTAACACGATGCTAAACAGGATTACAGCTGGACTAAAGAGGAAATAATATGGCACCTTTTTGGACTTTGATCACACATTGCAAAGACACTAGGCCCCGTTCCAGGAACGAGAAACAATGTGCTATTGTGGGTTTGTGGAGTCCTTTCCTCATCTCTGAAAACCACAGAGGGTACAACGGTTGAAAACAATATTAGGTTTATAACTGAACGATGCGAGGTAAATGACACGCATCGACACAATGTCATCCTGTTCACAATAACATCGTGAGTTTTTCATGCATATTCATATTGCTTCCCTGCCTAATGTTGAATAAACAACAACAATGGTAACGTAATGGACGACAGAAAGCTTGAAGTAAACATTGGATACCATTGGACAGCATATCTCTGAATTGTCAATCAATCAAAAAAACAGAACACTTTTTAGATCATCAGTTGTCACATTAGTGTTTTGACAGATATCGATCCTGAACCCTAAAACAGAAAGCAAACAAGTACAACAAATAAGTCGACGCACGGTGGCTACGAAAAACTCCCTAGTAGGTTTTATTCAAATCCTACGTCAGCATCCTCATGATCTGGCAAAGAACACCAAATGAGGAAGTGTTGTGACTCCACGCGACTCAATTAGTCGCAAAAGTGTAACCAGAGAGAGTACAGAACAGTGTGTGTCCAGGAATCTTAAGGGAGGGGTTCCCAGGGTTGAAACGAAAGGCTGCACGTAGTTAATGTTTAGACTTTACAAACTCCAGACGTGTCGAGGCCAACGACGCGTTCAACCGTAGAAGCCGTGGAAGAAGACGCAGACACAGAGGAGGATGATGGCGTTGGCGTTGACCACGTTCCTCCATAGGGGTTTCTCAGACGTGTCCGTCAGTTTCCTCTGGATCTCTGCCTGCTGTTCAGGAGTTAGCTTCTGGGCCTTTGTCTTCTCCAAGCCGCAGAAGCTCAGCACAGCCTTCTTGAAACAGTTGGGTTCCTTTGCGGGTTCTACGTAAACACACACGCAGGGATGAAGAAAACAGGGTTTGTGCGTGTAGACGTGCAAAAAAATACACACGCGTGTTTTGGAATAGCGGATGTGTGTGAGAGACCTACCGCTTTCGATATCCATGGAGTCAGAGTCAGAGTCTTGGTTTTCGGTCCAGTTATCTTTCTCCAGATCCACTCTCTCCTCTTTGCTGTTTCTAAGCTGCCAGCACAACCGGTGCAACTGTGAAGAAAAGAAGGACAAACAAATCACACATCACAGATCTGAGGGAAAAAGAACAATCCAATAATATCAGAACTTGCTGTGCAGGTTGGAACTGACATGTTTGTCTTCGATGGGTTTGGTCATGAGGGAAATGGAGATGATCAACACGCAGGAGATGGTGAACAGGATGATGGAGAAGTACAGGTAGTGGACCCCGCAGATGATCTCCGGACAGTTCGTGGGGCTGACACAGCTGCCCGTGCCGTAGGCGAACTCTGCGATCATCCTGGACAAGCCGATCGCCAGGCCAATCGTGAGGCCATAGAACACACCCTGGTGGAGGGGGAGATTACACAAACCGGCGTACATGAGAACCGGGCGGTAAATGGATGTGGTAACCAGGGACCTTTGAGCCAAGTCGGCCGACATTGCAGATAAACCACACGCTATTACACATTACGAGCTCAATTACGTCGCACTGATTAGATGGGGACTCACTGGTTCGTTGACCCGCTTGCAGAATATGGCCAGCATGAACGTGGCGGCGATGGGAGGAGTCAGGTAGCTGGTGATGGACTGGATGTAGTCAAAGAGCTGGCCGCTCTGAGCGGACTGGACCACAGGGATCCAGGCTATGCTCAACCCGATCAGAACCAGGATAAACAACCTATACAGACCGGCCCAATACGGCAGCACGTATCTTAGACGTGTATCAAAACACAAACAGAACCACTAAACACACACACACACATAGAGCGGTGTGTGTGTGTGTGTGTGTGTGTGTGTGTGTGTGTGTGTGCGTGCGTGTGTGTGTGCGTGCGTGTGTGTGTGTGTGCGTGTGTGCGTGCTTGCGTGTGTGTGTGCGTGTGTGTGTGCGTGTGTGTGTGTGTGTGTGTGTGCGTGCGTGCGTGTGTGTGTGTGACTCTACCTCCCGGCTAACATGAGTTCTCTCTCGGAGGCGGAGCCACGTATCTTTGTGTAGATGTCCATGGTGAACAGGGTGCTGGCGCTGTTGAAGATGGACGTGAGCGAGCTCATCAGAGAGGCCATCATCACGGACAGCATCAGGCCACGCAGACCTGCATAACAGTGGGGTTAGGGGTAATGTAAGGGTTAATGCTAGGGTCGGGGTTAATGTTAGGGTCAAGGTTAAGTTTAGGGTTAATGTTAGGGATAGGGTTAATGTTAGGATAAATGTTAGGGTCAAGGTTAATGCTAGGGTTGGGGTTAATGTTAGGGTTGGGGTTAATGGTATGGTTGGGGTTAGGTTTATGGTTGGGGTTAATGTTAGGGTTATGGTTACTGTTAGGGTTAATGTGTCTTTTTGGACTAGAGTCTGTAATGGGCTAGTGTCTTTTTGGGCTAGTGTTTTTTAGGGCTAGTCCCTGGATGGGCTAGTGTCTTTTAGGGCTAGTCCCTGGATGGGCTATAGTGTCTACAGTTTCACCCACCATTTGGCATGAGGTCCACGACCATTTTGGGATAGGCGATATTGGTGCAGCCCACGGGCGTCCCACACGATGCTATACACTTCTCTGGTTCCACACACGCCACCTCGTCGGCATACAGGATCCGACTGATCATGCCGGGGAACACCATGAGGAACATGGGCAGAAGCTTCAGGTAGCCACAGAGGATACAGCCGGCTTTGACGTGAGACAGGCTCTTAGCGGACAGGCAACGCTGCACAATCACCTGGCGGATAAAGGAGAGGAAAAGACCTGACGGTTGGAATTTCTGAGGCTCGGTTTTCATGGTTAAAACATTAAAGGTTGGTACACAACGACGACTGTTTTCGTTTTGCATGCAAATGCGAAAAATACTTAAAGTTTTAAGAGAATAGAGCCAAAATGTTTTCCTTTCCAAACCTGACGGGACACAAACCCTATTTCCTCATTCCTGCGTGTGTGTTTATTATTAATAAGAGAAACATGAACACATACATGCTTAAGAGTTCTGGTTATTGAATAGGCTATCTCAACATTGCACTTCATTTACCAAGTGTGAATCAACATACCGTTCTTTCTTCACTCAGCTCTGTGCAGTCGACACTTAATCTTATCTTTGTCACCGAGAAAGCATTCGCTTCAAGCTAACAGGGTCTGTCTCGTTGCGGTCGCTTAAGATAAACAAGCTCAAAGCTGTGACCGTGATAATGCTTCACAAATTAGTTTAACTGGGTGTGGTGGACTGGAATAGTATCCAGGCCATGTGTCCGAGCGCATAAACAATACACCTCAGAAGTTTGTGTTTATTTACACATAAGCAGCAGGTTACCTGATCGGTGCACCAGTACCAGGTGGCCTGGATAGTGAGCCCAAACACCAGGCCGGGCCACGGCAAGTCGCCCGTAATGGCGTTCCTGAAGATGTGGAAGGAGTCAGGTCGAGGGGTGTAGCAGGACTTGCTGATGTTGACGTCCGTCACGAAAGGTATGGCCTCCATGTAGCGGGTCTGGAAGTTATCGTAACCTCCCACTTCGTTGAAGGCTGTGGAGAAAGTGGGAGACAGAGAGAGAGAGAGAGAGAGAGAGGGATGGAGAGAGAGGGAGAGAGAGAGAGAGGGGGAGAGAGAGAGGGGAGAGAGGGGGAGAGAGAGAGAGAGAGAGAGGGGGAGAGAGAGGGATGGAGAGAGAGAGAGAGAGAGAGAGAGAGGGAGAGAGAGAGAGAGAGGGAGAGAGAGAGAGAGAGAGAGAGAGAGAGGGGGAGAGAGAGAGAGGGAGAGAGAGAGAGGGATGGAGAGAGAGAGAGAGGGGGAGAGAGAGAGAGAGAGAGAGAGGGAGAGAGAGAGAGAGAGAGAGAGGGGGAGAGGGGAGAGAGAGAGAGAGAGGGAGAGAGGGGGAGAGAGGGAGACAGAGAGAGAGAGGGAGAGAGGGGGAGAGAGGGAGACAGAGAGAGAGAGGGAGAGAGAGAGAGAGAGAGAGAGAGGGGGAGAGAGAGAGAGAGAGAGAGAGAGAGAGAGAGAGAGAGAGAGAGAGAGAGAGAGAGAGATCACACGAAAGAGTGATGAAGAGCAACTGGAGAGGGCAGATAAATGACAACAGGGTAATGAACAGAGAGATGACAGAGGGGTGGGAGGACAGAGGGATGGAGGGGTGGAGGGGTGGAGGGACAGAGGGATGGAGGGATGGAGGGGTGGAGGGGTGGAGGGGTGGAGGGGTGGAGGGGTGGAGGGACAGAGGGGTGGGGCGATGCATGTAAACATGAAGACACCAGGGTCGCGATGAGGACATTAACCAGGAAGTGGAGACGAGGGTCTGTGTGTTGGTGATGCTAAGGCACTAAGAGACATTACCGAATCCCATGAGGATGAAAGAGCCCACAACCATGATGACGGTTTGCAGAGTGTCCGTGTAGATCACGGCAGCCAGCCCACCTGAGGTAAAAGACACACGTTGAGACAACGTCGGCACTCATTCACGCCAGGTGTTTGGCTGTTTCTTTTTTAAATAATGACTGGTGATGGAATATTCCACTCCACGCTCACTTCACTGTTGAACATACAGGTGCATCACAGGTGCCTACGTGTTCAGGGCCGTGAGTCACCCTATTTTCACTAGGTGAAACATCCACGATGTTTACAACTCCACAAGGTTTATTTCGTTGTGTTTATTTTATTTAGTCGGTTGCGTGACCTGCCATGAGACGGTTGCTAAGTGAACTTAAGTCCAGGCGGAGAATAATGTACCATCGCGGAGAATATTTACAAGGTTTAATCGGAAAGTAGGGGCAATTACTTATGATGCGTTGGAGATAACCGGAATAGGGCATCTACGCTGTTGGCCGAGGATTGCTGTGAATACCTAATACAGCTGTAAGTGACGGACTTTACTCCCGTTTGCTATGGAGCAACAAGCAGCGTTATCGTTAAGACGGCTGTATTGGTTTGCAGAGAGGCAGTCCATTTCATTCACATGTAAGTCACTTAGCAGGTGGTATTTTCCAAAGCCGTTTACAGGAAAGAGTACACTTATTCATACATTTTGCAATCAGATTCTCCAATCAGATTTCCGAATCCAAAACACATTAGTCTTTACAGCTTTACCAACTAAAACACTTTGGACACGGTTCACGTGGGGCTACACATCTGGGGCTACACATCTGGGGCTACACATCTGGGGCTACACATCTGGGGCTACACATCTGGGGCTACACCTGCGGCTACACATCTGGGGCTACACATCAGGGGCTACACATCTGGGGCTACACATCTGGGGCTACACCTGCGGCTACACATCTGGGTCCCCTTTCAATCAATCTACACAGTTATGTGGCATGGTTGAAGAGTTTACCTGTGACTGTGTATAGAGCAGTGATAGACAGCAGAAGAATCACTGCAACGTAGATGTTCAGCCCCAGAGCCTGGTTGATGAAGATGGCCCCGGAGAACATATCTGCCTGAGAGAGAGAAACGACAGAGATTAGAAACGGGACAGAAGACAGGGGTTGTGCTGGCCAGGTGTATTTCTGACAAACATAACGGCGTCTGCAAGAACATTCTAGGGATTTAATTATCAACACCATTCCAAAAGGTTCCAGCGTAAAGATGAAAATCGTAATCGTTTTGTAATGGCAGGGGTAATATATTAAATGTTTTATGATTCATTATATCATTATATATATCCTTACATATATTCTTAAGGTATCCCAATAGAATGTAGGCCTAGCCATACCACAACAAGGTATTTTTGACCACCTGGTGCTGGTGTTAACTTCATTCCTGTTCAACTAGAGCTAATATAATAAATATGAACATATTCTGAACACCTCAGGGAATACAGTGATCATTCATCCGTCGTTGGAATTCACACAGTGTTATTGAATGTTTGTCTCAGTTGAGCTCAATCAACCAAAACACTATGACATGCAGTTACTCTAATGACTGGTCAAACAACAGGTCTGAAGTGGCCCCAACTAAGCTTCCACACTTTAGAGTTCCCTCAGGAACCCCTTCAAAAAGAGACCCGCTGATAAGAAGAGGTTCCTTAAGGATCTGCGGGGTTCTTTTGGGTGATCACTTGTTCCACGTGGACTTACCTTGTCATTTTCATAGGCTCAAACTGACAAATTGACAGTGAACGGAGACGTGGTACTCACAGAGATCTTAGTGAAGATGTAGAGGAACAGCGACAGCACGGAGAGATAAATCCGAATGCGTTGCCCTCCGAACCGCTTTCTCAGGTACTCTGGCATGGTGACCACCTAAACACACCCAGCAGACGTGATTAAACGGTCGAATGTGACACGTGTTGATGCCAATGGGATGGTTACGTGATGTTTACACTGCGATAGCTAGAATGGCCGTTCTCACCCCTGCTTTGATGTAAATGGGGACGAAGAGCCATCCAAGGATTATCACCACAACAAGAGCCTGAATTGGATTAATAAAATGGACAAATGTAGCTTTTTATTTCAACAGCAAATGCATTTTTCTTACAACTGTAAAAGCATTTTTCTTTCAACTGTAAATGTCTCTGTCGTGAGATTGTCACGGTATTGATCTCTATTCTGTTAACTTGTTAAATATGATCGCCTCTCACATTCCATTCAAATCCGCCGGTGGCAATGCCCGCAGCAGCCGCGGTGCCTGCTATGCCAACGAAATGCCCACTGCCAATGTTGCTGGCAAAGAGAGATGCCCCGATCTAAGAATGAGAGAAAGAAAGTAATGAAACAGCATAGAAATTGACGCATATTCATAAAGGAGAACAGCTGAGACTTATTACTGTAGGATAACGTTGTATGAGCTGCCTGGTCCATAGTTCTCTGATGGCTAAGATGCAATAAAATGACACAATTTCCATGTTGCGCTATCAGAAATACTTCAGAAATTGAGTAATCAGAATAGTTATGGTATACGATGTGTGGGCATTCGATGACACAAGATAAGGTAATAATGACATGATGGAACAAGGTATGAGTTGCCCACTTCCAAAGAACGATGCTGAGTATTGGGACAATCCGGGAGAACAAGATATGAACAGCTCGTTAGGAAGTAATAAAGGTGTTAGGTAATGGATTGTCCTGTGGGAAGACTCAAACTCACAGGCCACCACACCATGCTTCTCCCTGCCAGAAAGAATCCTCCCACAGTGGCTCGGTTCGTGCTGACCATAGCCTGAAAAAAGAGAGACAGGTTAAGCCGTGGTAAAAAAAAAGTGGTTTAACCGTGTTAAAGATACTGAATCAGTGTGTGGTTTGTGTGTGGTTACGTGAATGCCGTTGTTGGGGTCTCTTTGGGTTATACAGGAAGTACAAGGAAAATAAACATGTGTGTGGTGTTTAAGTGCATGGTTAGTTACACACTGGTCTACATCTCCCAGACCGTGTTTTTGAGTCAATCCTCAATTAGCATTATAATACATAGATATATGTTGGTCTGACAATATTATTAGATGTGCAGCTGAGAGCATTGACAGATTAGTGCACTTGGTTTTGTTAGATGGCTGGCATAAGAGACTTGACCTGAATTTATTATCAGAATCAGAAGATTCAGAATCTGAATCAGAGTCATATTTACATTTCATACAAGGAAAAGCTTTGGCATAAGGTTTCTGACCTGATTAGTTCAAAATCTAGAGTACCAGCCCAGTCGCAAAAGAATCCTTTTGAAGGCCATCTGTATTCATTGTTAAAGTAAATATTGAATATCATGATATATATTCCATTTATGTCTAAGAACTTTGTCATATTATCACACATGCAGAAGTACATGAAACACAATTCAGAAACGTGTAGAGATTTTTTGTGGGTTTTTAATTTATTTCCATCAAACATCTGCACATTTAACCTTAACACTTAACTTAACCACGCCATGTCTCTCTGTATCATTGTTCAGGAGTTAACTATTCACAGGCAAATGTATTTGCAGACATGTCAATGGAAAAACTCAGCCGACTCACCCATATTCCCACGGCCAAGACGACCAAAAAGTAGATCACAATAACGGATATATCCGCCGCGTTGGCGACAGCCACTGTGCCATTGTTGGGTGCATTCCTGACCGCAGCAAACCCAAAGTAATCCCCCTGCATGTTGTCTAGTGTGGGCAGAAGAGAGCAGCAGAAGTGACCTGAGGACGGGTGTGTGGTCGACAACTCTACTGCTGTGCTACTGACTCCACTGTCACCTGCACCGCTACTTACATAGTGACCCTGGAGATAGGTATGTGTGTGTATGTGCTTGCCCAGAATTGAGTGTGTGTGTGTAGTAATTGTTAATGACGTGTAAAGGTGTGTATGTGAGCCAGCCTACCAAGAATCTGTGTGTGTGCTTCATTGCAAGACTTGATAAGAAAACAGTGTCTTTATATATTCAGACAAATAGATTATGTAAATATATTCAAACATTGCCTAATTGTTTTTCAACATGCCTTACAAACTAAGATCATCAGCTTACAAAATAGATTGTATCTTACTTTGTTTTAACAGTAAAACAAATAAACCCTAAATAGTGGATGTATTCAACAACTCTTAGATTGATAACTACTTAAAAAAAAAAAAAAAAAAATTCTTATATTATGCCATAAATATTACCCAGGCGCTATAACTGTGCAAGAAAATGCTGTTAAACACAGACAAATTGCATATATTCGTTTAAATTAGTTTGGAGCTTATTATAAAGTCAGTTTGCTAGATGGTCACGATCACCCTGTGAGAAATTGCCTACAGCATAATTCTTGGTTCAAACTTTTATTTTTAAATCATGATTGTCTGGTCCTGTTATTCATTTTTTTCAGGGATGAGACATTTCTGGCAACTTCATCTTCTTTCATGGTTGGTTATTACAATAAGTATTATGACTCCTGTTATTTAAAAAGTCCTCTTCATGTTGCTGGTCAAGAAATGAGTGCATTTTAGGTATACGGTGGAGAATGTATTAATCGGTCACTAGAAATGTGGATTACATTTTCTCCACACTAACAGGTTAGGAGGGCAGAAAGTGCCAAAGACAGCCACTAGGTGGGGCTACAGTCTAAAGCAGCTGTAAGACAACCACTAGGTGGGGCTGCAGTCCAAAGCAGCTGTAAGACAACCACTAGGAGGGGCTACAGTCTAAAGCAGCTGTAAGACAGCCACTAGGTGGGGCTACAGTCCAAAGCAGCCAGAAGACAACAAAGGGCCAGCGTTGTATTCAATTGTGCACATAAAAAAACATACATTATGAAACAGAAAAAAAACAGTTGTTTCACACAAATACTAGCTTCCATCTGACTTCATTGTGTCATAACAGAATTCATTGGAAATCATTTTCCAACAGGGAGACAAAAACCACAACTGCAGCATACACACAATACAGACAATGAAACCTTACGGTGAAGAGAATAAGAGCGTCTCCGAGCGCCTGCCGAATACTAACGTAACCCAAATGTGGGGGTTGGGGGGGAAGAAATTCACATTTAGCAGAACACTTCATGATCAAACAGCTCTTGACTGCAGGGCCGTAGAATCAGCGATGACTAATGCATACGAACATCCTGTTCAACAGAGCGTTAGCACCGAACATGGAAGACACGCATGTGTGCACAAATGTCCACCCACAAACCGCCCGCTGAAAACACACACACACACCAACACCATTCATTGCAATTAAAGATCACACTGAAACGCAGGGCATGAATCCACAAAGGTTCCCAGGGTAGGTAATGTTTTAATGACTGCACATTATTCATTATAATAAACAATGTACTAAAGCACAACTGAAAAATCCAGACACCCATCATGAACCTTTAA
This sequence comes from Dallia pectoralis, assembly GCA_029465975.1. NCBI lineage: Eukaryota > Metazoa > Chordata > Actinopteri > Esociformes > Umbridae > Dallia > Dallia pectoralis. The sequence continues at coordinate 9,185,857 of CM055760.1, read as the reverse complement.
AAGGTGGACATTTACCGATGGGAAGACGTCTGGCACACGTCCACAGAGGAAAGAGAATGCAGGAGCATACAGGAGGACACCACACAGTGACATGGGGGCAAAAGAACAGGTTCAAGTCAATGACATTCTGCTGAACAGTGACATCGGCACTACACTGTGCTACTAAATGAAACGGTTTCCCTAATCAGCATTACAGACAGCCACTCGTGATAGATGCTTAATTGTCCCCACAAAAAACATTCGGTGAAAATGTCACTTGAATGCCAACCAGTCTGTCAGTTAATGATTACCAATAGATAGACAGAGAAAAAAGACAGCTAGCTCTCGGAAGGAGTGCCAGGGGACAGAAAGCCCTGAAGGAGGACTGAGGAGAGGAATGAGAACAGAGGAGATCAGGAGACGAGAAAGTGGAGGAAACAGGAGAACGGTGGAGAGAAGAAAAGGAGATATGCGGGACAATAGGGCGCAGGAGGGAGGAAAAAAAGAGGTCACAAGAAAAAGGAGAAAAGAAAAAGAGGACAGAGGAGAGAGTTGGAGAGGGTAAACGCAGCAAGGGAAAGGTTAGAATAAAGTTCGAAAACCACAGGCAGATACAGGAATGAATTATCCCAATCATGCCTTAATGGAGCGTTAACATGGGCACAAGACGAATAGGAGAGCGATTAGAAAGCGATAAGAGGATAGAGAAAAGGGAATATCGGAAACTTGAGAACGAGGGGAGCAGGGGAGCGGTGAGGGGGACCGGCTAACTAGCTAAAGACTGTCAGGGCGGGGTTGGAAGCGGTCTCAGGGTTGGGGCTCCCCTCCTTCGCTGTCTTGCTGGTCGCTGGTCCAAAGGGTCAGGTTGTCCCGGAGCAGCTGCATGATCAAGGTGGAGTCCTTATAGGAGTCCTCGTTCAGATTGTCCAGGTGTCCGATGGCCTCGTCGAACGCCTCCTTGGCCAGCTTGCACGCCTCCTCGGGGGCGTTCTGGATCTCGTAGTAGAACACGGAGAAGTTGAGCGCCAGGCCCAGGCGGATGGGATGGGTGGCCGCCATGCTTTTGCTTATCTCATAGGCCTCCTTGTAGGCCCCCTCGGAGGACTCCACAGCGGAGGCCCTCTTCTCCGCCGTCGCCACCTCGGCCAGATAGCGGTAGTAATCGCCCTTCATCTTCAGGTAGAACACCTTGCTCTCCAGCTGGTCTTCGCCGCAGCTCTTGATGAGGAACTGGTCGAGGAGGTTGAGCACATCCTGGCAGACCGTCTCCAGCTCCTTCTCAATGGTTTCCCGGTAGACCTTCACCAGCTCCAGCTTCTTCTCATTGCCGTCAGCCATGGCCCTCTGCTCGATGCTGGAGGTTACGCGCCAGGAGGACCGCCGGGCGCCCACCACGTTCTTGTAGGCCACCGAAAGCAAGTTGCGGTCGTCATTACTCAGGGGTTCGCTCAGCTCGGTTACCTGATGAGGACAGAAACATTATAATAATGTGCCAAATACAAATGTAATACTTTGAATACTACACTGCACGGATATGTTTCTCCCAATGAATGCTTTCGTAGTCCCACTACTCACAGGATTAAGTGTTAGTAAGGAAGTGTTGTTTTACAGCGAAGACCGTTTGTGTGTGTGTCAAAAGATGCATGATCACTACAAAACCTAAAAAATCGGAATGTATTTTATGAAATAAGAGATTTTTATGTAATAAATTAAAGGTAATCGTTATCGATCCACCCGATTGCAGTCAGTTCCGCCCTGGCAGTCAAGCGATCTGTGGGTACGTTCGAGTAGCGGAGCCACATCTGTCCGATCATACGTTGCCATCGTCGTGCCTGGTATCAAGTTCACCATTATTATGCAATCAACAGCAATTACAGAAAACGCACGATAGGCTTTCAAGCTCGGACGGTGTTTTTTTGCATTAACTCGGCCAGAGTGATGTAGGAAACAAGCTGCGTTGCCCCCGTTCAGTCTGGGCTGCTACTGCAGCAACGAGCCACAGCAGACAGAATGAACGCACCCAGCGCCACCATCACTTTCATTGTTAGCACAGACGGCTAGCGCGGCGTTAGCAGCTACTTTCACCAAAAAAAATCCATATATAAATAATACAGTGAGACGCGATTTTTTTAGCACTTGATATTCACATTTGCTTATCCGTGTGACACTGGAAACAATTTCCAGAATTGTGTGTGTAAAGTTAAGCGGATTACAACCGCCGTTTAGTGTGTGTGTGTTACTAGCTAACGTTAGCCGAGGCTACATCATTGTTAGACAAGTCACTAGCGCGCGTGCATGACGATGACGTAATCCGATTCGATCAGAACCGATAGCCGTTATTGACGGTTGGGTATTTCGCAGCACACACATAATATAATATATATGCGTTATACAACCCGTTTGGTCTCTCTCTAAGGTTACCTGTTTCATCGCCGAGGCCATGTCATCGTACCGTTCCGCCTGCTCGGCCATACGGGCTCTCTGGATCAGTTGCTCTCTGTCTGCCATCCTCTCTCCGGTGTGTTTAAGTGCCAATGTGTTCCGGGAATCTCCGATCCGCGATACCGAGGGCGGGCTGCGTCGACGGTTGCTTTTCTTGGGACACACACACACACGCCACGCACACAGGTGTGTATTTCTCCTCCGAGCCAACGTCGAAATGCTACCAAATGCACATCGACTGATGATGTCACTGCGGATTTTCGCCGATATGCCTGCTACGACCGTAACAATGGTGAAGCAGGTCGGTAGTATTAGTGCTGCTGCTGCGGTGCAAATTGACAGTGAATGAATAGGCGACTACCCTCCCAGTCCTTGCTCCAAACCCTGCCCGAATCTCTCGCAATCGCACTACCAGATTGTCAACTAGTTATTGCGGCCTCCCACAGCTATCGACTTGGGCTGCTGCTGCTGCTGCAAACGTCCTGTCAATCCAGTCTATCGGGTGGAGGGGGCGGGGGGAGCGCAGGCAGCCGCTGATATTTGAGGGTGACGTCACTTTCCAAAAATAGAAACGTCCGCTGCTGCAGGCGCGCGCCTGCGCAGTGCGACGCGCTGCTGCGTCCTCCTCCGTTGCAGCGGAGTTGAGAGCGCGTGCGTCCCCGGTTGCAGCAAGCACGTGTGACCTCTCCCCACATATGGTGTGGAATGCCCACCGGCATAGGGTGGAGGAGCACACAGAGGACATGAGCGAAAGCCCTCCCTCACTTCTGCCCAGTGACTATGCAACGATAGGGCAATGGTGGTTATGTTGGAACGCATGCCAACCAGTGCAACGGGCACACAATGACATCTAAAAAGGTGCAGAAGACCTCATTGTCGCTGACAAGCGTTCACTCTTAACAAAAAGGTTAAACACTTCCTGTCTCCATCTTCTCTTCCATGTTACCTGGCCCACCGACACTAGGGGGTGTAGAAAACAGATGGTTGGGAGGATTTAAAAAAAAAAGTGTGACTATATTGTTAGGCCTGTGATGTTTTTCCAAAAATAAAATCAGATAATCGACTACAAACCAGTCACACAAGGAGATTAGCATGCCTTATCCTCACGTAATTAAACTATAAAACTACATACCAACTCTTGATATTTATTTTGCATTAATTACTTAAACACAACACATTTTAACTGTCACACAGTAGCATTTGTGGACACAGAATGGGCCGTTTGCCAGGTTTAGATTAGTTCTCTTTATTGGTCACATGACACAAAGAGTAGCAGCTCATCAGTTGGACCAGAAGAAACCAGTTCTTTGCTCCTCAGGGCTTTATCGTAACTGTCACCGCAATTGAAACATCGGCACGACTCAGTCCTAGATAAGGCACACATCTTATAACACATCAAGTGTTATTGTGGAGAACACTTCAGTCGAATCTCAACACGCCAGCCAATGACGAATTACTGTAAGCAGTGTTGTCCCATTTCAACAGAGGTGTCCATACCGATTCAGTTTCACCGCACACGCTACCCATCACGGAGTACTAGCATTCATTCTCTCCTGGCAGCTGTCCCAAAAGTTGACCAGCCTATTGTCTTTGTTGGCGCAGAAGTCAGTGAAGTCTCTGAGTAGCCGATCAGCCAGCTTCTCATCCCCTAGGACACCCGTCCTCCAGGCTTTAGTCAGCATCGTGTTGTAGGCCCAATAGTACCCCACACGCTCTTCTGAGCCAAACAGACCCTGACTGGCTGAGGCCGTAGAGTTCCTCCTCCTGCGCTGCTGTCCACAGGAGTACTTCCTCTTAGAGTAGGGCAGCTGCAGGAATACTGTACCTACAAGGTAGAGAGGGGGTGGGGCAGAATGGGAACCGGGAGATAAAGAGGAATCATACTGTATAAGGAAGGATTTTAGAGGTAACAAACGGTATATTGAAAAAACATTCTCTCAGAATTAACATATTAATGTCACACGTGCACGCGCACACCTGTTACATGGATGTATTGGGGCTTGTTCTCTGACGGAAAGTTGAAAGTGGAGGCATAAAACTTGTCTTGAACAAATCCAAACCTTAGCGAGACACAAGTGAGCAAATGTTTAGATGAACACTTCCGAGGTCTTCGCTGATCAGTGCCAACATACATACGTACAAATCTTCAACACTCATTTACACGATTAAACAAACGCTGGGAGAATGTTGTTACCTGTAAAGTATGGCCTCCTGAACAAGCTGCATCCTGTCCCAATACGTCTCTGGTTCAAAACCTGCCAAACAGGTATCGCATGGGAATATGAACAACATGTTGACACGCCCAATACTTGACCCTTCACCTCTGCAATGTAATTGTGCGTTCTGTAGCCGATGTAAAAAACTGTACGCAGGTGAACGTTTGCCGGGATTCCAGGGAGCACGAACAGAGCAGCTGGCCATTGTCATAACAGACACCTTCCACCTTCCCTTTACTACTGAGCGGACCATCACAGTCCCTGTCTATTTTTACTCCATTTCGGTGATGCCTTCAATAGAGGAATTAATGTCGTCATAATAACCGAGACACAACTAAAACATCTCTGACGAAACCGTTAATGCCATTTGGACCTCCTGGGACCGTAGTAACTTGTACTGACTGTACGGTTTCTGTTCAGGGGAACAGTCCAATATGATTGCATACTCGTAATTACTGCGTAATTTTTTTTGTCAATGATTACATGTTGAACATCAGCTGTCTAGATGTTACCGATGATTTTCTGACGAATACCTATCACGCACACACATCGCTTTTAAAACTCGTATTGCACATATTTGTATACTGTGCCAGACGACACTTTTATGGAGTTTAATAGACTTTGGTCATAAGTCTTGAACATAACACACACTTGCGTGGAATTCTACCAGACCACACCCATCTTATATCTTACAGAGAGACAGAGATCCCATTTTGTCACTGGTGACTAACAGTGTACGATGCCTTTCACATGGCAACATAACACAGCACGAGTTATTCTAAACACCTGACTTAATGCCCCAGAAAAATAATATTGACTGTACTGTGCGAATCCAGGAAATGAACAAGCGTTCACATGCAAGCATCCAGAAGTGAAGGAACATCTGCTTGTCGGGGAGGGGGGTTCTCCACGCATCTCCTCACCCTCAAACAGGTTGTCACTGCCGTCCCTCAGAAGGCAGTGGATGTGAAGAGGGATGAAGAGTTGGGCACGCAGGGGGTCACCATACAGGTAGGAGGGCAGGGCAAACGGCACCTCCAGAACCGGAACCAGCAGGAACCCACAGGATGCAGCTTTCCTGTGCCAGCCTTGGACCTGAGTGACGGAAGGGTGGCGGAAAGCATGATGGACACGTTAGAGAAGAGGCTCCCAAACACTAGATCTAAAGAGAGGAAGGTTACCTTTTTATAATTTTATTCATTTAAACCCAGATTGTGTTGTTTTTCTTGTACTCACTAGATCGATCCAATCATTTATCTTATGAAGCTCAAGCCAGTTCTGTTTGTTTGCTTATTTCACTCATAGCGTCAAAATACACAATAAAACTAAACGTGGGTCCTGCTGTCCACACACACAACATATTTTAAACAGTATATTGTAGTGTTTAGATGTGGCGAACAGCAGGCCATTGTAGAGCGTTTATGTTTAGAATATCAAAATACCTACAACAACCTGTCACATTCATATTCACATACACGTGGACACATAAAAAAATACATCTGTCGAGAAATCATTTGGAGGAAAACGTTGTTTGGGGCCTCAAGAGATGTTGACCTGAAACGTCCACAGTATGTCAACGGACGTACCATCTCAAACAGGACATCTGAAACATCTGCAGTATGTCAACGGACGTACCATCTCAAACAGGACATCTGAAACATCTGCAGTATGTCAACGGACGTACCATCTCAAACAGGACATCTGAAACATCTGCAGTATGTCAATGGACGTACCATCTCAAACAGGACACCTGAAACCTCTGCATTATGTCAACGGACGTACCATCTCAAACAGGACAGCTGCAGTGACCGCCATCCAATGCAGCTTGACCTCGAAGGCCGCGTTCAGGGAAAAGCTGCCATGGTAATAGCAGCTGCACCACTCTGTACGGTCGCTGCGGTTGTTTACGTCCACATCCAGGGTAACCGTCTTTTGCTCCGGAACAGTGGCAGCTGAGTACAGACACGGTAGGGAAGGGAAACAGAGTGTTGCCAGGAGAGATAGAGGGGGCGACAGAGCGTTGCCAGGAGAGATAGAGGGGGAGACAGAGCGTTGCCAGGAGAGGAAACGCAGAAGTGAGCTCACAACGAAGAAGGTGGACGGGTCAGGGAAAGATATGGAGTGATGAGGAGGGTGAAATATGGACAACATATGATATGGTCAATGAGGAGGAAGATGTGTGAACACCTAACGTGAGTATGATGGAGTTAGAAATACCATATGAGTGTGTAATGCTTGAGGAACGGTTTTAATTTAAGAAGTCAGTGAAGACCAAACCCCCCAATAAGTTATACATCATCATGAGATCTTGAAGCACATTTTCGAACAGCATCCGATAGAAAGCGTAGCAAAACAGAGAGGAAAGAGAACTTAAAGGAAAAGGACAGTCACATGATCACCCCTCTGAAATCTCATAGCATCTGATTTCAGTCCTCGCAAATCAATTATTGGATTAGAACGAGGAAAATACTAGCGTGACAAACTGATTTAGTCAATGGAAACAGGCACCAGAGTCTCTCCAAAACGCCACGTTGATTCTGATTGGTGGCGACTCGTCTAGGTCCCTTTAAAGAACTGGGATGTGGCTCTGTGTCATGTGACCGGCTCCCCTTCAAGACTCCATAAGAGCAGCAGCACGGTGACAACATCATATAGCGGAAATGTGAGGACATATCGATACCCTACAAAAGGGACTCGCTCGTATCATTACACCTGTATCCAGTCCAGTGACATTTAATTAAACCCGAAAATGAATTAATCAAATTCACACAAATACGTTTACTCATTAATTGATATCCATAGTCTTGTATTATCATATTACCAGTAACAATGCGGTTCACAAAAACATTTGACGAAGAACTTAATGCTCATTCTTAATTTACAAAACAAGGACGCAGGGGGCGGGACTTTCATAGGGTATTAACCAGTCAGGGGAGAGAAAGCGAAGGGAGGACAGATGCACAGTACGCCACTGCACTATTGTACCACAGCCACTTCTACCACAGCATGCACTAAACACTACAACAACGGCAAGGGCTCCGATTGGACGAAAGCCCGAACTACCTCACGATTAGTGCTCTAATTGGAGGAAGTAGACGCAAATCACATCCATGCAATTGAATGTAGGTGCTGTCCGTTAGGCGCCGGTAGCACAAGGAGCCACTACAATTGGATGTATCGCAACCGCTTTGGCGCTGTACATTCGGATATGCCAATTCTATCTACATATAGATGGAGAGGGAGTCGGGAGTTGAGATGAGAACAGGAATGGGTTTAGGTGTACAATCGACGTAAACTCTGACGGTTGCAGTAGAAAGCCCACCAGAAACCACAGGTGGTCCTATTGATGCTGATGGGTATCAGGTCCATTGCCCGGTGTCACACAAATACAACGTCACCAGGGGATATATTAGGTGGCAAGTACATGGCGGGTCATTGACTCAATGAGGTGAGAGATACAGAGTGGCCCAGATACCCAACTCAAGCAGAGAGGAGTCTGACTACACAGACTATATGTGGTTAATGCAAATTGGATGATGAGCAATAAGAAGCTATATGTGAGGATGTACTAGCATGAGTTGTGTGTTTGTACGGCTGTTTTTGAATACGTTTCCTGCATGCCTCAAAAATGTGTCAATTGGACAGTATCTTATAAAAGAAACATGTACACATACTGTTAACTAGTTACTCATATCTTTGAGAGGCCAATTGTCAACATATCCTAAAGCATGTTAACAGTAAATGCTCTGACCAGATCTTAACAGGCATGCGGGAACCCTGTCTGGCGTCTCTTCTTTTGTGTGACACCTGCTAGGCCCCACCCACTCAGACATTCTGGGGGGGGCATGCTGAGGGGCAGACTGTGTGTACCTAGCAGTGCCGCGGCCTGGCTGCGTCCTCCAAAGCTGCGGCTGAAGGAGCTGTGCCTACTTGCGTATGATGCGGGTCGGCTGGGTAGCCACGGCAACAGGAAGGCTGGGAGGTCACACGGCCGACGCTCCTCCAGGACAAAGGCCACCTCAAACCACTTCCTCTGAAACAGGGCAAAGTCCTCCAAGGCCGCAGTTGACCAGCCCGGTGCCGCAGAAGGAGGTTGCTGGGATGTAGGGCCTAGAATAGAGTAGAGATGGATGTAAAGACAGTAGATATTCATGTAACAGCAAATAGGCTATAGATATAGAACTGACATACAGTAGATATAGATGTAGATGTAGAACTGACATACTGTAGATATAGATGTAGAGTTACTGTAGATATAGATGTAGATATATAAAGCAGGCACACTTTAGATATAGGTGTAGAGTTAAATCAGTTACTCTGTAGATATAGAACTGACATACTGTAGATATAGATGTAGAACTGACATACTGTAGAAATAGATGTACGGTAACTATTGAGCCGGTTACCAGCAACAGCTGGGAACTGGAAAAGGAACAATCAATATTAGCATCACTGAGAATCAATGTCTGAAAAGAGGTCAGCTTCGGGGGGAATGGAGAACTACCGTGTCCAATGAAAGGTCATCGTGGGGAGAATGGAGAACTACCTATCAGATTAACTAAAGTCTATTATCCTAAATGTGGATGTTTTGAGATTAGCGTAGTGCATTGTGACTCCAACGAACCTAGCTCGTGGTCTTTCTCCGCCACGATCCGGTAGAAGTAGAAACCGTAGACAAAGATTCTCATGGCGTCCCCTGACACATGGGTAACCAGGCCGTCATCCAGCATTTTCTACGGACGAACAGAATCACGTTATTAAAACACCAACACACATTTACTGATACAACAACATGACTCCAGGACGTACTTAAAGTACGCCAACACTAAAGCAAATCCGCACCTGCATGACGTCAACAGCCATGCTTTGTGTGGCCACACCCTCCACGTTGTTGACCAGCCAATGGATGATCTCAGCACTGATGAAGCAATTAGGGGGCAGGCCTTTCTGCTCGGGTAGGAGCTGCACACCTGTCCTACACCGCAAGTCACAAAGGGACGCTCAGACACGACCAACTAACTGCAAGAGACAATAACAACTCCTTGTGGTACGTCAGTGTGTGTGTGTGTGTCAGTGTGCAGAAACACACACACACACACAACATAAGAGCGTCTTACGTGGGGTGTTTGATGGCCTCTAGGATCTCCATGAGGGTTGAGGATGAGGACAGAGATAAAGCTCCGCCACCAGAATGTCCACTGAAACACACACACACACACACACACACACACTGTCATTACCTTTTAATTCAAAACAGTATAATACACCTTCATAGAGGCAGACCTGACCCACCTGTTGTCTGTGGTGATGCCGAGTCCTCCAGCGTCCCCTGTTGTCTGTCCGGCAGAACCCCCGATCCCCACGCCTGGCCCTGATTGGCCTCCTTTCTCTGTGGCCCCGCCTTCAGCAGGATCTGTAGAAATCTACAGGCCAACCATTGACGGTAATTATTCTGTCCCTCACAGGCAGTCACTCTGTTTTATTCAGGTCCATACATTTATATAAGGTCACAACCTCTGACGCTGGTTAGACCCTGAAAAAAATAACTCAAATCTGGGATTCATTAGCGGGATCCAGCCAAGCACTCGTGGGGTTTGGGTTCTTCAACAACAACAACAACAACAACAACAACAACACAGTAAAAAAACAAAGGTCCAGATTAGTTGTAAATTCATCCAGATTCCAGACAAACAGTGCGGGACGCAAGGCAAGTTAAGTGTGACGAGACAGACGGACAGTTCTAGAGAGGTCCAGCGGTCCTTGTTACTGACCTGTGTGTGATAGATGTAAGATGAACGAGGGCTACGTATAAGATCCAGAATGTAGGCTGCATCCTGTCAGCACAGGAAGAGGAATACAGCAGGATGACAACCCCGTAGCCCATCAACAGAAAAGACAAAGGAGAGCTCGGAGACAGAGAGACAAAAGCAGGGCAAAATACCAAAAGGCAGCCCCAGATTCACCACTCGATCGAGCGCTCTTGACACAAACCCGACACGCAGAAGCCTATATTCTCCAGCTGAAAATATCCCAGTTCCCTTTCAACCACAGAGCCCGCGTCAAACCCGCACAACCAGGCTTACCTTGCGAGGGCTGTCCACGTACGTGATGTTGGTGGTGGTGGTGGTGGAGGTGGTTGTGTCGCTGGCTGCCGCTGAAGGCCTCCCCTGTAGTTGCAGCTCCTCTAGAGTTCTACAGGAAGAAGACACGCCGTCACACAGAGATCGGCACATTCGAACGGCAGATGCCCGCGGCCGCTAAGAACGCCCCGAACGCACACACACACACAGGTTGTCTCAAGGCGTATGTATGTGGGACCAGAAAACCTCGCTCACTTGTGGTTCTGCTCCAACTCAAGGAGGGCCGATAACGCGGACGTGCCCTTCTTGCCCAGCGGTGGGGGTGCCACAGGCTCCGGAGGGTAGGTGGAGACGGGTCCAGTCATCTGCAGGCCCTTGATCGCCGCGCCCTTCTACACACACACAGATCGAACACAACGACTGACATGAACCACGGACACGCTCAGGACAACGGCGCATAACCGGCGTTCGTGGGTCGTGGGGTTCTGGCGGTCGTCGACCTCATCGTTTCGGCAGCCCTTACTCTGATGATCCGGTCAGACCGGTGTCGTCTCCGGATGCGGTTGAGTCCTTCCAGGAAGCGGATGAAGCCGTCCAGCAGGTCACCGGTGGCGCTCATCCCTTCCCGGGCGGCCGCGGTACCGACCCCGTCCCCGTACACGTCCCAGTGGCCCTCGCAGTCGGCCACTCGCCTCGCCCCCCCGGCCGGGAGCAGCAGGAAGCGAGTCCTCCAGAACTTCAGAGAGTCAATCAGGCTGTGGCGTCAAGATAGAGACGATTTGAAACGGTTCCGGTTCTGGTTCCTCCCACCCTGTACACAGGCCGCAGGGAAGCCGGACCTACCTGAAGTCCTCGGAACCGGCAGAGCAAATGTACTGGTCCAGGTAGTTCCACTTGTATTCCTCCAGTCTCTCATGGCCAAACTCCACCCAGCAGGACAGGAAGTGGGCGTCAGAGTGTGGCGGACATAGACTGTAGCTGTACTGGATCTGCGCTGACTCACAGGGGTACCTGAAACACAAACGCAGAACGTGGATGCATGACATAATGTACGACATAGAACCAAAGCGGGCTGACTCAGCAGGGAGAGCTGAGGACTGACTTGGGGAGGTAACGGGTGACAGTGATGATCTTGTCCTTCAGGCAGACTTTATGGAAGGTTCTGCCCATACTGAGCCAGTACAGACTCTCCTCCTCTTCGGGCCTGTGCCGAGAGACCAGACCTGAGGAGGACAAGACAGGGGAGGAATGACTACACTCGGTCCAAACTGAGACTAGAATATTTAAATGTGTAAGAGCCTCGGTTAGTGTCTGTAGCCGTGTCATAAGTGAACCACCGTGTGTCTGTTGGAATACACACCAACACAAATCAATATTAACGTGATTATGACAGTTAGTGCCAGAGCACTGAGATACCACTGTTTAAATCCCACTGTTTAAATCCAACTGTTTAAATCCCATCTGAGGACAGACTTCAGACGCGTCGATGTAAACAGGATTACTGGGAAATTCATTCCTCTGTCAGAGCGAAGAAAACTCTCTAATCTAACAATTACATTCCTCAGACTGTCCACAGTGATTGTATTATGTTTGGCACATGGACATCTGCTCACTGTCAGCCCGCAACTAACTGTGAACGCAGTGGTCCTGACAGTGGTCTGTAACCGTGACCGTGGTGGTCCTGACAGTGGTCTGTAACCGTGACCGTGGTGGTCCTGACAGTGGTCTGTAACCATGACCGTGGTGGTCCTGACAGTGGTCTGTAACCGTGACCGTAGTGGTGATGACATTGGTCTGTAACCGTGACCGTAGTGGTCCTGACAGTGGTCTGTAACCGTGACCGTGGTGGTCCTGACAGTGGTCTGTAACCGTAGTGGTCATGACAGTGTTATGTAATCGTGACCATAGTGGTCCTGACTGTGGTCTGTAACCGTGACCGTGATGGTCATGACAGTGGTCTGTCACCTCTGGAGTAGAGTGGACTACTGCTGAGGGGCGGGGCCACGGCGGGCTGGGGTTTCCTGTTGTTGGGTTGGACGATGATCTGATAGCCCTGCATCAGCCGCTGACAGATGAACTCCTCGAACACCTGAGGGGCGGTCATGACCGGCGCCTCGTCATCACGTCTGACACGGGGGTGGGGGCAGAGACACAGGGGTTCACACAGTGTTTACTCACAAAGTCACGTCCCTGATTCAGGGTATGGGACTGTGTGTGCACGTACCTCTCCAGGTCAGTGTGAGGCAGCAGGTCGTAGCAGCCCTCGGTGTAGTCGTTCTGGAGGGTCTGCCGGTCAGGGAAGTAGTCCGTGGTGAGGGGAAGACAGGCAGGAGTGGTCAGAGACTTCCAGTCTACCCCCACGGTACAACAGAAGCTGGGCACTGTCGGGGGGGTAGACAGCAGGACTTCAGGGGAACCCCGACACCCAGACACACACAGACACAGAGACACACAACACACACGGAGACACACACACACACACACACACACACACACACACACACACAGACAGAGAGACACACACACACACACACACACACACACAGACACACACAGAGAAACACACACAGAAACATACAGACACAAGAGACACACACTCAGGGGAACCCCGACACCCAGACACACACAGACACAGACACACACACCACACACACAGAGAGACACACACAGAGAGACACAAAAACACAGACACACACACCACACACACAGAGACACACACAGAGAGACACACACACCCAACAGGCACATCCCACAAACACACAACATAGAGACAGACAAGCAAGTGCCCCGTGACAGACAGACAGACACACAGACAGACACACACACAGCACCCAACAGAACGCAATTTGTGGAGGTGGATGTGGGGGAGGTGGAGGGTAAGGAAACAGGGTAGGACAAGCAGAGAAGAAGATCCATTGGAAATGAAAGGAAAGTGTACGAAAGTGATTGAACAGGTACAGGAAAAATTACAGAACAACAGAAACAAATATGTAGATCGGAGAAACAACAAAACACATCCGACAGAAACAGACAAACACATGAATTAAAGAGAGAGAGAGAGAGAGAGAGAGAGAACGAGAAAACAGGGAGAAGAGAAAAGAGGAGAGTGTTATTGTCATTGTCTTTATTGCACCAGATCATTCTGGTGACGGAAGTGGAGCTCAGATCAACACATGCAGGAGATTGAGCCTCTGTGACCATGTGATTAGCGAGTCTGAGATAGGTGTGAGCGATCGGTTCAGCAGCGAGATAACAACACACACAACCGCAAACACACACACACACACACACACACGCTTACATAATGAAGCACATACTAAAGAAACACACCACACACGCAAACGGTCATGCCCATTATAAATAACAGACAGTAAGTCATGCAGGCAAGTCAACACGGGTGCAGACAGACTGACAGCATTCCATATGACAGTCAAAAACAGTTGATTAACAGAGAGGAAAGACAGGTGTGGGAGGAGAGAACTGAGGAGGTAGAGAGAGCGAGATCCAATCAGAGGTAGAGAGAAAGGTACAAGATGGCGGGGTGGGGGGGTCTGGACCTAGGGACGTATGACCCTTCGTGAACCCTAACAAATCCCCTAGTATGGTGTCAACATCCGAGGAAAGACTCACACAAACAGAGAAAATGGCTAACTAGAGGTTAAGCTGAATAAACAGGTAATCGTGTGAGGCCTCGTTCCAATCACGTGTTCAGGCTGTGAGACACCCGCAATCAAACTGACGTGAGTGCGTGCGTGCAGAACGTGTGCGTGTCAGTGGTCCGTGTCAGTGTCCCGTATAAGGCGTTTCAGTCTTCAGACCGGGACAGACTCACTTGGGTCCGGACTGCCAGAGGATAAGTCTTCAAATGACGAGCCACGGTCGACCGGCGTCCCTGGCGAAACATGACGGCAACAGACTGAATAACGGTGATGGGCAGTGTTGTGATTCATCACAGGATGCCCGGCACAGGTTATATTATAACACGCTAACCATGTTATAATATAACATGGTTAGCGTGTGCTGTGGCTAACGCTAATGGGGGGTGTGTGTGTTCTCATACTGCTATGGACCAGTCTGAGTTTGGTGTGTGTGTACCGGTGCTGTTACTGCTGGCTGGGCTGCTGTGTGTATACTCGTCCGTCAGACCGGTGTGTGTGTGTGTGTGTACCGGTGCTGTTGCTGCTAGCTGGGCTGCTGTGTGTATACTGGTCCGTCCCACTGGTGCCGTACAGAACACTCTCTCCCGCCGGCCGCTTCTCGGACGCCGTTCGTCTGAACCGGTCACAGGCGGTCCACAATCAATACTCCAATACAATGGCATAACAGAGGCATGACATTGGCCTAGGGGGGGGGGGGGGCGTGTCTGACCTGCCAGTGGCCTCGTGATAGGCCAGCTCCAGCAGCTCGGCGGAGGTCTGGGCGGGGTCTCTCAGCTCGCTACCCTGCAGCTCCACCATGTTCTGCCTGGTCTGGTGGTGGATCTGGATGGCCTCTCCGGACGGACCTGCAGTCACACACCAGTTTACGTGTGTGTGTTTACGTGTGTGTTTACATGTGTGTGTATGAGTGTGTTCACGTGTGTGTGTGTGTTCCTCACCCACAGGGAACGTGTGCATCCATCGCCTACGGTTGGAGGTGAGCTTCATGGGCATGCGTGACGGGGCGAACGGGTTGATCAGAGCCCTCTGAGGGGTGTATCCTCCCGGACGGACGTGGAGGGTGGACTCGGCACTGCCCACAGTGAACCTGCCAGGAGCACTGGACTCCCGCTGGGAATCGATCATCTTCTCCAACAATTCTGAGGCAGAAAGGAAGACACACAGACAGACAGACAGAAAGACACGCGCGTAAAACAAAACAACAACACACAGACATTAACAGAAACACAGACATTAGCCGGTTGTATTTAACTCACATGAACAGGTACGGTGCCATCCTGTGCCATCCAATACAACATCAGTCTAACCCCCATGTGGCCTGTGTTTCCTG
Organism: Dallia pectoralis; assembly: GCA_029465975.1. NCBI lineage: Eukaryota > Metazoa > Chordata > Actinopteri > Esociformes > Umbridae > Dallia > Dallia pectoralis. The sequence continues at coordinate 9,170,151 of CM055760.1, read as the reverse complement.
GTACCTCTGGTGCTGGTGTACCCCACATCAGTCTAACCCCCATGTGGCCTGTGTTTCCTGGTACCTCTGGTGCTGGTGTACCCCACATCAGTCTAACCCCCATGTGGCCTGTGTTTCCTGGTACCTCTGGTGCTGGTGTACCCCACATCAGTCTAACCCCCATGTGGCCTGTGTTTCCTGGTACCTCTGGTGCTGGTGTACCCCACATCAGTCTAACCCCCATGTGGCCTGTGTTTCCTGGTACCTCTGGTGCTGGTGTACCCCACATCAGTCTAACCCCCATGTGGGCTGTGTTTCCTGGTACCTCTGGTGCTGGTGTACCCCACATCAGTCTAACCCCTATGTGGGCTGTGTTTCCTGGTACCTCTGGTGCTGGTGTACCCCACATCAGTCTAACCCCCATGTGGCCTGTGTTTCCTGGTACCTCTGGTGCTGGTGTACCCCACATCAGTCTAACCCCCATGTGGGCTGTGTTTCCTGGTACCTCTGGTGCTGGTGTACCCCACATCAGTCTAACCCCTATGTGGGCTGTGTTTCCTGGTACCTCTGGTGCTGGTGTACCCCAGGGAGCTGCTGACTTCTCCATACTGGGCGGGCTGCAGACGCGGGATCAGCAGGATGTTGGAAACCCGACCCAGGCTGTCATCAGATGCCAGGCTCCTCTGCTCGTCGGGCCCACTGGAGCGAACCGGGGGTGACACACCGCTCACTGCACCCCCGCTAACGTCTGCTGAACCCCAGCTCTTCCTCCCACTGACGTCCCTCTCCCGGACAACCCTGGAAGACCGTCATTTTACAATCGACACGGCACCTTCTTTAGACTAGCCCGGCGGTGCTTACTGGACCTGTTTTTGGACTGTGTGTGATTATCACCTGAAGTTGGTGCTCCTCTGGACACGTGACGGTCCCGGGAGTCTGAACACCTGGGCATCATACGCATCGTAGTCCACCTGAACGGGAATGCTGTTCTCATCCTTCGGCGCGCCGACTGCTGAGAGGCAACGGAGTAGAGTCCATGACGGCAGAAGGAAAAACAGCAGGGGGTAGAGAGGAGGGAATTCACAAATAACAGCGTTCGCTCTTACTGTGCTCTCTGTTGCTCTTCATTTTGTCTGCGTGGAGCTGGAAGTAAACAGATGGAGAGATCAACTGAACGATGGGCTGAATTTGGAAATGCTCCACCAACGGGAGTCGAGGAGCAACAACACTAGAAGCTCACTTACCATTCACGCCCCGACCGTTTATCATACCGAGGAACGCCACTGTATTGCAGAATAATAACTTTTAACTTTTTCCTAGTAATATATTACAGAGTTCCTCAATAGTGAAGAAACATTGTCCATTAAAGCCCGGAAGTCTCGTCTGCCAGACGGGGGTCAGAGGTTACCTTGCGTCCTGCCAGCTTGATGCGAGGAGTGAAGCAGCTGCAGGAGTTCTGGCTTTTGGAGGTGTAAAAGCTGTAGTCATGGTTACAACGAGAATGCATTAGAACAGACCCCGCCCACCTCTAAACACAGTACAATATTCTAACTATGAACCTAATCCCCGATACGGCTCCATGTCACACGCCTTTTTCTTCTTCTTCTAACCTTCTCGATGTTTAACCATGTCTGTGGGTTTTACCTGTGGTTGATCCAGTGGGGCAGGTTGTAGTCGTCCCCCAGACGGGAGTCTCCGGGCACGGTCCTGTTGTGTAGCTTGTTACAGAAACACACAGTTATTACAGAAACATACAGTTACCGACCAATGAAATACTTCCTAAATAAGACAATGATGTGTGTAGTACATGGCAGGAAAATATCCTTAGAAAATAGTTGCAGTAAAAAAATCTGCTTTGGGCCGAAGAATTTGGTAAGAATGAAGGGGGGAAACTAACATGGCACTTCCGGACAGTAGAGGGCGATGTTCTGACAGCAGTCATGTACGACCATACACTAATGAACCAAAACATTATGACCACTCACAGATAAAGCAAATAATGTCGACCAACGCCTAACAATGGCACATGTCAAGAGCGGTGTGGATAAGATGGTAAGCGAACAATCAGTATGCGTAGTCAACATGTTGGATGAAGGAGAAATGTGCAGGGAGACCATGAATAAAACGACCCGACAGACTTTGACAGACATATCATTATGGCCAGATAACTGGGTCAGGGCATCAGTGAAACGACACGGCGTGTGGGATGCTCCCGGTACCTACCGACTTTTGTCCAAACAGGAAGAAAACACAGATCAGCCTCCCAAGGCCTATCACTGTACAGGGTACTGAGGTATATCCTGTCTGGTCAGAACCAACAAAAGGTCTACTACATAATGTTTGGCTCATCAGCGTTAGGTCTTACCTTAAACAGAGGCACTGCGTGAAGAGGCTGTTCTCCTAAACATACCAGGTCAACACCGATACCTGGCGAAGGGGGAAGAAAGTGTTAGCAGAATCACTGTCTAACAGCCAAATCATTTCTGAGCCTTAACCCGCGCTGTCCATCCTATATTCTTCTAAGTGTATCTACGGACCGTTGTCAATCATGCGTTGCTTGGTCAGAATCATGAGCAGCCGGTCCACTTCGAACACGCCCACCCCTGGAGTGATGACCACGGACATCTGACCGGTGCGGTCAAAGTTGCGGTTCACGTAGTGCTTGTCGAACACTTTGAAAGGCACAGGAATTAACACAATCATATTGGTACCGCAGGATCTGTGTATTCTCACCAACGCGGAGCATCGGGCAAAACAACGATCCGACGATTTGCTCACCGTTGAAAGAGAGGTTGATGGCTTCCAAGTAGTTCCCCTGAGCAGCGGTAGAGTTGTAGCCGGAGGGAAAACCATCTATTATCGAATGACAGAGTGCACAACCAGTGAACAGCAATAACACAGTGATTTTTGTAAGGGTCCTGCCTAAAAGCGTGCAAATGTGGTGTCATGCGGGTGTCATGTGGTGTCATGCGGGTGTCATGTGGTGTCATGCGGTGTCATGTGTCATGGGGTCATGCAGTGTCATGCGGGTGTCATGTGGGTGTCATGCGGTGTCATGCGGGTGTCATGTGGGGTCATGCGGGTGTCATGCAGGTGTCATGTGGGGTCATGCGGGTGTCATGCAGGTGTCATGTGGTGTCATGCGGCTGTCCCAATTGTTACCCGCTTCCTTGAGTCGCACCAAGACAGGATACTGGATGAAGAGCTTCTTGATGGTGACCAGAAGAGATGTCCACTCGTCACGCCTCTCAGTCTGAGCCACCACCCTACAGACACACAACCACAACAACACGACTAGTCAGTCAGAGCTGTGAGCGGTGGTGGAACGACTGACAACAGTAGACATACCGTGAGAATAACGACACGGTGAATACTGAGGATTAACAAATGAAAACCTGTAAAAGTCTTCGTAGAAACGGCCCTCGTGGTCTTGTCGGACAGAACCCCTCAAGATTTCAGGAAACTCCTCTTCAATGACAGGAGGGAGAAAACAAAACAATCAGTATGTAGTAACAGCTAGCGTGTGACATCTCTGACATGTCTCGTCAAAACAAGAAGAAAAGCCTTACCCAAGGTTTGAGCGTGGTAGAATGTGCGCGAGAAAAGCACCACGGTAACTTCATGGCTACAATATTTCTCCTGAAAAGGTAAATAAATATCGCAAGACCTTTTTTTACTAAATGTGCATATTTCCTTTTAAAATGTGGCACAGAATATTAAGTCACAAACCTTCCATTTGGCAAAGAGATCAGACAAAAACCCACTGATTGCCTTTTCAAAGTAGAGATCTCCTGAAAACAAATGATAATCGTGGTATGGTCCTTCTCATTGCAAAATCACGGGGGTCATATTAAAAGGCAAATCTTAGTTAAACACAAACGGTTACACCGAAAGAGAAACACACATCAAAATTGCACATATATTTAAAGCAGCAACTTAAAACCTGGAAAAGAAACTAACCATAGATATCAAAGTCCCACATCTCACAGCTCATCTGGATGAAAATATAGACCATGGCAGAGGTTGACCGGAACACCACCTGCATTAAACATCAATACAGACGTCCATTAGCCTAAATGCAATATTCTGGTACAATTGTGTAATAAAAAGGGGTCAGTGTATTTCTCACCCTGCTGTCTTCAGTGATGTAGCCACAGGTGACCTTCTCACCTTTCACCCACAACTCACTGGCCTGGGCCCTGAGTGTAATAAAGCAAATAAAAACTGAGGGACCGGAACTCACATGACATACTCACATTACAAATGCGATTACATGTTTTACTAATGTGCTAGGACAAGTAGTGCATACCTGATCCCTGCAAACTCCACTTTCTGGCTCACATAAGCGCAGGTACTGACCTAAAAGAAATAGCATTATAGGTTTTTTTTTCCCAACGCAGTTTCAGTAAGGTGCTGAATACGTAGGCACTCGAACACATACTCCCTCTTACCAAACTCTTTTTCAGTCTCCACATGTCTCCCCTTCCAATGTATTGGTCTTTAAAGGTGAGTTCCACGAGGTCCAGAGTTACATCCTACCACAGATACACGTGTATATAGTGTGAAGGTGCTCTTGAAGAAAGCAGACTAGTGAAATGCTATGAGATCCTACGGGACATTGCAACAAAGAAGCACCTTCGGATCCACAATGTTCACAATGACATCCTGGTATGCGCGGAGCTTGAAGGCCTGGGCCACTGTCTGGTCCACACTGATTGTCTCTAAAAAAAAACAATAGACACATTGTATTATGTCTTCAGAAAAGCATGTTTAAAGGGGGCATGCAATTTACAATAGAATACAACACTGGTCAGTTAATTAGCTAATAGCTACTTTATAAAAGGGCTAAAACTGAAAGAAATTACTCATAGTTTACCTTTCTGGAGGTCTTCTTTAAGGCTCTTTACCTGCAGCAGAAGTGGGCTGTTGGGGAAAAAAAGAGGGGACTCAGTCATAACTGGGGTCTTCTGTGTAGCTCTGTTGATGAGAATGATGTTGCAGAAGCAAAGTCCTGGATTTGAACAACATGGGGGGCGTGGGGTGCAAGAACTCTGGCTAGAAGTGTCTGCAAAACTACTTAACGATAAAAAAAACTACTGATCAATCACTTTGTCTGTAATTGTCAGCAGGTTCTTCTTTTTTTACGCACTAGTCTCACCTGTATTCATCCGTGTGGTGGGCAATCTCAATAATGTCCCCGAGCGACACTTGAGGGAACACTTTGGGGTTCACCACCAGCTCATCATCTGTGTGGCAGCCAGGACCAGTTAGTGTAAACAACAACAGAACAACATCGTGATCAATAGCACTGTGTCTGGAAGCAGAAATGCACTCACCACTGCCTCCAAAGCCTTTTTTGTGCACAACAAGTTTGTACGTTTTATTCTTCATTGTGAACATGCTTAAGAAAGGACATATAAAGGGATATGCAGCGTCAAAAAATAAAGTTTCAGAACACCGTTATACTCAGTGCACTACAACGCTGGGCTAGTAGTAGTCGTGCTACATTTGCGTTGTTAGCAAGCTACCTCAACCCAGCAACGCAACGTCAGGAAATAATACACGCATGCCTCGGATAAATACATTCCGATAGAACCCATTAACACGTAATTTAAATTGATATATAAAATATTGAGATATTAGCGAGAATATCTTGGCTTTCAACTCATAGCAAGTTTCTATTTCCTGGAAAACACAGAGTGTACCCGCCCACAGGATACAAAGACCGTTGGCGATTGGCCCTTGGCGACGCGGACAGCCAATCAGCTAACCTGCTGCGTGATTCTTCTTCTTCTTCTTTTTATTTAATGGCAGATCGCAACCAACTTAAGGTGCATATACCGCCACCTACCGCACTGGAGTGTGAGGCCGGTCACAGCCTTCCTGCTATATTCTCCTGTAGAGCCCCGTGTTCCTGAGAAAAAGAAATAATGCCTTCATTACTGCCTCCTTCCCTTTTCCACCCCCAAGCACCCCACCTAAGTCCCAACCCCTCTTAGTCTCCCTAACACTACCATACATAACCTCCCTATCCATATCATACCTCCCACAGAAAAACAGCACATGCTCAACCGTTTCCTCCACCTCACACCTATCACACAAACCTGTGTCATGTTTTGCCACAACTCTCAATGTGCCATTCAACCCTGTGTGCCCATACCTTAACCTACTCCACACCACCTCTTCCCTTCTACAACCTATCATGCCCTCAACCTCCCTCACTGACCTATGTATACCCCGGAAGTGCCTGCCTTTACCACCTTCTCCCCACTGTCTCTCCCACACTGCAATCCCTGCTTCACGAATCAACGCCTTAACCTCCCTGCGCCCCAACGCCACCCTGACATCCACCTCAGTCCTCCTTACAGCACTCTTTGCCACCAGGTCAGCCACCTCGTTACCCTCCACTCCAGCATGAGCGGGCACCCAACAAAACCTCACCACTACCCCCTGTCTCTCCAACCTCAGCAATATCCCCATCATTTCACCCAGTATGTCCTCCCTATCAGACCTACCATCCATTACACTACTCAACACTGCTGCTGAGTCTGAACATATCACCACCCTGCATGGTGCCACATCCTCCACCCATCTCAACCCAATGATCACAGCCACCATCTCTGCTGTATACACCGACACATTATCAGTGACTCTTTGACTGACACTCACACTGAACTCAGGGACATGCACTCCTGCACCCACTCTACCACCATTCACTACCTTAGACCCATCAGTATACACCCTTACAAACCCATAAAAATGTCTGCAGACATACCTCTCCACAAACACGCTCACCTCCCCCTCTCCCCACTCCCTCCTCTCCAGCATCATGCCCACATCCACACTTGGCGTTGGAAACATCCACGGAGGGATAGGCCCTAATGCTATCGCCGGCCCTACCTCTATGCCCTCCAAGCCGTACTCTATCACTTTCTGCCCAATTGTCCACCCATACATCCTCAGACTAGCCTTGTCCCTCTCCCAACACTCCCTAGTTGCCACAACCGCAGTGTGGCTTTTAGCACACCCCTTCAACCTGGCCCAATACGCCAGTGCCAACTTGTCCCTCCTCAACCTCAATGGCAATTCCCCTGTGTCCACCTGCAACACCACCACCGGAGTGGTCCTGATAGCCCCCACACATAGCCTTAGTGCTCGTGATTGCACCCTATCCAATCTCTGTAGCACCGTCTTGGCCGCAGCACCATAAATAAAACACCCATAGTCCATCGTGGATCTAACCAGTGCCTGATACATACACATCAGTGTCTTCCTATCTGCCCCCAATCTACACCTGCCACTGCCCTCATCAGATTCAGCACCTTCCTACACTTCTGCTCTATAAACTCTACATGTTTCCTCCACGTAAGCCTCTCATCAAACCACAACCCCAAATACTTAAACTCTAACACCCTTCCTAATTCCTGTCCATACATATATAGCCGAACCTCACCCACCATCCGCCTAGAGTACACCATGAAACACGATTTAACCACCGACATCCTAAAACCCCATGTCTTGGACCAGTCCTCCACCACATCCACCGCCTCTTGCATCTTCCTCATCACAAACTTCTCATTCCTGCCTCTCTTCCACAATGCCCCATCGTCTGCATACAGTGCTACACCCATACCTCTCCCTACATCCCTAAACACATCATCAATCATTAATGTAAACAACACAGGGCTAATCACACTGCCCTGTGGGGTACCATTTACAACCTCATACCTCCCTGACAATATCGTCCCAACCCTCACCTGTATGTACCTGTCAAACAAGAAATCCAGAATCCAATTATACATTCTGCCCTTCACACCCAATGCACTCAACTTAATTAACACCAATTCCCTCCACATAGTATCATACGCCTTCTCTATATCAAAGTACACCACCACCATCTTCTCCTCTGCTGCGTGATTGCCTGACGACTAGCAAAAAGAACGGTTTTCACGTTTGCGTGGGGCTACTGGCAAGAGTAGGATTTTTGGTAACCAGGCAAACCATAGCATTGGGCCAACAGACTTTATGAAAAGTAATAATAGGGCTTCATTGCGTTTTTACCTCGAACTGATCTTTATGTATGGATCTTTGTCAATATTTGGGCAACATGTAATCTTTATTACTTTTACTTTAAGAGAAGACAAGAAGAGAAGTTAATCTCTCAAAAATGCTCAACCCATAAAGAGAAGCATGATTGTGAATGAAATGCATGTTTGCAAACTGCAAATAATGATGCACACAACCCAGTGAACAAAAGGAAATTACAGCTAAAACTGATAATTAGAAAAACCAAAGAGCGTTAACTTCCACTGGGTTGTGTGGTGCCAAACACAAAATGGAGTGCAGAGATTGCACAAACATGCTCTATATTCAGAGAAAGGTCCAAATTAACTCTGTCAAGTATGAGTGGGATACTGGATTGTGGTTCAGTTAAAAAGATTATTTATTTTGTGCATGAAGAAATTTAATTCATTGCATTAGATAAAATATAATAAAGTAGCACTTGTCCAGAATTTTTTTATATTGACACTAGCAATGGTTACACACTTCGAAATACATTATCAACCTTAGTGAAAAGCTATAAAAGATTGTTAAAATACTGTGATGGCAAGTTAATGCTGACAATGCTATGCAACCACCGTAAAAAAAATCTGTTCATTCTGTCTTGAGATTCGATGATTAAAGGCAAAGGATTATATTGAATTGGTTCTCCATGGAGATGATAACATACACCGCTATACAAAAACATGAAGCTTTATTTTGATTCGTTATTTCATTTACCAGTTGTCTGACTCTGTGCAGTAGCAGTTCGGCATATCGACATGATAATTTACTACATAAAACCACAAAAAACACTTATAAAAATTAGTATGAAATACTTACACATTTACTAAACTATACACAAAATACTGTAAATTCAATGCATAAAATAAACAACGTATTACCATATAAGAATAAATGCTTTGATCATTTGATTCAGTAATACAAAAAAAGGCAGTTGACGTGTGTCCTTCCTAGACAGTGAGTCACTTATAATTTGTTGCCAGTGACGAGTGAGATAAGCCATCTATCAGTCCCTTTCAAAATACCCTCGTTCACCACCTTCATACACTTCTCACTTTTCTTCCTTCCTTTAGGCTATTCTCTGACATTCAAAGGATGACCTCTGTCTATGTATGCTTCTCCTTGACCCCTTGACTTTGTGTCCTTTTCTCTTTACTCAGCAGCAATTCGTTCTTTCTGGTTTTGACTGGGGCTCGTCCAGGTTAGCTCTGTCAGATTCTAAAGGGGCAAGACAACATGAATGAGAGGTGTGACGTACAAACATAAAAGTATAAATGTGTTTTTGACCTGTATTTATTTAACCTCAACACTCTATCAGGCTAAAATCACAACAGATCTTTGAGCCACTTCTTACTGATGCTTTCTCCTCCTCCTATTCTGGTGGAGGTGGTGCCCATCTCCATGTCTTTCAGTACTGTGTCTTCAAAAGCTAGAGCCGCCATCCGGAAGAAAAACTCCTGCACATTCTCTCCTACAAACCAGTCACACAGTATGGTGTCATTATCGGATCATCAAAGGTGTATTGTCATGGTAACAAGACCAGCCAAGCATTCATTTCACATGGCCCTAAGACGGATAGCCCAAATCATACAGCAAAACAGTTTAAGGCATTCCAGTTATTAACAGTAGTAGTTGCTTTGGTCCGACCTGTCTTGGCTGAAACAGACCAGAACTCAGCATTCATTTCAGTTGCCAGCTTGATTGCGTCTCTTTCCGTCCTCTTGTGCTCCTCTGAAGCCTTGGCCACAGACAGAAAGCAATCACACAAGAAAGAATGGAAAATAACCAAAAGACAAAACAGCTGCCCGGCACGCAAAAGTTGCAGACATTCCCTGAACGATGCACAGGTGTTCCCAAAACGGTAACACAAATGGTTTTGTGCATGATCCTAAAATCCTTTTTTTTTATGTGTATGAACATTCATGGGATGTTCTGGGTTCATGTTAATGGTTCATGTTAAGTGTATAACAATAGTGATTTGACCTCCATAATCCAGAAAATGTATATATCTATGATATAATTCTATAGCTAACAACAGTAACATTTAGTGCACTAACAAGCAGGTCACTCTTGGTTCCAACCAGGAAAACCGAAAAAGAGCCCGGCTCATTCTCCCTCATGGCATCTTCTAACCATTGCCTGTGAAAGATAGATATTTTATTATGTGACATCATCATCTCAAGCCTATTTACAAAACAATCTTGATGAGGAGAAACGGAGAGAGAACATGCACAGAAAATGCACTTGTAAAATGCCTTCTCTATATATACAATCCAAAATAAACATCTAAAGGGTAAAACAATGAAATTAAGGTACTCGTGCAACTTATTGATAAAGCAGGTTATATTTCATTATTTTTATAATGAAAAATATTTTTAAACACGTGTATGCTTTTTTCCTCCTTGAAAACAACAGCATTTGTTAAAAATACCCTGCCAGACCAGGTTTAATGGAGGTAGAAGTCTGGAGAATATGTTCCCTCTGGCACATCGAAATTCCAATGTAGAAATCTGAAGCTATTTTAGGGATACTTTATCTTGAGAAAAATGCAACATTCCTCCATGGCCTCCTCTCACGTCAGAGCACTGAAAGAGCGCAGAATGCCTCAGACAACTACAGAGGAGTGCTCTGCTTGAAACCAGTTATTCACATTGCAAAAAGGACAGAGTACTTCAAAGTGTAGGCATTATGTTTTCCTTAGAAACCTGGATTTACAGCAGCGAAGCAAACTGTCCAGACTGTGTTTACTACCCATTGGCAAGAGCTAGTCACAACACACAGCCCCCCCACAAAAAAAAATATTTGGACACCAGTTGACACCACATCTTAGGTATCCAAGCTCCTTGGCTCCCAGTACATATATATATAATATAATAGATTGGAATATACTGCTTCTAGTATAAAATCACTGAATGCTGAAGTGTCTGCTAACCATTCAGAATGGACAAAAGCTGCAAAGCATCATCTAGTCATTATGCAGTGCAGAGTTGGAACAAACTGTCAGAAAACATACAAAAATATACATTGATCTCTTTGTAATCTAGGCAAAACAGGTTTGTCTTCTTCTGGCTTTTATAAATCTTTCAATAAACGTTAAGCTATCTTAAATATGATGTTGTTATTTGTATGCTTTGTCTACATTTTTTTTTTTCATTTTACATATCTTTACATTTACAAAGATATATTTTCAAGGCCTTCCTAGCCCTGAAAACACTCAGTGTGACTGTGTTGGCAATATGCACACACAAATCTGATCACAAGCAATATCGTCATTTGCAATATCATCAAACAAACTTGTGTGCCCCTTTAAATAAACCTACCGTGTGTTCTCCAGCGTCTTGATGTCTGCCATGTCAAAAACTGTGATTATCACTGCAATAAAAACACACAATGTTGGATCGAGCAACAGTAAAGTCCGCCATTGAGTCAATATACTATAGTCGACCAATGCTTTTCACTGGTGGCAGCACTTACCCTGACTTCCTCTGTAGTATGCCGAGGCAATGCATTTGAATTTTTCCTGACCGGCCGTGTCCCAGCTACAGAAAAAGGGAAACACAAAAACATGTACAATAAAGAACGACGGATGTCTCTCTCTCTCAAATAAAACTCCATATAACGACACAAGAGCACGAGTCTCACTCACATCTGAAGGGAAAATGGAACTCCCAAAAGCTCAAATCTCTCAATCTCGAAATCTACTCCTATGGTGGCCTTGTAGTCTCTGTCAAATAGATCCGTGCAAAACCTGAAAGTGCAGAATAAAATATACAAACGCATCAGGAGGCTGTTTACCTCTTAAAAGAACGACAATTTATCAGCTGCATAGTTGCAAGGAGAATAATTTACCGTTTTATAAGGCAGGTCTTGCCCACGTTATGGTCACCAACAACCACTGCTTTGGACATCTTCAATCTGAAATCGGCCATTTTGAAAACGAAACATTGAACCGCAAAACAACACGATTGCTATTTCTGGATACTACCGGTAGGAATCGATGGAAGAGTCAGTCACAGTCTTTAATCAATACATGAATGTAACCAGGCAACTCACCCATGATGCCTGTCAGTTCTGTCTCTACAAGCAGACTTGGCCAGGTCATCCCACTCATTCTTCATCTGTAGACAGGCCTGTGGGAGGTAGCACTGAACACAAGTATGTTAACGTACAGTTACAGTACATCCTTTTAGGATGACAGAAATGTATGTCAATGTATTGTATCAGTAGTGACAACAATGGCACTAATTCGATTTTTTTTGTTACATATCAGGAGCATTTTTAAATATGTCTTTATAATACCAGCTGACTACAACGTTTTGTTGTTCAAGTTTTCTGGCACTACTCCCCTGAAATGTCCACCAAAGAAAAACTGCATATACTCTTCAAAAGTCCTAAAGACAAACTAAGAATGAAAATGTGTATGTCCCTGAAGTGTAGTCTAATAATTTAGACTATATCTGGAAATAAGTGTGACTGTTATTGGATAGGAATTTCGTCATCTGAAAAAAGCTTATGCAGAGATTAGCACAATACACAAAACAAGGTGCTAAATTAGGTGAAGAGGAGACTACAGTATTATTATTTCTCAATCAAGGGGGAGGCCAATGACATCAACAATTACAAATAGAACACCTTACAGACTTATACTTCTCAATATCGCAGTTGATCACAATATATTTTAATGTATTTTACTACAGTGTATTACAGTTCAAGCCTGTAAACATGTTCACATACTGTAAGCCCCATAGGACTTAATAATTAATACTAATTAACTATGGCCAGCGTGTTGCTTGTTCTAGGCTAGTGTGCGCAGGTCAGTTACCTTAGGGAACTTCGATATGATCCTGTCTCTGCTCACAGGTGGTGTGAAGTGGGTCAACCCGTTCCTCGTCTCCTGCATTATAGTAGTAGACTGTGCTGGTGGTCAACCTATACAAAGCAAAGGACAACATTGGACATGACCAACCAGTACGTGCAATTTCCAATGTACTTATTAATATCGATATATTTATCCATCCGTATGAAGGTGCTTTGTGCCCATCATTCAATTCTGATTTTCCGATAAACCGAACAACAATATTAATTGATAGAGACTGTTATAAAATAAAACACTATGATATGTCTATAGACACTAAACTTAGGAACTACTTGGGAAGTCTCCTTTAAATTCTGGCTTGTCTCTAAGCTATGAAGGCAACTTAAACACTCGACGAAATCACAACATCTTGTCAATTAAAGTGTCTTGTGTCTGCGATCAAAATACGGGACATAGTCACGTTTAAATCCTGCCTGTGTTTATATCTTGCTGGATTACTCACGGATGTGTGTGTAAATGGTTCCCTGGTTGCTACAAAATCTCTTCTAATTTGACTCTCCGGCGGCGTGCATCAGATCCTCACCGGGTCTCCATGACAACAACATGCATCAGATGATCCGCCCCCGGTCTCCATGACAACAACACTGCCCTGGGGAATTCTGTCACGTGACACGGAAACATGACTTTAGCTGGTCTGACAAACGCGGAAGTTCAACGGGGTCTTATTTTATATGTTCATGTTAATTCCAAGTAGCGTATTCTGAATGTGTCAGTGTATAATAGCATGATGTAGATTTTTTTATTAGATTTAAAAATTTGATTTTAAATTAATTAATTAATTATTTTTTATTGAACATTTTTAATTGAACATCATAACAAACATCTCTTGTAGAATATATACATAACTCCACTTAGGAACATCTTGAAAAAAATGGGGATTCTTAAGGAAGTAAGGAGAACATACTGTGTTAAAGACCATAAATAATAACATTCAGGCATAGACAATAGGCAATTTTAAAATTGAGAGTGAGAAATACAGAGGGGCAATCAAAACAGTAAAACGCTTGAATGTGAAATGCTTCCCAGCACTAGTACAAATTAATGCTGTGTATTATTTTGTTCACTTTCATGTAGTGAGAATAAGTTCCCTCGGGCGGAAATAAGCAGCAGTTGGATTCCGTTGGCACAGTAGTTTGCCCCTAAGCACTTCTTCTAGACACTAAACCCTGGTGTCATCCTCCTCGAAATCGGATGCCGCTCCATTTACAAGAGCCGCCCACTCTGCCATTGATTTATCATCAGGGGAGTTGGACGTGAACAGATCTGCTCACTTGTTGATCTCAATCATGATTTAGTATGGTTCATTGACTGTAGTCACTTGTCTAACGCCAGAGGTCATGATGTGCCAAAATAGGCCTATACAACTACATTTGTGTGTCATACTCAAACCTAATTGACCAGACTCCTCGTGAGGTGCAGAAGTACTCCATTACAAGTTAACTAACTCCGATCATCACTCTCCCTTGCTTGGGAAGGTGCACACTGAGGGTGTTGGGATTTGGGACTGTCTACTTTGCAGTTGGAGCTCAGCGAGCCCAGAGTCTACAAATATTTCCCCATTCATGCTTTCTTACCAACAAATGTCCTTTTAGGCTAGACTGATACAAATGCTGTAGTAGCCTACAGTTGATCAGACTAACGTGGTCCTCGATAATGAACAGAAGTATGATCTTGTTTCTCCAGACTTAAGTACACAGTGAATCTGTTACTGCTATAAGTTCCACTCTCCACCACAGGGAGGCAGCAGAGGTCTAAAAACAGCCATACTATGTATAACATAGAGTGGGTTTGATTTTACCTCAGTTACTACCAGTATTATCCTCCAAGACTATAATTTTAAAGGACTGTCCAATTGTCAACGGTCCTTGGCCTAAAGTCTGAGTGATGGCACAAAATCCCTGTTAGCGAGTGCCAATGTGTTGTGCCAACTAACGTCAGTAACCCCAATCCATGTAAAATAACTCCTCAGCCAAGGCTTTCTACAGATTCATCATAGATCAATAACGATGTAAGAATTTTCCCTAAGATTAATCCTGTCTTTGCTAAACCATTAGGGCCAATTAGTCTCAGAGACAGGCTGGATAGGTGACAGGGGCAGATTATCAACCAGTCTGGCTAGTAATGTCTTTTCAGTTGAGCATGTCCTCTTTGACCTTCTGCATTGATGTGAGGTCCCTCTTTGTGTTCATTGTATCAATTATCACACTTGATGCATTCAAACACCAAGTTATGAAGGAAAAATAATTCCATGAAAACACACCTATTGCACATATTGTAAGTAACATTCTGATCAGCCCTGCTGTCATTCATGGATGTATGATTTAAATTATTTAGGTGTGTCTTTAAATTATACACTTCTAGTCATCTCTCTTTTCCTGTACCTCAACAATTCATTGTCGTCGTTGTTGTTGTAGTGTTACTAAGTCACTGTCACTAAATATAACAGTTACATTGTATGGTTTAGAAGTCTCTGTTTTTGTAGCACGTTCAACTTCAACAAATGCCTACTGTCACTGTTGTCACGGTTTTCACAACTGCTGACATAAATGTGTCTGACATTTTCCCCAAACTATAAAAACACTTATTGATGCCCAGTATGTTTCTTCAAAATAAAAATTAAACATTATATCTGAAAATATATTATCCGGTATATGAATTGAACTTTGCAGAGATAACTCACACAAAAGCATAACTAATTTGATGACACCACTAATTACCCACTGTACACTGGTGAGAGGAAAAAACTATCATAAATACATATCACTGAATCAATAACCATTATGTGTTCCAGAATTACACAAATTTTGCATGCCATTATAGACATTACATTATGCCTAGCGGAAACAGGGAAGTGTACAGAAACTACACAGATACCCTAATTGTTCTGTTTGTCAGGAAGGTTGTAATTCATCACCACTTATAACTTAGCCCAAGACAATAGGGAAAAAACAAAGTGTTAATAAGTGTATCACTTTTTTTAAACTCTCCCACAATTTTACAGGAAGTAAATGATAGTCCAGGCAACTGACCCAATCTCATTTGAGATGATAGTTGTTCTTTGTCTTTCTGTCTCACATCAACCTCTTCTAAGGTTTCCATTGCCTCAACTTCTCTATGTGATATTGTCATCCATTGTTCCGCGACACAGATGAGCTTACCTGAGGACCTTTTATTCATGCCAACATCCTGAGTGCTTGTTGAGTAATTATGGTTGTCAGTGTTTACAGCTGAACAACATTTGTTGTGAGTATCAGAATTTCAATGATTGAAGGTTTCATATTTGAAATCTGTGTTTTCTCAATGCCAAAATAATATAACTGTTCTTTCAGTTAATGAGTTAAATAAATCATTTTTTTCAGAGTTTTGTAAAAAAAAAAAAGAGTCAATAGAGGAGAGTATTGTGTGAAAACAGGTGAATAGTTTATGGGTTGAGATACATTTCTAACTAAGCATGAATGGTGTTAGCGTGTTAGCGATATTGAAGAACTGTTACTACATGCACCATTGGAATAAAGGAAATGAGATGCAACTGCGAGGAAACCAGTTTAATTTCGAAATACAGAAGATCAATCAGAGCCTAAGCGCCTAAGAGAAATACAAAACACACTCCAAACAGACTGAAACGATAGGAAAAACAAACAGACAACACTTGTGCCAGCAAGCAGAGAACTATGTGCACGAACAAACGTACCGCCATATAGAAAGTTACAAAACAACACTCAACAAGGACCGACAGACAATGAGGTTGTTTATATATGTGCAGTGATTCCAAATGGATGACAGGTGTGATTAAGTCCAGAGGAGTGTGAGGAACTGTGGTTGAAGAACCGGTGGTGGCTCGTACACAGAGTACATGCAGCGTCAAATTTATTTAATTTGGAATGCATTTATAACCACAGAACGTTCCCCAAACATTTCCGTCAGATTTCGAGGTTGTGTAGTAACAATGGATCAGTAATATCTTCAAAACGTACTGTCTTGTACGAAATGTACGAGAAATGTTATTAATACAAATTGTAATAATCTGCACAAATTGGACAGTTGTGTTATCCAGCGATAATCTTGACCGTTCAACTGGCCATGGCATGTTCTATTGGTCAGAGGAAGAATCTTCTCCGTCAGCTGGATATTTCATCAGCATTATGACACATTAATAGAAATACCTTGTTTATTGAAATTCATTACACCAATGCGTTGATATTATACCTTTAATTTAAATAAATTAAATAAACTACCTTTAATTTGAGATTTGTTAAAGAAGTAACATCAATAATTTCATGTGTGATAATGTATAGACTCTGCTGGTACACTATACTTTTTCGGGGTTCTATATAGAACCATTTGGTTCTTTGTATGACATAAAATAAGCAAGTTAAAAAAAGATTCTGTAAATATATCCAGTGAAGCCAAAGAACATTAAGGGTTCGATTACCATGCAAAATGTTAATGACGATCTAAGGGAATCACAGCTGGATAAATTGATATCTGATGTTCAATACAGCCTTAACTCACTCTATGCTGGCAAGTGGGAAATGTAATCTGTACTTTGAGGTCAGAGTATAGAAGCATTGTTTGACCATTTAACATTTTTACTTTTTCAATTAAAAAACCAACAGTCCCTCCACGTTGATGACACAAGGCAGACAGGAGAGTCTGAAAAATGCATGTTATTGCTCTATTCTGGAATCTATGCCGAGTAGAGATAAGAACCTAGCCATGCAGTGACGGTTATGTCAGGACTGCTGTTATCTCAGTATTTTCATGTGGAGTCATTACATGGTTGCTGGGAAGATGCCTAATTTTCATGTGTGCATTACTTTTTATAAAATAGGTAACAGTTTGCCGTTTTTGGTCAACGCTTGTATTAGTTCAAGTAACTATACTTTGTTTAGTCTGGCAGTAACCCAACTTTAAAATCCAGACAATTTATCTTTTGGTAGCCGCTCCCAACAACTGCATCTAAGTCGTTTGTTTTCTGCTCCGCTTCATAGCAGTTACGTTATATCACAAATTCCTACACAAAACATCCCTACGAGGTATTCAGACTTTCTTCAGCACTTAGTGGAGGAGCCTTGGCCAGCCATAACGGCGTTGAGTGTTCTGGGGTAGGCCTATAAAGGCTTTGCTCACCTGGATTTGAGAGGTTTCTCACATTCTTCCTTGTAGATCTTCTCAAGATCTACAGCTGGACTCCAATCAAGTTCTAGAGACATCTCTAGGATGATGAAATGACACAGGCACATTTGCGCAATTTTAAGTTTCATGGTGATTAGGTCTGAATCATTAAACACATTAGAGATTTTAGTTTTTTGGACACATTTTTTTAAACGTGTTTATGCATTGTCATTATGGGCTACTATGTGTAGATTGACAACAATACATATATTTCGGGAATTGTAAATTAAGTCTACAGCAAAACAAAATGTGTCTGAATCCTTTCCAAATGCACGGTATATGAGTGCATACCAAGTTGTCTTGATTTTGCCGAGCGCGTCAAGCTTTGTAATTCAATGTGACCGTCGTGACCACATCTGACACACCTCTGCTGCGACTCGATTCTCGTCACATACACATCTGTTTAACATAATTGAATTGCCAACGCCGTCGTGTGTGATCATGGTGGCAAAAAAAAGGTAGAGGGTTTCTGACCGTGATTTAGGAGAAAACACAGAGAGATGGTTCAGTCACAGCGTGTCCCATTGACATGTCGGACAAAACCATGAGGGCTACGCTGGAAGCGTGTTGTGAGATTAGAATAAGAGACAATAATACTGAAGGAGCGGAATAACAGATATTAATACATAATACGGCAGTTTCATCGGTAGACCTTAATGGAACCTTTTCTCGGAACGATCGTAAAACATAGAAGCAGATTCTGTATAATCCCGACCTTCCCACGAGCACCACCACAAAACACATTCTCCGAACCACCAGAGTTTGCATAATTATTTTTATTTGTTATAACTGTTCTTTTATAGTTCTGCTATTGTGTTGTTTTTTGTTGAGGTGAACATCCTGTCAGTTCAAGTCCTTAGCTAAGCTGTTTGCATGTCAGCATTTTTCTTTGAAAGGGCGAGGGTTAGAAAAGAGAAGTAGAACAGGGCTTCCTCTCCCTCTCTCTCTCTCTCCTCCCTCTCTCTTTCTCTCTCTCTCTCCTTCCCTCTCCCTCTCTCTCTCTCGCTCTCCTCCATCTCTCTCTCTCTCTCTGTCTCTCTCTCCATCTCTCTCTCTCTGTCTCTCTCTCTCTCTCTCTCTCTCTCTCTCCATCTCTCCATCTCTCTCTCTCTCTCTCTCTCTCTCTCTCTCTCTCTCTCTCTCCCTTTCTGTCTCTCTCCTCCCCCTTTCTCCCTCCCCCTCTCTCTCTCCCTCTCCCTCTCTCTCTCCCTCTCTCCCTCTCCCTTTCTCTCTCTCTCTCTCTCGCTCTCTCTCTCTCTCTCTCTCTCTCTCTCTCTCTCTCTCTCTCTTGCTCTCTCTATTACTTGCAGAATTTCAACTCAACCTTTTATTCATCATTTGTTTCAACAAAGAGCGAACCGTACAGAATATTTACACATCATACCCACTTAATAACAATTTCCACGTAGATAAAGAATGGAGGATTAAACTGAAACATTTTTCTTTCCTCGTAATATTTTTTTTTTGCGGCCTTCAAACTTTTATTTCCTTTAATCCTCCTCCGACCCACTTCATCTTTTCACGTTGGGTTTGTCATTGGCATCATCATCACCACCACCCTTCGTCCTCATCTTCACCATCTTCACCATCACCTTTGTCATAATCTGAGTTTATAGAAATCTTTTGAATAAATTCCTCTTAGACAACAGCTGTAGAATTGTACACAGTGATTGACTTTTCTATATATTTTGGGTAATATATAAGTTAAATCCAAAAGAACAGAAAAAAAGAAAGTAGCGATATCCCAACGTAACAAAACCATGCATGTTAATAAATGTTTTTATCAATAAAAACCAAAAAGGTAACATTATTCATGGGATCTGTTTTTATTTACACTAAAATTGGCACTGTTTGAATAGAATTGGAAACTATAGGCTATGAAGTGTAACACTCCAGATGTCAGAGACCTGCTATAAAAGATGGGTTTCACAAACACACTCTTTTGTAAAAACAAAAAACCAAAATGAAAGAAAAAAAGAGAAATTAAATAACAAACATCCTTTAAGAGCTTTCTAGCCCTAAAAAAATAGATACAGTGTTTGTAGAAAAAGAGCCTTTTCTTCAGCTTTTGACTGTGGCAGTTTTCTCCATTGGACGGAAACCTTGTGACATAATTCCTGTCCTTCGAAGCACTTCCCCGGACACATACGGGACCCCACAACCTCCCAGGTTAACCAACTGTCTGTCAGCCTTTTTAGGGGGAAATCCAATGGAATTTATCGATTAGTTTTTTTATTCTTTTCTCAAAGCAGCATTAATTGACCCAGGCAAATCAAACCAACCTAAAAAGACAAACGTAATTTCGAAACCGTCAGTAAAGAACTTGGCAGGCGGAGGGTAGGGGTGGCTGTCTTCGGTTTCCAGTGTTTTCATGTCAAACAAGGGCCTGACAGTTGATCCCAAGTTCTTGTGTGTGAGCAAACATAAGAATGTGTGGGTATGCGTGTTTGTGTGCGTCTCTACATACTCGTATATTCAGTGCAAACACATTTACGCTGACCTTGGGCAAATCCCATGTTGACCTTTAACCTTGAACTCTAATATTTGCAGATCAGTCGAACCTACAGTCGGCCCCTGACAATCCCAAGAAGCCCTGACACCGCCTCGAAGAGACAAACATGCGGGTCCTGGGTACACCGGACCTGATGACGACCAGATCCGGCACCTCTGTCCCCCAGTCCCCAGTCCTAGCACAGCCCGATGTACTTCAGATTGTTCTGGATGATCACGTCCGTGACGGCGTCGAACACAAACTGGATGTTGCTGGTGTCCGTGGCGCAGGTGAAGTGCGAGTAGATCTCCTTGGTCTCCTTGTTGCGGTTCAGGTCCTCAAACTGCCGCTGCACGTAGACCGCCGCCTCCTCGTAGGTGTTCTGACCGCGGTAGTCGGCGAAGCACACGGTCAGCGGAATGCGCTTGATCTTCTCCGCCAGCAGGTCCTTCTTGTTGAGGAAGAGGATGAGCGAGGTGTTGGTGAACCAGTTGTTGTTGCAGATGGAGTCGAACAGACGCAGGCTCTCTGCCATACGACTCTGTAGAGGGACGGAGAGAGGGATGGGAAAGATGAAAATAGGATGAACACGTACACACAGCCTATTAGGCTACTGGAGAAAGAAGCTAAAGCGTTAGCATAGATGGCATAGATAACAATGTATTTAATCTGGAATCCTATGGGATTGGAAATGCGTAAACCTGCTAAATCTGCCATGAAATATTATCTCAAATTGAAAATGAGAACACAACTTTATCCAATGTGTAGATTAGAGGTTTTTGTGACTGTCGCTCTGCCTGTTAATGATCTATACTCAAGCAGCCAAAGGTGTGGTTTCTGTGTTGTGTAAACTGAACTGGAGACAATCGGACAAAGAGCTTAATTTAACTCCCTCAGGATTATGGAGCAAATGTCTTTGCTTTTTCAATACCAGGTCGACATGAGCAGAGAACATTTCCCTCATGATAAGCAAAAAAAAGAGTTACTGGAACTCTACGCAGTAAAATAAAACATCAAAGTCTTATTTTTTGTTAGGTCAGATCAGTACGGGTATGAAATTAATCTCTGTAATATGTTACTCGAAACGTAACAATTTACAGGAACAATTGTCAGGGTGGACAGATAGCAATCAGAGTATTTGTGATCGGCTACAGATCTTAAGACAAACGCGCTTAATTCCCCCACGGTATGGATTAATTAACCCCCCACGTTATGGATCAATTAACCCCCCACGTTATGGATCAATTAATCCCCCCACATTATGGATCAATTAATCCCCCCACATTATTGATCAATTAATCCCCCCACATTATTGATCAATTAATCCCCCCACATTATTGATCAATTAATCCCCCCACATTATGGATCAATTAATCCCCCCACATTATGGATCAATTAACCCCCCACGTTATGGATCAATTAACCCCCCAGGTTATGGATCAATTAAACCTCCCACATTATGGATCAATTAAACCCCCCACATTATGGATCAATTAATCCCCCCACGTTATGGATCAATTAATCCCCCCACATTATGGATCAATTAACCCCCACATTATGGATCAATTAATCCCCCACGTTATGGATCAATTAATCCCCCCACATTATGGATCAATTAATCGCCCCACATTATGTATTATTTAACTCCCCCACGCTATGGATCAATTAATCCCCCCACATTATGGACTACTTAATCCATCCACATTACGGACTACTTAACCCCCCTAGATTATGGATTACTTGATATTCCCTTGTTATGGATCACTTACCCACTTACACAACCCCCCCGGAATATGATATATCTGACCAAGATCCAAATTCAACAACCTCTGATTCTGAAACATCTCCAAAATTCGATCTTAATTGGTTTGGATTTGTGTACTTCAAATTATGCAAATAATCAAAAATGCTTACTTTATTTCCACACAAGCCGACCCAATTGAGAGTAGAGTTCATGTAGGAGTTGGTGTAGCTCAGTGGTAGAGTGCATGTTGGTGTAGCTCAGTGGTAGAGTGTATGTTGGTGTAGCTCAGTGGTAGAGTGCATGTTGGTGTAGCTCAGTGGTAGAGTGTATGTTGGTGTAGCTCAGTGGTAGAGTGCATGTTGGTGTAGCTGAGTGGTAGAGTGCATGTTGGTGTAGCTTAGTGGTAGAGTGCATGTTGGTGTAGCTCAGTGGTAGAGTGCATGTTGGTGTAGCTTAGTGGTAGAGTGCATGTTGGTGTAGCTTAGTGGTAGAGTGCATGTTGGTGTAGCTTAGTGGTAGAGTTCATGTAGGAGTTGGTGTAGCTCAGTGGTAGAGTGCATGTTGGTGTAGCTCAGTGGTAGAGTGTATGTTGGTGTAGCTCAGTGGTAGAGTGCATGTTGGTGTAGCTGAGTGGTAGAGTGCATGTTGGTGTAGCTCAGTGGTAGAGTGCATGTTGGTGTAGCTCAGTGGTAGAGTGCATGTTGGTGTAGCTGAGTGGTAGAGTGCATGTTGGTGTAGCTCAGTGGTAGAGTGCATGTTGGTGTAGTTCAGTGGTAGAGTGCATGTTGGTGTAGCTCAGTGGTAGAGTGCATGTTGGTGTAGCTCAGTGGTAGAGTGCATGTTGGTGTAGCTCAGTGGTAGAGAGCATGTTGGTGTAGCTCAGTGGTAGAGAGCATGTTGGTGTAGCTCAGTGGTAGAGAGCATGTTGGTGTAGCTCAGTGGTAGAGAGCATGTTGGTGTAGCTCAGTGGTAGAGTGCATGTTGGTGTAGCTGAGTGGTAGAGTGCATGTTGGTGTAGCTCAGTGGTAGAGTGCATGTTGGTGTAGCTCAGTGGTAGAGTGCATGTTGGTGTAGCTGAGTGGTAGAGTGCATGTTGGTGTAGCTCAGTGGTAGAGTGCATGTTGGTGTAGTTCAGTGGTAGAGTGCATGTTGGTGTAGCTCAGTGGTAGAGTGCATGTTGGTGTAGCTCAGTGGTAGAGTGCATGTTGGTGTAGCTCAGTGGTAGAGTGCATGTTGGTGTAACTCAGTGGTAGAGAGCATGTTGGTGTAGCTCAGTGGTAGAGAGCATGTTGGTGTAGCTCAGTGGTAGAGAGCATGTTGGTGTAGCTCAGTGGTAGAGTGCATGTTGGTGTAGCTCAGTGGTAGAGTGCATGTTGGTGTAGCTCAGTGGTAGAGTGCATGTTGGTGTAGTTCAGTGGTAGAGTGCATGTTGGTGTAGCTCAGTGGTAGAGAGCATGTTGGTGTAGCTCAGTGGTAGAGAGCATGTTGGTGTAGCTTAGTGGTAGAGTTCATGTAGGAGTTGGTGTAGCTCAGTGGTAGAGTGCATGTTGGTGTAGCATGTTGGTGTAGCAGTGGTAGAGTGCATGTTGGTGTAGCTCAGTGGTAGAGTGCATGTTGGTGTAGCTCAGTGGTAGAGAGCATGTTGGTGTAGCTCAGTGGTAGAGTGCATGTTGGTGTAGCTCAGTGGTAGAGTGCACGCTTTGTATGTGTGATGTCCTGGGTTCAATCTCCAGCTTCTCCCCAAGTCGTTGTTGCAAATGAGAATTTGTTCTTAATTGGCCTACCTGGTTAAATAAAGATTAAAGAGAATATCTGTCCCAAGCTTGTTTAACCGGCATGGGGAATCCACACTTAAATTTTTTTGGAAATATAATCTATTAAAAAAAATACTTGTTCTTTAGATTATACACATCAGTGTTATTAGTACAGCCATTGTATAATTGTATGGGTGTATATTTCTGACATAATAAATTAAGCAATATTTAATATTTGTTTGGGCTGCTTTAGAGAGTCAGCTGTGTGTTGTCCAAAACTCTAGCATCAGATGTTTACCAAATTCCTGAGAGCCAGATCCGATCCCAGATCCGTAACGATGACATAGCCATGAGCCACAAGTCACAACCTTCATGATCACATGCTGCGAAAAATATTTTGTTGTGAATGTTTGTGGTTTCACACAAAATGCCAAATGCTAAACCAAATAGACTAAAAAGATATCACTAGCATATATATATGAAGAATCCACAAATAGCTCAGTAGCGGTTAAATGCTATATTGAATTTGAACAATTAGAACAATTCAACAGTGGTTCGTCCTGCATTAAATCAGAGCTATACAACCATGTTCCTGCAGAGCTACCATCCTGTAGGTGATCTTGCCAACCCTAATTCAACGCACACCGAGCTTGAATATTTGGCTTGACGGAAAACTAAATCAGGGAAAATCTACTACAGGTTGGTAGATCTCCAGGTACCGGGATGTGTCGATCAAACATAGCTTGATCGTATGGTGGTGTCGCGAGTTGGTGCCAAGTATTGTGGCAGGATTAGCAATCTGAAAGACAAAGGACAGATACAGACACTTCTGGGACACAAATGAAGCCCCCCCCCCAGCCAAGATGTTCAACGTCTACGGTATTCACAAAAACACAGCCTGATATAGACAGCAGATAGAGACCTTCGTGCAAAAATGCTAAATACCAGACACACTGTAAGAATGTTCCTTTGTGTGAATAAGAGTGTGAGTGTGTGTGAGTGTGTGTGTGTGTGCGTGAGTGCGTGTATGCGTGTGTGAGTGAGGGGGGATTGAGATATGGGTGGGGCTGGAAAGACTGCAGGCATGTGGTGTGTATCCAGTAGCTTGTGACTGAGGGAGGAGCTCTGTTCGAAGACTGAGCTGCTGTTATAAAGGAAGGTTACACAACACAGAGAGCTCCAAGCAAATCACAAGATCTGGCCCAGACAAACAGAAAGAGAGCGAAACAACCGAACATGGGAATTCACAGATAGTTAAACAAAAATGTTTATTTTTTGTGGGGGTGTGGTAACAAAGTCAATATATTCTAAAATGGCTGAGTAATGCAAGACATTTACAGGGGCAAATGCCCGAATCCCCCCCAGTTTGATGTCTCAATCAAACATCTGAACGCATTTGTGGACACCTTCTACGTTAAACAAACGATCTCAGTACGCTGTTCATCTCTGACCCAACGGAGAACATAAAGACTAGTTGTGGAACTAAAGGAGCCCTTGGTGAAAACACAGACCAGGCGCGGTGCTCATCTCTGTGCCTTAGCTGTAGGCATCCTTAGGATCTCATGGTACTGAGCAGTGCACAGTTAAGGTCAGAACCAGTGGCTCCTCCCCCCCTCATGGTACTGAGCAGTGCACAGTTAAGGACAGAACCAGTGGCTCCTCCCCCTCATGGTACTGAGCCGTGCACAGTTAAGGTCAGAACCAGTGGCTCCTCCCCCCCTCATGGTACTGAGCAGTGCACAGTTAAGGACAGAACCAGTGGCTCCTCCCCCCCTCATGGTACTGAGCCGTGCACAGTAAAGGTCAGAACCAGTGGCTCCCCCCTCATGGTACTGAGCAGTGCACAGTTAAGGTCAGAACCAGTGGCTCCTCCCCCTCATGGTACTGAGCAGTGCACAGTTAAGGTCAGAACCAGTGGCTCCTCCCCCCCTCATGGTACTGAGCCGTGCACAGTTAAGGTCAGAACCAGTGGCTCCTCCCCCCCTCATGGTACTGAGCCGTGCACAGTTAAGGTCAGAACCAGTGGCTCCTCCCCCCTCCATGAGATCTACAACAGGATGTCGACAACAGAGCACGGCTACATGGAGGAGGAAGGCAGCAGGAGGACACACCCTGACACACCCTGACACACCCTCCCTCTCCTCCCCCCGCCCGGAGACACACCCTGACGCTCCATTACAATGGCCTACCAGCAGTGTCTCCTCTCCCGGAAAACTCTAACACACAAGTCTTACATAAGCTTATAAGTAAGAGGTTCAATCTTGTGTTAATGCTTTGTTTCCAGTGAAAATGAATCACTTGAGTGAGTCAGGAGCAATCCCTCTCTAATTCAATTCAATATGATTCAAACGGAACTACCTCATAACTGCTTCAATAACGCGGTCTCTCTACGGACATGATGCTATTTGTTTATTTCTTTCTCTCTGTTTTGTAATTCGACTTGAATATTTCTGATTCTCCATTTCACCGGGTATTGTGTAGCAGTAAATATGCCTGTTAACAAGGTATATTCTGTAAATGTGCCGATATCTGTTCACCAGATATTGTGTGAATGTGTATAAATCTGTTCATCAGATATTGTGTAAATGTGTATTGGTTTCTTGCCCAGATATTTTGTAAATGTGTATTTGTTTCCTCACCAGATATTGTGTAAATGTGTACTTGTTTCTTTCCCAGATATTGTGTAAATGTGTATTTGTTTCCTTACCACAGATTGTGTAAACGTGTGCACCTTTCTTAAATGGTGTAAATGTGTGTACAGTAGCCTATGTGTGTACAGTATGTCTCTTGACCAGGCGTTGTATAGCTGTGTACACATTTACCTTCTCCACCCCACCCAGTCTCTTATCTGTGTTCTCTCTCACAGTGCTTCGGCTCATGGAAACCTTATTCAATCACAAGCTCTGGGCTCTTCCAGATTCAATTAAATGTGCAGACTGCAAACAACATTTAATTCCAGTTTAAATTAAATTCAAGACGCTTCCATGATTAATCATAGCATATTCAATATTTAACTGTCATTGATGTCCCCATAGACTGCCCATAGCATATAAAATTGTGATTTACAATGTATACTCTGGCTAAGGAACCTAGTGTCTGACTGTCATGATTACCACTGGTTGCTAGACACCATTATCATTTACAGCCACAGTGTTGGATTATAGCACAGAGTAGTTTACTGTGTTGCTTTGCATGCATGTTTAAAAAAGATAAACTACAGTTTAAAATAATTTTATTTTCTAAACTTGTCCGTCCGTTGTTGTTCTGAGAAACGAAGGATGTTCCATGCAAGTTATTGCCAAGAAACTGACGATCTTGTACAACAGTGAGTACTAGTCCCTTCACAGAACCGCGCAAACTGGCTCTCATCGGAATAGAAAGAGGAGTGGGAGGCCCCGGTGCACAGCTGAGCAAGAGGACACATACATTAGTGTCTAGTTTGAGAAACAGACGTCTCACAGGTCCTCAAGTGGCAGCTTCATTCACTACTGCTAACCAAGGCAATATTCCTATTAATATCTGTATATTTCCTATCCAAATCCATTTTGTGCACGTTTTCACGAAACAAGTGCAAATTATTATGTGACCCAATGCTTTTGGTTGACAGTGAACGTAAAAAAGTGAATATCACTTAGGCTTTGCAATGTAATTCAATAAATAATATAAAAGACTATGCTTTGCAATCGTGTCTTTAACAAAAATGTACTGAAATGCAAACAAGTACACCTCATCTATAAATGCCAGTGTTGTGTCCCGGTTTGGCTGAAAAAACATCATGTAGCTGTTTCTTGTCTGTCAGTCTCTTACATTACATGGGAGACATTTCTGCCCACTTTTCTTTACAGTAGTACTTCAACTTTGGCATGTTTGAGGGCTTTTTCTTGTGTGTTTGGCCGGTTTCAAGTCCCCCGAAAGAATTTCGACAGCACTGGGATCTGGGCTTTGCCTTGACCATTCCATAACCCACACTTCTCTTCCATTTGAGTCATTCTGTCGCACTGGGATCTGGGCTGTGGCAAATTGGCCAGGCCCTGAGTCAATAGAGCAGGCCACATAATGCAACTGGCTCAATGTTTTATGGTTTGTATGAGGTTCTGCTGTTCAAAGGCAGTGTTTTTTTCACCGAACGTGACATCTGGAATTTTGATCCAAACATATTTGACTCGTTGGTCCATAGCAAATTGTTCCAGTTGTTTTCCCTGGGTGTTGTCAAGCATATATCCGTCGTGCCTTGATATAGAAAATTTTTAAAGCAGAGGCTTCGTCCTTTGCATATATCCAGGTTTGTGCACTCTCTCTGACAGTTCTCGTGCTTGATCCCCCAAGTTAATGCTAATGCTATTTAATGCTAACTAATGCATGTTTTCATTTCAGCGATTTTATGTGACGGCAAACATAGGGGTGTATCTTAACTTTTTCTGCATAATGAAATTGTATTTCTCTTTATTGTCATTGCTTAAATGGTGTGTTTGTTTAGTGTGTTTGTTTAGTGTGATTTGTTACGCTGGTAAATTCCATCAACATATTGCGGTATTTTGCTAAACTCTCCTATTATGTGACTGTATATAACCTTACATCTGTTGTGACATCTCAAACATTCTAGAGGTTCATTTTGTGATTTATTGTCAGTTTATCGTTGCACATCAACACTCACTTTGCAGTTTACCTTTTGCATACTGTATTTATGTTATGTTGCTGAATCTCCCTATAATAACTATATTCAGGACGAAGTTAACAATTAAATATGGACATCGAACCATTTGAGTAGGATTTATATGAGGCATTAGAGACTGAATACAACATTTTAGCTGCAGAAATGTATTCTGGGTAATATGCACAATATGCGATGTCAGTAAACGTCTGTAAATCTGTATTTAAAGTATGTAATTTTAATTTTAATTATACTTCAGTTCACTTTTAATACATTAACATGTATATTTCTACCATAACACCTTTGAAATTATAACAATAGTTTCTACTTTATAAATAACGGCATGATTATGTTATCCTACATTCTATATTACGAAATGTTAAATCTGTCGAGATTTGTGGTCTTATTCTGGATTCTCTCTGGAGTCACTGGACACTTTAATTGAATGTCTCTACTGTGTCTATGGGGCTGAGAGCGCAATTACAGGTCACTGGAACAGCTTTGTGAGACGTCCACTGTGGACAGCAGTACAACCAGAAGGCCCCGTGTGATTTGTACTCACACCGTATGCAAACAACGTGCAATCCGGTTTTAGCCCTCTCTCCTGCATAGAACAGTGCACTTGTTCACTATGCACATGCAGAGGCAACATACAAACACACACACACATATTCTGCAGATATAGAGTGTATGAACTCGTACAAACACTGATGAGTCAGAACATAATGAATGAATAACAGCGAACATCTACTAACAAGGGCACAAAGTCAGGGTAGATTTGACGTGTTTCGACGCAGGAGAAATGGGCAGGAGTAAAGACCCGAGAGACTTTGAGAAGGCCCAAATTGTTATATCCAGATGTCCGGGTCAGAACTTGTTTAAATCGGTAAGGCTTGTCGGGTGCTCCCGGTCAGCAGTGCTGAGTACCTACCGACAGCGATCTGAGGGGGGACAAACCACAAACCGACAGAAGGTCCACCATGGCACAAGTCACAGAGAAATCTAATGATGGTTACCATCAACTTACCATCAAGCATTTATATTCCTACAGTCTACACATTCTGTGGCTTGTGCCCTTGTCAGGAGATGATCCATGTCATTCGCTTCATTTGTGGTCATAATGTTTCGGCACATCGTGTATGTTTGCATATACACAACATACACATACACACAGAGAGATACACACACACACACACACTCTGTCACAGCTTACTGTCAACAGCCCAGGATTAGTCATTTGACTTGTCTGTTACTAGGCAACCGATGCCATGGCAACAAGTTCATAATGAAGACAGGGATGGGACAGGGAAAATACATCAGGAAATGGGTTGGTAGTCGAAACGTGTTGCTGGTCTTAATACTTGTTTTACTTGAAACATGGCCAACTAGTGATCGAGAAATACGCTAATTATAATTCGTAGTACCATGTATGCGGCACACGTAGTTCTGTCAATTCGTATTTACCTAGTTTCTGAGGTGAGGATGGACTCATACTGCGATCTTTAAGCCGGTGATTCTATGTCTGTGTATTGCAACCGAATAGCTTAGAGTCTTTCTAGCCTCCTCCTTCGCCAAACTGTTCCCTAAATTACCTCTGGACCTTTCCTGTCCAGATGCGGCAGATAAAATCTGAGGGGAAAAAAGCTGAGCGCACTCTGCCCCACCCAGCTCTACGTCAATTAGTGCCCCAAATTACCTCAGTCCAAAACCAAGCAAAGAACAATTCCCTGTCTATTCTCTGCTTACATAATTATCTTCATCATTGGCGTGTCAACCGTTGATCTAATTAGGTACGAGCCCCATGCCCTGGCACAAAATAAGACTATTTATACCATATATAAATATATGACAATTTTGCAAAGGTCGTTATAACCTTTAAAAAACGCTTACGGTCACTATTGCGCTCAATAAAGTGATGGGGCATGGTTTGATGATGACTGTGCGCGGTGGAACGTTACTATGGCGCCATACGTAGCACATTCCGGAAGTCATTGTAGATCCGTCGGGTTTGTGACGAAACCTCAGCGCTCTGTCTTCTCCAGGTGCTGTGCTAGTTAGTGCAGCGAATAAGGCCGCACGTAGATCATACATCAAGCACGCGTGTACAATGACAAAAACAACTAACCAGCAAACTGCCTTAAGATAGGGCCAGGTTAGTTTTCGCAAGTATTCCGTCAAAGAGACACAATTAAAATAGATTCCCTGAGTATCGTTGAAGGGTTCTTCACATTGAATCTGTGCGGGAGCCCAAAAGTTCTTCAAGGGAAATTTGAAAATGCATTTTGAAGGAAGCATTTGAAGAACCTATTAACTCAAAAAAGGATTCTCTCCTTAAAAGCTAATTCGTTTAGAGTGTACAATTCCCCTCTGGTACACAGTTTAAACTTGGAATATCTCTAATTGTCTGTTGGTCTCTTCCTGATCAATTCCATTTCTGTTTCTCTGTATGAGTGGAGAGAGAGCTATCTAAAAGTGACATGGACGCCATAAAGCTGGATATAGGTGAAGCTGGAAGAGATACCAAATACATAAAGCGGGATATAGGTGAAGCTGGTAGAGATACCAAATACATAAAGCGGGATATAGGTGAAGCTGGAAGAGATACCAAATACATAAAGTGGGATATAGGTGAAGCTGGTAGAGATACCAAATACATAAAGCGGGTTATAGGTGAAGCTGGAAGAGATACCAAATACATAAAGCGGGATATAGGTGAAGCTGGAAGAGATACCAAATCCATAAAGTGGGATATAGGTGAAGCTGGAAGAGATACCAAATACATAAAGCGGGACATAGGTGAAGCTGGAAGAGATACCAAATACATAAAGCGGCATATAGCTGAAGCTGAAAAAGATACCAAATCCATAAAGTGGGATATAGGTGAAGCTGGTAGAGATACCAAACACATAAAGCGGGATATAGGTGAAGCTGGAAGAGATACCAAATACATAAAGCGGCATATAGCTGAAGCTGAAAAAGATACCAAATCCATAAAGTGGGATATAGGTGAAGCTGGAAGAGATATCCATAAAGTGGGATATAGGTGAAGCTGGAAGAAATACCAAATCCATAAAGTGGGATATAGGTGAAGCTGGAAGAAATACCAAATCCATAAAGTGAGATAAAGTTGAAGCTGGAAGACATGGGCCAGCCACTGAACATCTGGTCTCAGCCATAACACATTTAGTACTAACTTTGCACATCACAACCACACGTTTCTCCATGTCTCTCTCAATCTTCATATCCTGACTCAATACCTCTGCTTCACTCCATGTTCATCCCTGGCTCATCTTCGGACACATTCCCGTCTGGCTTCGAGGATTCATGAGCCATGTCACATGACCCATAATGCTACCTGGTGATTGCGTTTCCATTGTGTTCGGTGGTTGTGTGTGTAATCCAGTATGTGCACATGTGGACGGCAGGGGGCCACACAAAGATAGTAAAACCAGTGGAGTCGCCAGACACGTCGCAAAAATGACATTTCCGGGTTATGGGTAGGTTTTATGGAGCACTAAATGTGCCATATCATTGGATAAAGAAATACATTCACATTTGCGTTGTGAGTGCGCATAACATTCAGGAAGGAATGGCGGATTGGAAGTTTAAGACTTTGGGTGTTGTACATGCATTGAAACTATAATGGGGGGCTGGGACTTTGGACTTTGTTGTTTCGATAGTTTGCGCTGTTCTGATTGGACCGCAGTGTTGGACGTGTCAGAACACAGCGGTTGGACATTTGACAGCCAACGAAGAATGCAGTTAGAATGTGAGCTGTCAATCAAGTAGCGAGATGCAGTGGCATCCGCTAGACTGCTACAAAAATGTGAGGTATCTTCTAAAGATGGGTAACTTCTAAATGCACAAATTCACAGAACATTAACGCTGTTGCTGTGAGCTGGTGAAGGGATGGCCAGAGGAGTGTGTGTTGTGCCAGCACACGGACACACACACCTCGATGAAAGTGCTGGCGCCCAACTGCAGTTTCAACGCAGTATAAATACACCATGCTAATGCTAATACTTCCCACGGCGCCATCGCATCTGACATGCAAAGCGTTATTTTCCAACGCGCTACTTAATTTCACATCGGTAAAACGATTACTGCCTCTGAGCACAATGGCTCGAAAAGCATATTGCAGTAAAGGGCTTAAGCTGTGTGACTATGTCAACAGACATTTTACTGATAAGGCCCCAAATCGGCTGGCCTGCCAACTGCACCTGGAGTGGAGTTCATAAATCATGTTCACCCGCTGAGGTCTCACCGACGGACAAGGGCGTGCACGTGAAAGGCCTTATGGCTCGGATTTCTTCCTCCAAACAGTAATTTGTTCCTATTGAAGTCACTTCCTCTCTTTGCCTTTTCTTTGGTTCCCCCTTCCCATTTAGGAATTGAATCTTTCCGGCCCGTGAAATGAGCCACTGCTGCACGGTGCCCTGGCAAGCTGCTAATTCTCACAGGTACAGTATACCCTCACACCTTACACTGTGAACTCAATTAACACCTAGCTGCATTTTCCTCTCAAGAACGTATTTATAACTTGCAAAAACTAATTGATTTCATGTGCAAACTCATCGAGGTCCCTGTCTTTACACGTCACTTATCAGGCCACAAGAACTGACACACCCCAGTGGAGTTTTGGTAAAAGTTACAAAACTGTGTTTTTTACGTGTTACAGAGAAATCTTTCCAGCAGAGACGTCGACTAAGATCAAAAACTCTCTGTAACCAAGAGGTTGTCCAGGAAATATAGTGTAGATACGAAGAAATGCATGTTCCACATTCTCATTTTGAGGTAGATACAGGAAAATGCAGAATGGTGTAAGAAAAAGTGGCCGTAGATTAGCGATGACTCAGCAAAGATACCATCAAGCTCATGTCCTCTTGGGTGTGTTATCTGCTCGCAATGTTTCTCACAACAGCTAACCCGCTATCGCTGAACACAGTCTTCCATTTTCAGGCTTTTACAGGTTTCAAGCGATCACACAAAGACAGAATGTCAGAAATACCTTCCTCTTTGAGGGCTCGGTAAACTGATCATTTGCCGTCCCTGTTTTTTTACTTATGAGGGAGTCGGCTCGTGCCGTATTCAGTTCTGCCGAAACGAGCGGCGTCGAAGCATGGTCGGCTAACATGTAATGCAACCTGAGAAGTGTGAAGAGGAGAACGCCACAATTCCGTAGTTCACGGCGCAGCCCCAAGAGTGTGATAATGACAGCGTGTGGACAGGAACTGGCTGCTGGTGTATTAGCTAGAGGTGCGCAAATTGCCCCCGTACGATTCCCCCTTACCGTCTGGTTGTCCTCGTAGAGCTTGAGGTCGTAGCCGCTTAGCTCCACGCAGAAAATTATGGCGGTCACACCCTCGAAGCAGTGGATCCACTTCTTCCTCTCCGAACGCTGCCCGCCGACGTCGACCATCTTGAAGGTGAGCTCCTTGAAGGTGAACTTGTTCTCCACGATGCCCGTGGTCATGTCGCGCGAACGCAGGATGTCCTCCACCGTGGGGATGTAGTCGGCGGAGGAGATGCGGTCCAGGTCGTTCAGGTAGTAGGCGGTGTTGTCCTCCAGGTGGTACTCGTTGGAGCGGCAGAAGCACTCCTGCACCCCCGTGTCGGCCCACAGGCGCTTCATGACCCCCTGGAGTTCCGCCGTGATCTCCCCTTTGCTCTCCGCCGGTCCGGTCAGGGCGAAGAGCTGCACGGCGTCGTAGGCGCGGTCCGGGTTGTGGAAGTCGATCTTGAGCGCAGCGAGGGCCCTGATGATGCGCGTGAGCGAGTCGATGGCGTTGTACAGGATGAGGGGCTTGTACTCCTTGCAGGCGTCCAGGTTGAAGCCTCCACTGTGGATGATCTTCATCTGCTTGACGATGGTGCTCTTGCCAGAATTGCTGGTGCCCAAGAGGAGGAGCTTGATCTCGCGGCGCTGCCGCTGGCTCTCGGAGCGCAGGTGGCGGTCAATACGCCGGGAACGCCGGGCCGCCTCCTTCTCCTCCGAACTCTGCCGGCAACCCATGGTCGTCTGCCACGCGGCGAACACCGAGGAAAACGTGGTGAGCGCAGGCGTGAACGTGCCGGTGGGTGAAAAGGGGTGTGTCCAGGGGTCAAACCCCGAAGATTGTGGCGAGACCAAAGAGGGCAGAGAGAAGATACGGATGAATGTCCAATTCGGGGTAGGAATATGTGTAAATCTTCACAGCTACAGGGGCTTGATGGGAAGAGAGCGACGAGCTTTCCATTCAGGGGAAAACGATAACTAGGACCTAGGAGCGACTCAGGAACGTTTGATCCTCCCGCCGTTCTTGAGGCTGTCCGTTGGTCTTCCGTTAGTTTATCGCCGGCTTTAGGTTTGGCGCTGGGGCAGGGCTCTACCAGGACATGGTAGGACGCCCACACGAGCCTGGAACCTAGACTTCTTGACGCCACAAGGTCCGAGGGTCTTATCAGGGGTCAACCCCCTGAGCGATCTTACGAAGCGTGAACGGGGATCGATACCGGTATTAGTGGATTCCAGGGATGATGGGTAAACGCGGCAAGTCCTCGTCGCCTTCCTCCCGCATCGCTCTTATGTCGCTCCACCCGATCAGGTTCTGTCTGCAGTCCTCCGCGTCAGTCCAACGCAGGCCGTCTGCCCTCTCTCAGTTATATTCTGCTCTGTTTCCTCCCGCCAGTGGTGCATCTCAGGCAGCCGAGGGCTTCCGTTGTCTGCCAACAGAAAAGGAAAAGAGACACATGATCAATGAGTCACGGCGACTCCAGGGGAAGGAGCCCAGGATGAGGCGGAGAGGTGAAGCTGAGCCGCTTCCTAAAACCCAAACACACACATTCACACCAACACGTAGACGGTGACACAGACGGAAAAGCGTAACTCCTAAATGCCGCTGGTGCCCATCCAGCCCCCCTGAAGGCACGTTCAGAATACCGTAGCAACGGAGCCGACGACACACACTCGATCCAAGCAATGACCTGCTGCGTCGCCGATCTTAAGCCGGGCGGCCATGCTGTCCGTACGCACGGCTCACTTCCTCATTGCGGTTGGTTTGCTAACTGGCATTTCTCGTATCTGGTATCTCCCCGTGCAGCCCTGTGTTGCCATAGACCCAGTCAGAACTGAGTCACACAAAATCAAATATGCACACACACACACACACACGTATGCATGCAAACACACAATTAAAGCCCACACAATGGTATCCAGGGTGTGAAACAAAATGGGATGAATGTTGTTCCCTCTGACGGCTCTCACCTCCGCTACCTCCTCCTCCTCCCTCTCCTCCTCCTCCTCCCTCTCCTCCTCCTCCTCCTCCTCCTCCCTCTCCTCCTGTCTACCCAAAGCTCAGCTAAATGGTATCGGGTGCTTATTTACTATCACAGTGGAAAATAACAGCCACGAGCCAATATCTGCGTCCTGCTCTTTCACTCCACTGAAAAGCCTAATCTTTGCCTGAACCTTCAGTATGCGATAAAAACAGTCAGGAATTGTTAGTTATCTGGCCTGCGACAGAAATACAAACACGGTGCGAACATAAATGCTCCCAGGGAAATGCGGAAAACTTTCTCACCGCATTGACTTGTATGGATCTCTATCATATTCATGCTACAATGTGTCCACTGACTGCATGTCAAGTGACCTACGGTACATGCTGTATATTCCAGTGAATGGGCCACGCTCCCCTGGGGACACGGGATAAACAGATGCACAGTGACATGACAGACCGCACGCTATTGGCCGTGTAACAAATGTGAAATTACACTGTGGCCTGGTTTTGTTAGCCAGCCTTACACTCCTCAGACCTGTCAGTGCGAAACAGAGAGAGAGGGAGACAGAAAGAGAGAGAGACAGAGAGAGAGAGAGAGAGAGAGAGAGGGGAGACAGAGAGAGAGGGTGAGAGAGAGAGAGAGAGAGAGAGAGAGAGAGGAGAGAGAGGGAGAGAGGGAGACAGAGAGAGGGAGAGAGGGAGAGAGGGAGACAGAGAGAGAGAGAGACTAAGAGAGAGAGAGCGAGAGAGACAGAGAGAGAGAGAGAGAGAGGGAGGGAGAGAGGGAGAGGGAGACAGAGAGAGAGACAGAGAGAGAGAGAGAGGGAGAGAGAATCAGAGAGAGGGAGAAAGAGAGAGAGAGATTGAGACAGAAAAAGAGAGAGACAGAGACAGAGGCCACCATCCCCAAAGCTGTCAATCAATGATGTCTGTTCTTGAAGAGCAGAAAAGAACGCCTGTCCCACAGCAGAACAAAGCATCACACAACACAAACAGAAAAAAAGAATATCGTTCTTCTGCTCCGGGACCTGATTACTCTTAAAACTGGTTCTCAAATGTCACATCGCAGACTTTGAATGAAGGATGCACAAGCCTAATTCCATCATTCTAGTTGCCGTACAGCTTTCGTTCTGAGTTACTGCTTCTTTAGATACGATGAGGCGGTGGTATGGTGGATATTGCCTTTCTTGAATGTGTAACAATATCCCCATATTTAACACAGTAATGTCCCTCTTTGGATGTACAGACTGTCCTTAGGAAATATCGACTTCATAGCCCAATATCCCCAAGTGTGGGCCACAGACAGGATGAAACGGCAATGTTGAATTATATAAGGAACAGAGGCACCTGGAGAACCGGATCTGTCGGTACGCGTTCTAATCTGAAAATGCATCTGAACAGGTAACGTTCAATGGGAACATAGAGTGCCTACTGTGTTTTCTGAGCTTTTTCTTATAAGGCAAGCATTCAGTTTGAACCATATTACCCAGAGCACACCTGATCAGTGCACACTGGTTTCTTATGTTCTGTGGGTAGGGCGTGTCGCTTTTAGAGTAAGAGTGTACAGAGAGGGTGTGCGCTGAAGGGGAGATGGAGATAGGCCTGTCTCCTCGCTGAGGTAACCTGATCCGGTCGGTGAGACCCGTTCTGTCACTCTCACCTCACTTTCAGGGCTCACTGCTCACACGATACAATAGCGCCGTGTCCTCGAACGTGCCACAAATAATCACAATGTCTCATTTATTATTAAACATGAACTCAGGGAAACGCACATTGGGATAATTGACTGTTTTGTTCATGATAGCGCGAAACACTAAGTTGCTATCAGGAAGTTCAGTGACATGAGACGGGTCGATCAGGTCCATCTACAGAGAACCGGGTTATGTCAGACATATTTCCGGTGCATTCTGTAAATCGTCCGCATGGGCGTGTCGGTATGGAAACGAAAGTGTACATGTGATATTTAGCAGGTGTGTGAATCGTGTCACGCACTAATGTAAATGGGATATCCGGACTATCCACTCATCGAATGGATATTTTACTATCTTTTTTTACGTTATAATTTAATCTGAATATTTTTTTGGATCGACCAAATTATGGATCGACTATAATTATTCCACAGGCGTTACGCCATGGCGTGGTGGGCCTGTCAGAATCCAATGCCTTATGTTTCTCGTTAAAAGCACGAACACCTGTTTGTTGTTTTTTTGCCCTCACCTGTGGAGCTAATAACCCTTTCCATATAAGTTATTCCTTTCCTTTTGTGTCTTGTCTGTAATGTTTTTGGGATTCCGGTCCTTTTCGTAACTTTCCGTCCTTTTATGTCTTGTTCTGGTTTAGTAAGGCCCTAGCTCTTTTCATTCATTAAAATTGCTCTGATCCTGCCGCGCCTGTGTCCTGACATTTACTAACTACGTTATGTGAGGTACAGCCACAGGATTTCGTTCAAATGTAATTAACAAATATGTTGATTCAATTCATTGGATTGGGAGATTGCTTAACGCAATCAAAAAGACACATGAGGGTTTTCTCCTGTAAAGAAGCGTAAGACGTCTGTTTTTTGGAGGGAGGCTTTTGTTTTCGGTGTTCAAGGTTGAGCTTTACTCGAGATTGTAGAACTGTTTGTCACAACAAAGTGATTTTATTTTTTAGGAGTTGAATGGAATGCGAGTTCCCAAAAATTCAAATGCAAAATTTGTGGGAATACCAATGAATGTGATGCTGAGTGCAGTATACAGTGGCATCACCAATACATTTTTTTCCCGTTGGCAGACAAACAGACAGAGGCTGACAGACATGATCATGGAGCCAGTCAAACAGTCAGACAGACACACACTGATGTGCCAAAAAAAAAATCCCGTAGCAAGTTAAGCGAATAACCATGATTGACTCCAAACAAGGGCAGATGTCAAAGTGGGGTTAGATTAGAGGGTAATTGAACAATCAGTTCTTGTGGCCAACATGTTGGATGCAGGAGAAATGGGCAGGAGTTAATTCCTGAGCGAAATTGACATGGGCCAAATTGTTATGATCAGATAGCAGATCAGTGCTTCTCTGAAACGGAAAGGCCTTGTGTGGTGCTCCCAGTTTATGAGTGGTGAGTACCAACAAACTGTGCTGTACCAATCCACAGGATCTGCTGCTGAAGGATCTGCTGCTAATGTTTTGCTTTCAGATACCACAGGAAACCTTCAGGGGTCTGGTAGAGTCCATGCCTCAGGAGGGTCAGCTCGGTTTTGGCGGCACACAGAGGTCCAACAGCATCATAACATTTTGGCTCATCAGTGTATACAGACAGCCAGAAGATGACAGACATATAGAGACAGACAACCAGAAGATGACAGTCATATACAGACAGACAGCCAGAAGCTGACAAATATCAAATTGAGTATGTTTGACAAACATATCCAGATAGACTGACATAGGCATTGAGTCAGATAGACAGACATTCGTATAAAGACAGATGCCGACAGACATTGAGAGTCAGGGAGACAGACAGACCGCCCAGACAGAAAACCATGCATATGTGGACTAGACCATGGCCATTTATAATGTCCAGCATACAAACACCAGACTCCCCCAGACTCCACCCTGTCACCGCCCCAGAATCCACCAGCCTCCACCCTGTCACCGCCCTGGTCCCCAGGCTCCACCCTGTCACCGCCCTGTCACCGCCCTGGTCCCCAGACTCCACCAGCCTCCACCCTGTCACCACCCTTGTCCCCACACTCCACCAGACTTCACCCAGGCTCCACCCTGTCACTGCCCTGGTCCCCAGACTCCACCCAGGCTCCACCCTGGTCCCCACACTCCACCCAGGCATCTGGACTCTCTTTCACCCGGAGTCCCAACCAGACTTATCAGAGACACCACATCTATGTGGTGTGCAACCATTTCCCTACCGATAAAAAAGCCTTAGCAGGAAACAGGTTGTTATGTCCAACTTCCAAAAACACAGTGGCATCACTGTCTAAATGATGAGTGCTGTTGAATCACTGTCCAAATGATCAGTGCTATTGATAGACATATCACACAGTCACACGCCGCATCCCTTTAATCACGTCTACTGGTTACAGAAGACTTGACACCCTGCATGTGCTTTTAGTGGTCAATACCCCGCTGGTCCATGGCAATACAGAGACAGTAGTTGTGTATAATATAGAAGACAGATGGTAATTCCCTGTCTGTCGCGGAGGTTCCTGTGGTGGCAGAGTGGCCTTGAGGACAGCGTACACCGGACGCACTGGTCACTAAGTTACAGTATCCCTCCCTAAAATGGCTCGCTGGTACAGACGAGTGTGACATATTACATTTTAAACCCAAACGACAGAAGCAGTCCAACTAATGGGATTGGATGAGTCCTGATTATTTAGATGGATGACGTGCGTGTGTCGTCCAATGGGCCTTCATGCGGATCCGTGAGCCAATAAACCTGGCGCAGCTGTTCTACGTCGTTTTACCTCGTTTCTCGCATTGTTCAGATCGTTGTCAATTTGCACTTACGGCGCTGCGGAAAAATGGGATAAATGTGGCAACTCAAAAATGATATCACGCTAGTGCAGACTAAGTTTGGACCCAATATTCCTGTGCATTTTATCCGGTTAGATAGGACAGAGCAGGGTAACCATGGTAACAAACTGACACAGGTAGAACCACGATGGCTCGCCAGCCTTGTGACCAACCGACCGATCAATTGTAAATCAAAACAATTACCACAAAACGTTTCTGGGCCACTAACGCATTTATTTAGTGAACACAGATCTGTTGTTTTCAGCTAGTGGATCAGCTAGTGGACATCGGGATGAAGCCAGGGAATAATACTGAGTCACATAATGTGTTGATAATTTACTTTAAAAGAGCCAGACCTTGGTATTTCCTGTTCTGTGGGAAATTACATTTGGGGTTTGAAGACACGAGTTTTCCATCCATTTTGCACCACACTGAGGACTCCCAGGTGCACGTGTGACGTCTGACTGGGCGTTAGAACATATGATTTCAATCAGACGTTATATTGTTTCTGAGAACTCCGTCTCACAGTACCATCGGCCCACGAATAAGGCAAATATAACAGTTAGCTAAGGACAATGAAGTGAAAGAGGATAGGCTAGCACCTAAAATACGACTTGTAGGACCTAGGAGTGTTTTTTTAAGGTGTTTCGTGTTGCATGTGCAGTATAGAATGACAAATATTAAAAATATTACAGGCCGCCGAAGTTAAGGCAATGAGGCACACAATTATTTTAAAACGATTAGTGTTGTTCATTTTTAGTAGGCGTTAACAGGTTTTTCATAATCAAGCTAGCTTGCTAGCACGCACGTAAAGCTAACATACCGAAATGACTTTGACTTCATTGATGGGAATTTCCACTATCTACAATGTTTAGCTACGCTAGATTTGTTCTTTCTGTGAATGTGTTTTGAATGACATGGACCTTTTAAACAGACTACAGTAAAATGACCAAGCTTCAAGTAAGCCAGAGAAGAACAGAATCCCATGAACTGAGAGTGAACAAAAGCAAAAATGTAATCAAATTGTTGCTATAACAAATAGTCAATATCCGGATGAACCCAGACAATATATTTAATGATTGAAATAGAGTGAAATAATAACATGGATTTTACTCAACAACATGTAAAACCATTGTTTTTTAACTAAGACGACTAACACAGAATTAACTGCTCTCCCTCTGAGGAAGCTATAGGTATCAAGCTAGATGGTTAGCGAACGTATCCACACACAAAAATACCAAACTGAAAATCATCAAAAGTAGCTAGCTTCCTGTTCACTATCTTCAACACCATACTCATAGATCGGCTTGAGTCTCCCTCCTGAAAGGTGCGTTGCTGTGGCAACAGACCTTTTCCACAGCGTTTCACAAAAACACAGGCGAAATAAGAAGAGGTCCTATAAGGAAGAAAGCCTGTCGGAGAATAATCATGTCAGATGTTGACCAGCCGAAATGGAATCAGCGGGAGAAGTGCAATGGTTGGTTGAGACGACGGGTGGAAAAAATAAATAATGATAAACTGAAGTCAAACGCACAATATGACTGCTGTTACCAAAACATTGAAAAATCACTGTAATTATCAACTCGTACTCTGGGCTGCAAAGTGACCCGATTTTATTAACCGGAGATGGTTGATTTACAGTATGTTAATCCAAACACCGGGTCCCCTGAAGTTGCCTGTGTTGTGGCCAGACCACGGTTCAAATCCTGCACTGGGATAATGTCAAGGTTCTCAAGGAAGGCGATGCAATTACCAAGCACCGTCCAGATTTGGGTGTAATTAACTGAGCATGAATAGGAATTGGGGAGATAAATGGATGGCTTAATTCGAACAAAGATGTAGGGGCAGAGTGGGGTATTTTCTTTCAACGGTCGAGAGCAGAGACATTTCTCACAATAACATTCTGATGTGCTGTGAGGGTTTTTTAAACATATTTTTACAGCGCATTGTATTCACATAATACGACTGTTCTACAGTACTCTGCACTGGACTATTGGTAAAGCAAAAAGCATAAATGACCAGAATGGATCTGGAGGTAAATGCCTCAAAGTAATGTTTCAAATATTTGTTTCTACAATTCTGTTCAGTGATCCTTAGATATTCACCATTTAAACTCTACCGCTGGTCTGTCATCAGTTTGTATCGACTTATAGACTGTTATTGTTGCTTTTGACACTTGTGTTACTGAACTCCCTCCCTCAACCACATTGGCCTAGCGGATATTATTCTGGTAATGTAAGAAGAGTAAGAAGACAAGAAAGGCAGGATTTGACACAGTGGCCCTTGAAATTAGAACAAATTGTGAAAACTCAGCTAGGCTGTGCGTGAAATGGGCACGTTTGCATTGACAACCTAATACAATCTCATCCGCTGTGCAAACAGTTCATGGAACAACTCGGTACCCTCCATAGAATCCGCCTCAAAATGGGTTTAGCAGAAAGTCTAGCATTTCATGGTTGAAGGAGAGTGTGAACTCAGCAGTCTTTCTCTGTGACAAATGCATGATGTCCAGCAACATTGTTTAAGATGTCAACTTGAACTTCAAACAGGATAAGGTTGTAAGTTAAACAAACAAATGCAACAACATTTGCCACGATAATAGTGTTTTGTAACAAAGCAGATTATTTTACATTGAAATGTGGAAAGCTAAGGAGGCTATATAGCTAGCTAAGGAGATTATGCCTCGAAAGACAACTCTCGTCGGCTTTTACATCAATAAACCCACGAAAAAATTGCACCCCTATCTGATTCCAACACCATCTCAAAATATAAATTGTTCAGAATTTGTTTAAGCCTAATAATTATGTGTAAACTCACACATAAATCACATTCGATATCCATTAAAACACATATTGTAGTATACATAGCCGGTCCAGTAAGCTGTGAGTGAATACACGGCTAGTACTGACCCGTCAAACCAAACACACATCCCTGGTGTCGCAATTGTCATGTCCCACCAACAGTGAAACATGGACCCATGTAGATTTGGACCTTTCCAAACATTTCCGCCCCTGAATGCACAAAATGTTGAGCTTTGCCCTACGTCAATTATTGCTCAAAGACAGCCAATTAGATGGTTCAGAAAGTCCTAGTGCAATAGGCATTGGCTGAATAGGCAAAGTCAATCATCAAATCATCTTCCTCACCACCATTAGCTGCTTGCCATATGTACCAAAATGGCGCCAGTCACAGTCAACATTGTTGTGGGACAGAAGAGCATATGGCAATAGATACTATACTCTCTTGGGGCAGAA
The DNA here is from genome assembly GCA_029465975.1 of Dallia pectoralis. Lineage (NCBI taxonomy): Eukaryota > Metazoa > Chordata > Actinopteri > Esociformes > Umbridae > Dallia > Dallia pectoralis. The sequence continues at coordinate 9,126,398 of CM055760.1, read as the reverse complement.
ACATATATAGTTAATTCGATAAATTAAATTAAATGTGTTCACTGTGATAATGTCACCGCTGTAGCCAGCTAGCTGCTTAATGAAACATTACATTATGTAACATATTTAGTGAATGGCTTAGACATGAAAGAATTGTTTCCGTGTTTCTGTTCACAGTATTATACGTCAGAAATTCCAATTTGAGCCATGCATTGCAGGACATTGATATTAACTCACTCAGTAATATCTCTCCTGTAAAATGATATCGCCACTCTCACTGAGGCCAACTTTGACTGTTTCCTGTACCGGGCTTATCTGCACAATGTGCAGTAGCTTGGGGACGAGGTTTGACATGTACTGTACACAAACACTTCTCATGGACACACTCAACCACAGATACTTTCATTGGACACGGTCTCTCCTCACTTGAACGCCACAGACACTCAATATACAAAGAACCATATCCAAATTAAATACCTGCTGTACCATCTACACTATAAACAGTGTCCACTGACTGTCTTTTATTAGTTTATATTTTGTTTACTTTACTTAATATTTTTTTTAAGTGTGACCCAAGCATTTCCCTACGCCGATAACAAACGCTGTGTTGTGCATGTGACTAGTGTGACTAGTGAACATCAGTATTGGGAAATGGTAGATTTTTCTCTATAACAAAAATGTGGACCTAATATGAAACATTGAAGCACCAAATCAAAAGAGCATAGTGTATGTATAGTGTAATAATATTTGGCCATTATATAAAATGTAATTATAAATCCGATAATCTCGCATTGGACATGTGTGTTGCTAATGTGCTAGCAATAGATCCACTCGTGTTAACTTCTCTTTAGCCTGTGTCCCATTCTGACGCCCTCCCTAGATTTTCCAAAGTGATAATCAACCTGAGGTTTTCACTTCTATTAAATGGTATTATAATAAGTGTGTGGAATTTGATCCATTTGTGTAGAAGGGCTTATCCGTAATTCTGTCAAAATACAGACTTTAACTGATGCAAAATGTACATACCAACAGGCCTTGTTCAAAAAACTCAGACAACCACAGGAAAGTCGATATGCCTCAGGCAGCGGAGAAACAGATCAATGTCCCTCCATCGCTAAACAGAAAACACAATGTCCTCCTGCCTCTGAAAATAATGACAAGTTTCATAGGTAGAATAAACGTAGATATTTAGTGAAAATGCTCTTGAAGCTCGAGGCATGGGTTTCTAGAAAATGGCCCGTTTCTCTGTAGTGAGTCACAACCGCACGTATCTCCCCACATCAGAAACGTTGAATATCTGGGTCACAGACTGAATGATCTTCGGCACTCAGCCTTTTCTGTTGCATTATGCAAGATTGAAAATTTGGGCTGAATTGGGGGTTTTCCTCGATGTGACGGTTGGTTGGGACTCTGACTGGCCCTGGTTTTATTTGCCATGACCCAAACCTGAACACAGTTTATAAAACTCACTTCCTTATTGCTGAACGTTCTTATTGAGAAACCCAATACTGCTGAAATGTACAAAATGTTGCAAAAAGGGATCTGCCGTGAGATTGCATTATCAGACATTAGTACGACTGTCAGACACCAGAGTAGAATTGATGAATGTGCAGATAACACACTCTAGTTGACAATGGTGTACATTCTTTCCAATAATGCCAAAAATGCCAAAAACTGGAGTCCGTTAACAGAAAAACACCTAAATCGCTCCAAGATGTGTCATCTGACACTGTCCCCGCCAAACGGACCAGGATTTCTGTCCCGTGAAATGAGGATCTGGGCCTCTGGCAGCCTCCTTTTGATTCTAAATGGGTGAGTGAAATAGAGCTTCAACTAGATCTTTGTTCAATCAGCAAGTTCAAGTCATTTATAATCATCATTAATTCCTCTAAACCCCCTGGGGTGCATCAGAGGTCATCATGAAGTTTATTCCCCCTGACTCACGCCAGAACCTTTAATTGGCCTCAGGAAATCCCAGACATCCTGCTGGGGGGATGGGTGTGGTGTGTGTGTGGTGTGTGTGTGAGATTGGGTCATGGCCAGAGTATTTACTTTGCTTTTGGGGCTGATTGAGTAAGACTGCAGGCCAACTTCACAATTACTCCCCTGCCAGGGATAACATCACAGTGAGGATGAGGTCATAAGAATGGTTCCTCTGAACGTCTTTTCCACGTTGAATTCACAAACAAAAACATAAAGCGTCTGAAGACGTTTAGAGCGGAGTCCGACAAATACGGATGTGTCACGCCGTTAGTGTGAACTGTGGTCAGACAATAACCCATTGTGACAATGCTAGAAAGCAGAAGCCTCTGATTTTTATAGGAGAAATTGCCTTCGACCTAACCTCCGTGTCAACTGTGCACCGTTTCAGGCCTGCGACGTACGTTTAGGACACGAAGAAAGCTCCAGGGCATGTTGATTTAACAGACCTGGAAAACCACACATTGAATTCAGTAAAACCCGGAGCTGATCAATTATCTCAGTCGAAATAATATGTGCCATTTGTTAACAACCGACTTGTTACTAAAGTGCAAGTCCGGAATTGGTTTTCAAGTCACCTTTTAGTAGTTTGCTAGACCGACTGGCCGCAGGGAAAACGCTACAACAAGATTAATCCGGGCTCTGGAGACTAAAACCGTCTGTGTGTGTAGGAATGGGAACGATGTCCCTGGCAACATTAAGTTGAGAAATAATGCTTCAACAGATATTGTGTGCTGCAAATGAAAGATTATTCAATGTTATCAATCGGCATATTTGTAGAATGAGAACACAGTCAGCCAGCTTTTGGTCAAAATCATGTCATTATTTCGTGGGACCGCTGAACTCCAAATATTATGGTTTGTAACCACGGGTCAGACCAGAAACGGCACTCTGCTATGAGATGTTCAAACGTTTGTCCAGTTGTAGACCAAAACATGGCCTGTAGATCTCGTTTGAAGGGGCATAAGAGGTGTTCTTTTTATGGCAGCTAAGGTGAATGAGTTAACGGTGTGCAGCACATTTGAAATAGTTCATGCATTTATTGTTTCACCCTAAACATATTTTTTTTGCATGCATGCACGCACTTAGAGCTTGAACTTAGCGGGTGCCGTCAGCATTGCAGTGCATGCATGCGCTTAGTATTTAGCGGTAAGTTTACTGGCGATTAACTTGATCAGGGCGTTTCACAATTACTTTTCGATTATACCATTGGGAGAAGACATGTATTTAGTGAATCGCCTTAACTCAACACTGGTTTGCCAGAACAGTCTAACAACGTGTTTGTTGGCTACACATCCATTAGTACAATGGAAGTAGGGAAATTGGCTTGTCTCTCCTCGCTTCCCGTACCCCTGGTCTCACCCCGGTGAATGCTAGTCACGCCTCCTGTGACACGATCAATGGGTCCAGAGGTGCTATAGATGCAGACAGTTATTGTGGTAAGTTATGGACTGACGTTTTATGTCTATTAAACTTGGGCTGTGACAACATGCATTTACTCAATTTCAGTTGGAAATAAAACACAGCATTCCCTGAACATAATGCACTGCTGTTAAAACAGATAAGTGCGTGTTGAGTGCACATTTTGGACACATTCTACTCTGTTCAGTTGTGGATTTAAAAAAAACACCAGCGCAGGACAGCAGGCACCACACAGATCTGATGTTGAGTTGCAGAACCATGAGCTGAGGAACTGGGCGCTGTAGACAGAAATACAATCGCATGACATAGTATGAAAGCGAAAGTCTAGGATATAAATCTTTTGGCACACACTCATGGTCTTGCATAATCTATTCAATATCTTCGTCATTGGGCGAGTCGTTTCCACTTTGGCCTTGGCTATTAGTTAAATTCAAGAGCAGCGTGTATTTACAGTTCCATTCGGATCTGACAATTTTGCCCGAGATCCAAATTGTTGTACGAGCAGCAAAGGGAACCAATTCTTTTGGGTAAAATGTGTGTGTCACACTTCGTTAGAAAACTCTCGAGCTATGACAAAGGATGTCTCGTGACAACCATAGCATTACATTCTCCAATGACAGATACTGTACACGCTACATACATGTATTGTAAGACCTGGAAAATGATGCTTTGATTTTACAGTCTTTATATCTAACATTAAAAAAATTATACCACATCACTTTTTAACACAATCTTTATGATGCGTAAAAATGCATTCTGGGAAACGATGCTCCATGCTAGCCAACTCACAACAGCTGGCCAACTCTTATTCCACGCTAAATTTGGCCTTAAGTCAAATGCAGCCATCACTACTTCTGGGAACTATTCTTTGTAATTAAAACGAAACAATAATTCTCTATGTGTTGTTACGTATACGTGAATACAATCTTGAACCAAAAAAACATACCAGACTGTAAACGTCTTCCCCCCGCACATCCTAAACACGGGAGTTCTCTCAAACGAGCGCAAAAAGCTGGTCTTTAGCAACCAGGTAGCGTTATTTAACGGCATGATTTGATTTAAGTGTTGCCTTTCCGTCCGCCACAATCGCTCACTGTTTAAAGATCTGGCCTTGACCATTGTGTTTGTTCAACATTCGCCGCGCTCACTCTCGTTCTTTATGACCTTGGGTGTTTCGTTTGAGAAGCTGCTGCTCGTACATCACGATAAACAACAAGATGCTGTGTCCATTTTTCAACCGTCTAAAACATGCGTGGACAGGGCTGCGGGCTGTGTGGCTGCTGGGGGCTCGGTCCAGTAGAGGTTTTTTTGCGATACGGTTCTGTGTTTGCCGGGCCTTTTTTCTCGCCACTTGCCGGCACCCGATGGAGCAGGTCACACTGAGTCACAAGGCCAGGCGGCACGGACAATGGCAAGTTTGTGTTCTGGCAGAGCGATGAGCCAACCCACTCAGGGAAAAGGATGATACACACGGTGGAGACAATCCAACAAGCTGTGTGTGTGTGTGTGTGTGTGTGTGTGTGTGTGTGTGTGTGTGTGTGTGTGTGTGTGTGTGTGTGTGTGTGTGTGTGTGTGTGTGTGTGTGTGTGTGTGTGTGTGTGTGATCGGTCTGTATCTGCCTCTGTCTCTGTGTGCAAATGTCTCAAGACAGGGCTAGTCATTCTAACGGCAAAGCAAACACTACGCCAGGCCGCTTTGTAGCTTGTTCACCCTCTAACCTGCTAAATATCAGTTAACGCAATCCTTATGTGAAACGGGTTCACTGAGTGCCACACTGTTTCACTCCAGTCCTGATACATGTGATAGAAAAGGGTTTTGCAACAGACAGGAAACTGTGGGGGGGCAGCCATTTTGTGTCAGCTCTAAGCCACAGACTTTAGTTACATCCTGCAGTTGATGGTTTCATCACCGGGCCTCGGGCAGGCCAGTATGAGGAAGATTAATCTGAAAGTCAGCTGAAATACACGGTAATAGAGAAAACCATTACTACTGTCGTCCTGACATGAGTGAAGCACCAATATCAGTAATCAGTGTCTTCCTGACATGAGTGAAGCACCAATATCAGTAATCAGTGTTGTCCTAAAATGAGTGAAGCATAAATATCAGTAATCAGTGTTGTCCTGACATCTGGACTTTCAAAAAGGCCTTCCATGTGAAGTAGAGGTTACAGAAGTATCCTAAACGTACATCAGAGCATATAAGAGAGTTAGAGTCAGTCTTCATGGTGTGTTAAGACACATTGGCCAACTCACAACAGCGTCTTATTCTGCACTGAACTTGGCCTTCAGTTCACCCATCAGTACAGCCATCTTCCCGACAGACATGCCGTCACTCATGAAAACTTTGCCCTTTCATATCTGCTGCTTTCGGCTTGCTTCATGACTACGACCAGCTAAAAGACGGATATTATGTCGTTATCCAATTTACTCAGCATTCGAGGGCGCGTCTACACAGGCGGGTGACTAACGCAAGGTAGTTGACCCCTGACCTGCCCGTAGACTTTCTATTTCATTAGTGAACCTGCAGACTTCGATGTCCTGGTCACCTCGCATTGGTCCTGCAGGTTCCATTTGGAGTTCAGGGGCACCGTGGATGTCCTTCACATTTGCATTATAGTCATTTAGCTGAAACTATTACCTAAAGCCACTTACATAAAGCATTGATTGCATTCACTTCGACAGCTATTGCACTGTATTGTTCAGCACAGACAACGGGAAGCAGGAGATCATCATCAGTAACCATATTTAGTGAGTAGATTCAAGGTTCAGCCAGGTCTCTGGTGTTGAAACCTTGTCTTTTATGATAGGTGCCGTGGGATCTATAGTGAACACAGGGAGAAATAACACACCTGGATCTATAGTGAACACAGGGTGAAATAACACACCTGGATCTATAGTGAACACAGGGAGAAATAACACACCGGGATCTATAGTGAACACAGGGAGAAATAACACACCTGGATCTATAGTGAACACAGGGAGAAATAACACACCTGGATCTATAGTGAACACAGGGAGAAATAACACACCTGGATCTATAGTGAACACAGGGAGAAATAACACACCTGGATCTATAGTGAACACAGGGAGAAATAACACACCTGGATCTATAGTGAACACAGGGAGAAATAACACACCTGGATCTATAGTGAACACAGGGAGAAATAACACACCTGGATCTATAGTGAACACAGGGAGAAATAACACACCTGGATCTATAGTGAACACAGGGAGAAATAACACACCGGGATCTATAGTGAACACAGGGAGAAATAACACACCTGGATCTATAGTGAACACAGGGAGAAATAACACACCTGGATCTATAGTAACACAGGGAGAAATAACAGGGAGAAATAACACACTATAGTGAACACAGGGATCTATAGTGAACACAGGGAGAAATAACACACCTGGATCTATAGTGAACACAGGGAGAAATAACACACCTGGATCTATAGTGAACACAGGGAGAAATAACACACCTGGATCTATAGTGAACACAGGGAGAAATAACACACCTGGATCTATAGTGAACACAGGGAGAAATAACACACCTGGATCTATAGTGAACACAGGGTGAAATAACACACCTGGATCTATAGTGAACACAGGGAGAAATAACACACCTGGATCTATAGTGAACACAGGGAGAAATAACACACCTGGATCTATAGTGAACACAGGGAGAAATAACACACCTGGATCTATAGTGAACACAGGGAGAAATAACACACCTGGATCTATAGTGAACACAGGGAGAAATAACACACCTGGATCTATAGTGAACACAGGGAGAAGTAACACACCTGGATCTATAGTAAACACAGGGAGAAATAACACACCTGGATCTATAGTGAACACAGGGTGAAATAACACACCTGGATCTATAGTGAACACAGGGTGAAATAACACACCTGGATCTATAGTGAACACAGGGTGAAATAACACACCTGGATCTATAGTGAAATAACAACACCCTGGATCTATAGTGAACACAGGGAGAAGTAACACACCTGGATCTATAGTGAACACACAGGGGGTGAAATAACACACCTGGATCTATAGTGAACACAGGGAGAAATAACACACCTGGATCTATAGTGAACACAGGGAGGAAATAACACACCTGGATCTATAGTGAACACAGGGAGAAATAACACACCTGGATCTATAGTGAACACAGGGAGAAATAACACACCTGGATCTATAGTGAACACAGGGAGAAATAACACACCTGGATCTATAGTGAAACACAGGGAGAAATAACACACCTGGATCTATAGTGAACACAGGGAGAAATAACACACCTGGATCTATAGTAAACACAGGGTGAGAAATAACACACCTGGATCTATAGTGAACACAGGGAGAAATAACACACCTGGGATCTATAGTGAACACAGGGAGAAATAACACACACCTGGATCTATAGTGAACACAGGGAGAAATAACACACCTGGATCTATAGTGAACACAGGGAGAAATAACACACCTGGATCTATAGTGAACACAGGGAGAAATAACACACCTGGATCTATAGTGAACACAGGGAGAAATAACACACCTGGATCTATAGTAAACACAGGGATGAAATAACACACCTGGATCTATAGTGAACACAGGGAGAAATAACACACCTGGATCTATAGTGAACTCAGGGAGAAATAACACACCTGGATCTATAGTGAACACAGGGAGAAATAACACACCTGGATCTATAGTGAACACAGGGAGAAATATGGATCTAAAACACAGGGAGAAATAACACACCTGGATCTATAGTGAACACAGGGAGAAATAACACACCTGGATCTATAGTGAACACAGGGAGAAATAACACACCTGGATCTATAGTGAACACAGGGAGATATAAAATAACACACCTGGATCTATAGTGAACACTGGGAGAAATAACACACCTGGATCTATAGTGAACACAGGGAGAAATAACACACCTGGATCTATAGTGAACACAGGGTGAAATAACACACCTGGATCTATAGTGAACACAGGGAGAAATAACACACCTGGATCTATAGTGAACACAGGGAGAAATAACACACCTGGATCTATAGTGAACACAGGGAGAAATAACACACCTGGATCTATAGTGAACACAGGGAGAAATAACACACCTGGATCTATAGTAAACACATGGAGAAATAACACACCTGGATCTATAGTGAACACAGGGAGAAATAACACACCTGGATCTATAGTGAACACAGGGAGAAATAACACACCTGGATCTATAGTGAACACAGGGAGAAATAACACACCTGGATCTATAGTGAACACAGGGAGAAATAACACACCTGGATCTATAGTGAACACAGGGAGAAATAACACACCTGGATCTATAGTGAACACAGGGAGAAATAACACACCTGGATCTATAGTGAACACAGGGAGAAATAACACACCTGGATCTATAGTGAACACAGGGAGATATAAAATAACACACCTGGATCTATAGTGAACACAGGGAGAAATAACACACCTGGATCTATAGTGAACACAGGGAGAAATAACACACCTGGATCTATAGTGAACACAGGGAGAAACACACCTGGATCTATAGTGAACACAGGGAGAAATAACACACCTGGATCTATAGTGAACACTGGGAGAAATAACACACCTGGATCTATAGTGAACACAGGGAGAAATAACACACCTGGATCTATAGTGAACACAGGGAGAAATAACACACCTGGATCTATAGTGAACACAGGGAGAAATAACACACCTGGATCTATAGTGAACACAGGGAGAAATAACACACATGGATCTATAGTGAACACAGGGAGAAATAACACACCTGGATCTATAGTGAACACAGGGAGAAATAACACACCTGGATCTATAGTAAACACATGGAGAAATAACACACCTGGATCTATAGTGAACACAGGGAGAAATAACACACCTGGATCTATAGTGAACACAGGGAGAAATAACACACCTGGATCTATAGTGAACACAGGGAGAAATAACACACCTGGATCTATAGTGAACACATGGAGAAATAACACACCTGGATCTATAGTGAACACAGGGAGAAATAACACACCTGGATCTATAGTGAACACAGGGAGAAATAACACACCTGGATCTATAGTGAACACAGGGAGATATAAAATAACACACCTGGATCTATAGTGAACACTGGGAGAAATAACACACCTGGATCTATAGTGAACACAGGGAGAAATAACACACCTGGATCTATAGTGAACACAGGGTGAAATAACACGCCTGGATCTATAGTGAACACAGGGAGAAATAACACACCTGGATCTATAGTGAACACAGGGAGAAATAACACACATGGATCTATAGTGAACACAGGGAGAAATAACACACCTGGATCTATAGTGAACACAGGGAGAAATAACACACCTGGATCTATAGTGAACACAGGGAGAAATAACACACCTGGATCTATAGTGAACACAGGGAGAAATAACACACCTGGATCTATAGTGAACACAGGGAGAAAAAACACACCTGTTCAATGTCCCATCTGACAGACAACACTCCCAACGCTCCCTTAACTGCCCTGGGATTTGATCTTTTGACCGAAAGGAACACTGCCCTCTGCTGGCCCTCCAACATCACTGTGGCCAGCATGAGGGTGGTGTTTAGGTTGCTACGTAAAACATTAACCCAATACAACATAATCATTTACATTTGATGATTTATGTAAAAATGTACTTTTAAAAGCCTTAACTGGCCTTAAAACTGTCGGTGATTGCCAGGCAAAACAGAAAGAAACTGATGTCAGTTGACATGGAGGTTTGCTGTGAGCCTCGTATGAGTTCACCATCCTTCAACACTACCCCAATAAGGTTAAGAAGTAAATATATTGACGCCAAAAACTGCGAAAGGGGCATAATGCTGTAATCAAAGTGTCGCTCACAATCCATAAATGAGTTCCCCCGCCCACAATGTTTTCCCACAGAGGACCCCCATTGGTCGTCCAGTCCAGAGTCCCTCCCCCCACCCCGGTCCCCCTCGCTGTCATGTAACTGCTGTCATGTGTGAGGAATGGAGCACAAAGACGCTCTGTTGGTCCCCTGGTCCCGCCCAGTAACAAGCGCTGGGAGGCAGGCACATGTCCCGTCGTCCCCAGGCACAGACATGGGGTCTAGTACTGAGCGCCAGATTCCCATCATCGATTGGGAACCGACAGGAGAGGGATATACATTCGTGGATAGAGACGTAGCTGGACGATAACCCAATCTGTACTTACTGTAAAGTCACTGTGAACAGACAAAAGCCCCATCTAATTCGGTTCTGTCCAACTAACGGCTGCATACTCTCTGGCTCGTATTCTGATGTATCATCCGGGAAGAGACAGCACCGAATTCTTGAATGCGATACTTTGGCCCTGGCACATCTGGAGTGGATTAAAAAAAACGGAACCAATAGAAACTCCGGGCCGGCTGAGCTGCAGAAACACTTAACCTGAGTCTGAGGAGAAACACGACAGAGGAACTGCCTGATTCAGGGGCGAATAGCAATGGAGCCCTGTAATCTACAATATACTGTGATCGGTAAAGTGGGCGGGGTCTACTGACATTGGGAAAACATACGAAGCAACCACATTAGCAGCGTAGAGACAAACTGGCTACTGTGGTTTAACCAAGAGGCAAGCCGGAGGTCAAACTCAACCTAACCATTTGTCTTCTTGTTTCATTTGTTCTTCTTATGAAGCCATACTCAAAATGACGTAACATGCTTTGCTATGCTAGACAGAGAAAGTGGCGAAGATGGAGGAGAGTGCACGGCAAAAAGGGGGCAGGTCGGAACCCGAACCCACGTGGCAACAGTGTGTGTGCCCCTGTAGACACGGTCTAGGGCCCTGGACCACCTCAGGCCGTGGGGAGTGTCTGATTTTAATATGACAAGCTCACCCGTGACTTCATAACCAATACAGCCAAGGTTATCATTGACGAGAATCAGTAACGCCTCAGCTGTTAGCCCCACCCACTTCCCTCTCAGTCAACCTCGACAAATCTGTCCAAACACGTTCAACGTCTCTATTGGTTGTCAAGTAGAGTTGTAGAGTTGTAACAGTATTATTTCCCTCTAATTTGACCTTTGTTTATACAGGCCGTGATACATTTCTTCATGTACATTAAAGCGATTGAAGGGTGCCAAAAAAAAACAAAAGAAACATCACGATTAATAACGCAGAAATGCTCTTTTACCATTAGAGGGTATAAAGATGTTATCAGGTTCTGTCACTTGCTTGAGATCGACTTAGATTTGTGTACGAGCGCATACAGGCGCGTTTTAAACGGCTCGCAGCCTACGTGACGTGTGCATTCGAAGTGTCATTATGTCCTGCGAGACTAGTGGGGAACGGGGTTAAAGGTGATATGGTGGTTGACGAGGAAATGGTGCAGAATCAGTTTTGTGTCTGGCAGCAGGGAAAACTGTCATGTATCTGTTGTTGATTGTTGCAGATTTTGTCCAATCAGAATTGAGAATACAAAATCTGAAATATGACACTTCAGTTGATAATGAACAGATGCTCCGGTGACCAGGGGTCCTGTACCTCCCTGGTGGGTCGTAGGTGGCTGTTCCAATCAGGATGAATGTTGGGATCGACTGTACTAATAGAGCCATGATCATTGAACTAACATTATCAGACACTAAGGCCACTAAGGTACATTTAAATATTGAGAAGGGAATGTCTTCTCAATGGGAACTCGATGTCTGGAGTACATGATTAAGAACAGCACAGACAGCCGCGATCAGGAAGTGTTATAATCAATGCAAGCCTTGGTTACAACTGACGTCAGTGCATTTATTTTCCTATGGACTAATATTGCCGGGTAAACCTTGCGTTGTGGTGTGCTCTTGTAGGGCCCGAGAAGGGCCTGATCCATTTCGCCATGTGTTCCTTCGGAGCTTCCCGAAGCATTGTGGCATTTTCTTCCACCATTTCCGCCTCCATTCGTAGATGTCTGAGGGCCTGGTTGCTGGCCGGGTTTTTACAATAATTGCTTGTGCCCTATCTCATTCAGCCAGTTCTCTCCATCGTCCATCATCCCCGGCTGACGCTCTGGTAAACAGTCTCGTCCCCACCATGTTTCTTATTACATTCTCTACATCTCTCCTCGCTCCTAATTCCCTTTCTGTCTCTGTCTTCTTTTTTCTGTCTGCCTCCGATCGGGTTTCTCTGCATCATCTTCCGCCCCTCTGCCCCTTCTGACTCCCCACTGCTAAACCCCCTAGCCCCTGGACCCCTCCCTGTGCACACACACACACACACACACACACACACACAGACAGACACACACACACTCCTGCCGCTGCATTGTCAGCTCTGACCTGGTCTCCGTAAGCATAAGACACAGTAATGCCCCATCAGAGATATGAGGGATTGGAGTGACAAAAATGACACAATTGACCCTCAGGGTAGAGACGACACACACACACACACACACACACACGGGGGTGTTAATGTTAATCAGGGTTGTCAAGTGGAGCACGTAGGGGCCAGACGGCAGACTGTGAAGCCGCCGCGGGTACGTCCAGCCCTGGGTTTTGCCTCCACGCGGGCGGAGAACACCCCCCCGCCGGGCACCCACATCCAGTCTCACCCGGGCCAGTCATCATGACAACCATTCGTTCCATCCAACGTGATGGCACTTCCGCAGAGACCCTCTCTACCACCTCTTCCTCTCGTGTGGTCGGCCGGCGCGGACGAAGCGACACACCGATCGTTGATGTTGTCCGGGTTTTCTTGATGCGTCAGCCTGTTTTCCGTCGCCCCGCGTTCCAGACCTAACCAGACGTTTATCAAGGATGTGTCAAGGAGGAGCGGCGCACAGACTAAGAGGACCAGCTCTCCACGTAGTCCATGTCCACATCTACACGGAGAGCATTGGTGGAGGAGGGGAGTGGAGAAGAAGCCTTGCCTCGGTCGCATCTTAGAACATCATCACTCTGATCTCGGCAGAAACAACCAGAAAAAAGACCCTATTCCTTCACATTATGAAGAGGAGCCCGCCCGGTCCTCGTTCTAGAACCCAGACGGTCAAAACGGGGCTAGAAAGAGGGCAACTTTAGCCACGATGATGAAAAAAGGGTGTGTGAGAAAATAAAGCAGGCGAGCTTACCGTGTCACAGTCCTGCGTCCATTCTCCAAGGAGACTGCAGACAAACACTCTTGGGCGAGAGCAAGGCTGTGTGCGATCCACCCTTAGTCCGGCATCCTCTAAATCTCCCTCCTTTCACACTCTCTCGTTTTATCCCACACTTTCGCTTATTATTGTCTGTGTTCTATTTCCTCTCGCGCTGGCTCCAAGGCAGTTGAGACACTGCAGCGATGGGGGAGGAGGGTGTGTGTGTGTGTGTTTGTGTGTGTGCATGTGTGTGCGTGCGCGCACGTTTGAGTGTGTCAGAGAGCTGAAGGAGAGCAAGAGAAAGACAGAGAGAGAGAGAGAGAGAGAGAGAAAATTAAGGGAGGAGTCAGCGAGGATAGAGAGAGGATAACGAACAGGATTAAATCATGAGAGAAACAGAAAGAGGGAAAAGGACACGGAGCTAAACAGAACACATCCACGGTCTGTTGCATGCGGAAGGAAAATTACACAAGTGTTCACGGGAACAAAGGCCGCCAAGACGAACAGCGGAAAAAGGGGCTTTTTCAATGTATTACAACCACACTGGTGCGGCCATAGCATGACAAGACAACAGCAGGATTGGCGGTGATTTCATCGATGGCTGAAAGAGTATGCATGAGAGAGAGAGAGAGAGAGAGAGAGAGAGGGAGAGGGAGAGGGAGAGAGAGGGAGAGAGTGGGGAGGGCGAGAGAGTGGAGAGCAGAGAAGGGAGGGGAGAAGGGGGATGACGGTAGGGGGCTGGGAGGGTGATTGGATAATGGCGTAATGTGCTGTTTCCTTGCCAACTGTTTCTGTGACAGAGGGACCACTTCCTTTACCGCGATTGGCTCTGAGCAACAACGGATAGACACGCTGACGAATTAAAAATCATACTATGCAGGGCGGGGCTTGCTGTTCGCCTAATCGCTCATCTATCTTTGGTAAAAACAGGCCGCGTGTCCTGTATACCCATAACAAGGCAAAACACCCACACCCATTCAGGTTACAGTGCGTAAGTCGCTGCGTGACGCTGGCAGCACATCCATCATTAAGGATACAGGCAGTGTGTGTGTGTGTGTGTGTAAGGAGACACCTCGCACACCCATGGCTGGGATAAAGAAACCCAGTATCAGATTGCTGAGAGTGTACAGAGGAAAGGGGAAATTTCGGCGTTTGAACGGCCGCGCCGGTTAAAACGGCTCTTAATAAATGCAAACAGATGAACGCTAAATTATTTCAATAGATCTATTAACTATGAGAAAGCACATACGGTAGGAATGTGGTAACGCCTGACAGGCGTGTGTTGGAACGGGGACCGCTTGCTCTGTCTTGCCATATCTAGTTATTGATCCTTAATGAGCTAATGCTAGCAACTGAGATCTATCCGAGAATATCTCTACGGTATCTCTTTCTTTTCTGCCTCCATTTGCTTATTGGATTTGTTGTACTTTGTTCATTTCCTGAAAAAGCATTTTGCAACATTTTCCGTTGTCCCCAGACAAATGTTTAACCCATGTTATATAGCCTGAGAGACAGAAAATAAATACAATAACTTAACATAACAAGCCACCTTGAACAAAATGAACATTCATGCATGAATGAGTAGTGCAGTGTTTGCAAAAGTTTGGTTTTGATTATTAACTTCTTTAGCTAGCTATGTTGTTTGGGAGCAAGCTTTAATGATAACAATCTGATCAATGTTCCAGTCATTGGAAAATGATCTCTGGCTTTGTTCTAGTAGCTAGCTACAGTAACATACAGGGAGGTCAGACACAGGCGCAGGGCGAACGAAGGACATTTATTAAGAAGATATAACTGTAAAAACACTAAACAATTACCCAAGGTCTGCCACAATCTTTGCTGCCCGTCTCGGTAACCTAAACATGTGCAGAGCTTTTAGGGATGGGAAAATACATCCAATTATCCGCTCCGCAGAGTGTATAATGCGCTGCAGCCTGCCCTTGTCCTTGACAATGGCTGCAGCGTATCAGGCGGTGATGGAGGACATCAGGGCAAACTTAATGATGGCAGTGTAAGAGTAATTAAATGTAGTCTTTAGTAGAGAGGTGATGTTCAGGAGTTACATGCGTATCCGCTGCAATGTTCACCGTTTAGTAATTGGCATGTCATTTCTACTTTATACAGTACTTTCATACAGAGTATTTTCATACTGAGTACTTTCTTAAAAAGCATTTTCATACAGAGTACTTTCATACTGAGTACTTTCTTACAGAGCATTTTATACAGAGTACTTTCATACAGAGTACTTTCATACAGAGCACTTTCATACTGAGTACTTTCTTACAGAGTACTTTCTTACAGAGTACTTTCTTACAGAGTACTTTCATACAGAGTACTTTCATACAGAGTGCTTTCATACAGAGTACTTTCTTACAGAGTACTTTCTTACTGAGTACTTTCATACAGAGTACTTTCACACAGAGTACTTTCCATTTCACCTCTATAATTTTGGAACAAACCCTCAGGAACACAGTCGTGTCATCTGTTTTTCTCTATAATGTTCACAAGTTTTGAAGGAAAAATTGACAGTGACTGGGGCAAAGTTGTGATTAAAAGCAATGCATATCCTCTTTTCTAAACTCAATGATTACCTAATGATCTTCCATAAAACTTCCCATGACAAAATTAATGCATTTCAGTTGTGCAAACCATTTCAGTAGTACAAAGGATCAAAATCCATTGCATTTCAAATTGTTTTACAGATTTTGGGAAGAAAAAAGAGTTTTTTTAGCTGTGTATTCCAGAAGAACATTGCCCAGAGCATCTCCCTCGCCTTGTCGTCTTAACACAGTGCATCCTGGTGCTTCCTTAGGTAAACGGTGCAAAAGTACATAGCTGTCGGTAGGTACTCAACACTTCTGACCCGGGACCACCCCACAAACCTTTCAGCTTCAGAGATCCTCTGACTCGTAGTCTGGTCGTCTCTCTTTACCGATTTGGCTCCTGTCAAAGTCGAACAGTTCCTTACTCATGGCCATTCCTACTGCATCCAACATGTTTTCTACAAGAACTTGTAGTAGATTATCATATTTTCTTCCCAAACCTTGAAATGTGCCCTTGTTAGAGATGATCAAGAGTTATTTGCTTTAGCTGTGAGAGCTAATGTTTTTAAATCATGTTCCCATCCTACTAACTATTTTACCTAATTATTGTACATCAATATCTCTTTGTTACTTGTACTTTGGGGATTAGGCTGGGTATCTGTGTTAGTGACAACTGATTATGTAAAAGAAATGCTTAGATTTAAATAGATACATATGGCAGTAACCTAAAGGCCAAAATAGAAAATTAAATTGTTTCATGGACCATTTTGTGCCAATATTTAATAATTAATTATGTTTGGGGTAGTAGATATCAGATATTGAAAAATGAAAAAGTGTTTTCAAAGAAATTATAAGAAATTTGATCGAAAATAGCAAGCAGCCCCTAGAGGAAGAAGGCAACAATTTGTATCGGTTTTTGTCCTTTTAAATAATAAATGTGTGTATGTGTGTGAGGAAAATACTGAATCGTCCCGGGGATATGTACATATCTGAGCAGAAACTGTCAAGTCATTTAATCTCTTTTGCAAACGTTGTGTTCGTCTCCAGCGTTCTCATAGTCTCTCCAGCAACGATCCATCGAGTGGAAAAAGTATCGTCAAAAGTATCAGCATCACATCAATGACTGCACCACGTAGCACGAGAACACATCGTCCGCTTGATGACAAGGATAAGATGGCCTTTGAGACAAACTTTATGGTACTGTGAACATATTTTTACGGGCTTCCTAATAAGCAGACAAAAAAACAGAAATGTACTGGTGTTGTTTAAGAGCCAGAGGTAAGATTCTCTGTATTGTTAGTCATCGTTATTCCAAATAACGTGTGAATGCTACACACATTGTTTCTTTTAATGACTTCCTCCTCATTTTTCCAGATGTGAGCCCCCGTCAAGGTAAAGCTGCAAGGCGGATACAAATGCAGAGTTTCTGTGTACCGAACTTGCTTTATTTCAAAGCCCAAGCAAGTTTATTCATATAGCACAATTAATACATAGAAGCAATTCAATCTGCGTCTTGTCTACATCCTGTTGTGTTTCAATAAAGTCGGGGCGGCCTTCTCCCACGTTTAAACCCGTTTCCATAAATTAACCACTACATACGATAACGACTGCATTCCAACTCAAGTTATTCCCGGGTAGCATGTCAAACGGCACGGCGGCCACTATCCAATAAACATAACTATATATGATTAATGCCCATAAATGGTATTGAACTCCAATGTATTCCAACCTACCGATGCGAGCACATCTAGATCTACACTTTCACTGACGCCACAGCAGCAGATGTAAGACCGGCAGGGTGATTCCGTTTGGATTTTAGCACACATACTCAGGGTTTGGTGTCTCACTGACCAAGAACGTATAGTTCAGTGGTGGTGCAGGAATGGACATTCATCCAGGCTCATTAGACCATAAAGGCCATGTTGTTTGAGCATAACCGGTAGCCCTCAACCAGGGGTACTAAGACCCTTTACGGCACTACAGGGGTAGTTGAGAAGACTGATCGGCCTGCTGGTCAAATGAACACAAACGGGCACTTTGGGGGCACTCCGAGTGGAGCCAAATTAAGTTGATGGTACAGAACTGTCAAGTCCACCGTAACCAAACAGGGCGCCATTAAGTGCAGCAGTTCTTAGGAGAAAGACGTTTGATGTATTCGACACCCTTGAAACGTCTTTACATTGGCTGCCTGTTATGGCTAGGGCAGACTTTAAAGTTATATTGTTAACGTATACAACTTTACATTAACTTGCTCCTATCCTACCTCGCTGAATTAGTCCAGCCATACATACCTACGCGTAACCCTAAGATCAAAAGATGCTGGCCGTCTTCTTGTACATGCCGGAGACGTAGGGAACTAGGCTGTCTAACCTTTCCCTGTGTCTTTTTCCGTTTCCATTAAGGAGGAACCGTGCCTGCTGACCACACTACCCAACCCCTCTTTAAGACATGTAGCAGACCCCTCCTAATGCCCCCCTGGGTGTGTTGCAGGCTGAACAGCTTCCTGGCAGTTTCGGCTTCCAATCTGCCCAACCCTCAACCCTCCCGGTTGTCCCTTTCTGACTGGTCATGAATTTGACCTGGACTATTCTATAATAATCTCTGCATTCAAAAAATCCATTTCATAATTAGTGAACTATTTTAAGCTCACCCAGCACAGCCGGAAGAGGTCTGGCCACCTCTCAGAGCCTGGTTCCTCTCTAGGTTTCTGAATAATTTTGACCTATCAGGGAGTTTTTCCTATGCGCTGTGTATCAACTTGTTAATGCGTGCTCTGTCGGGTCCAGGCTGGGTGTTTGTAAAAGCTCTGTGTGACAACTTTGTTGTAAAAAGGGCTTTATAAAGTTAATTTGATTGATTGAAGCTTGGTGCAGACATTTCTAAAGTGTGGTAGAGTATGTATCCTGCAAGTGGCGCTAGAGTGCGAACGCTGAACTCAATGCTGATAGGGGCTTCAACTCCTAACAGTGATTGTCCCTTCCAGAGTACTTTATGACCTCCCCAAACGCCTTGCTCCTCACTTCTCTTTCATATGTCTTTCTCTGTATCTCTTCCTCTCACCCTCGCTCTGCCATCCCCATTCTCTCAGACAATCTCTGTGCCACTCCCGGCATCCTGTCACCCTAATCCTTAATCCTGTGGAAATCGGTCAGGCGGAACAGGGCAGCTTTGATCAGGCTCCCATATCAGACGTGGTTACAGTGTTGGCTCCCCCAGATCCCACAGAAACCCGGAGCCCAGCAGGACGAAGAAAAGCTGAGGCGCTCCAAGCTGGAGGACACACCCGGCTACTCAGCCCACTCTGGGACAAGGGAAGACGGGTTCATCGCAGGATCAAAACTCTAGTGGGACGGTGGTTGTGTATAGAGAATCATTATTATGTCTTAGATAAACAAAGCTGGCTGCGCTAAGTAGGACAAGCGTCTTGCGATGTCAAACTGAAATGTGTGGCTATTTTTGTATCCATTTTTCTCGGATTCTTGCAAATCCAGAATGCTCATCAGAATGCTTCCGCCTAAGACTTTTACAACAACAACAGAAATGTACCTAGGAGTTATCGTATATTTTGTGGAGACGTGTTGTATCTCTTTACTTGGCACTGGGAAGGGAAGTGCATTGTTTGGCTTTTCACGTTTACCATTATTTTTATTTTATTTATTGACTTGGCGATTATCAGACTTGGCGATTCTGATTCTGATCAAAATGATAAGGGGGCTAATCTTTTTTTATAGGGTATTTAAAATGTAAATGAGTGGGGGTGGGGGGGGTTAGAACATAAAACTCAGGGGCCTCAGCCCCACCATGCCCCCTTGTGGCGCCGGGACTGTAATGTTGGGGAGGGCTTGTGAATCTCCTGTCAATCAAACTATGAGCGTAGTCTCAGGTCTCTAAACATGGAACTGAGGCTGCTGAAGATATCATATTGTTTTCACAATAACACAGAACAATGTAACTTATCTTACAGTAATGTATAAAAAAGTTTACAGGATTTGTCTAGGGTTGATGTTGTAGAAGCACACACACACACACAATGCGATCAGACAGAGGACAAGAAGGCGTAGATGTAATTAGAGAAATGAATCTTACACAAGTGATGTGTTTCTCCAGACTTCACATGACTGCCAGGCTAGAAGTCTCTCTCTCTGGATTCTCTGTTCTCAGACACCATTTTAATCAGTTGAGAAATGTAATCAGGTGCTTTGAATCAGCCTGGAGCATTAGCCTGGTCCAGCCAGTGTGCAGGATGTTCAGAATCTGATACATGACCCACCACCACAACTCAGAATATTCCTCTTAAGCATTACTCATTTCTGGGCTTTTTCTGGGTCAGGGTTTCCGTTGAGCAGAAAGCAGTTGGTGTGATCATTACAGATTTGATTAAAACATTTAATCAGCTGCCTGTTTCCAAAAATATGACCGGCGTTACTAGAAAGGTGATTGTGCTTCCCCAGAACTGGGACGGAGGGAGAAATATCCATTGACATCAGAGCTTGTGGGGGGGGGGGGCACTACATCATGACAGGTCGGACAGACGTGGTGATGATGATGTCTGGGGAATAAGGAGCTGGGATTAGACGTAACACAATGAGATCACAGAGCCGCGTCAGTGGGCGGAGGGCCCGAGTAACAGAACATCTTCAATCGCATATTCGGTACAATGGCGCACATCAGAGGACGAGCGCTCCCTCTGTTGACCCAGATACAATCCAACAGTGTGCATCTCTATCTGTTCATCTTCTCTCCCCTCCGTTGTTTCATCTCACTTTCTCCCCGATATCTATCTATTGCTTCCTTCATCTGTCTCTCGATCTGTCCCGCGCCCCCTTTCTCAAAGCCTTCCTCTATACGTCCATCTCCATCTCTCTCTATCCAGCTCCATCTCTGTCGCTCCATCGGTCGCTTCCCATCTTTCACGGCCTCCTTTCTTATCTCTCGTCCTAACTGAAGAACATGTATTGAGACGCGAATGTGGGATTTCCGGAAAGTGGGAATGTTTGGGCATGTAAAAAAAATTATGACTGGATGGATCTATTTCTCATTCACAGCGCTAGAATCTGTTGCTTGTGATTCCTGCTCCAGCCTGGTAGAAATGTGTAGCCCGACATCTAGTGCCCAAATGAGATACGTGCGACATAAAATTATTACTCTGGATTAGAGGTGTGGTAAAATCAGGGGTCACAAGACGGCTGATGTGGCTCAGTTGTAGTTTTTGCCCCCCAGATATAGATACCAAACGGATATTAGCCCCTCATAAATTTCATAGGCCCCCTCAGTCACTTTCTGACTTTGGTCTTGGTTAAATTACTTCTTACACTAACCCAAACATTCATTACAAATGATTGAATCTAGTATAACGGTATTTACGCTACCCTTCAAAGGTTTAGAAATAAACATGTTTTCCCAAAGAAAAGCACATGTTTTGTCCGTAAAAACAACATGAATTTTATTAGAAATCCAGAAGTATTTGAATGTTGTAAATGACTGTAGCTGGAAACAGCAATTTTTTTGATGGAACATCCAGATAGGCGCATAGAGGCCCATTATCAGCAACCATCTGTCCTGCATTCCAACGGCACGTTGTGTTCGCTAATCCAAGATGTTTTCATTTTAAAAGGCTAATTGAACATTAGAAAACCCTTCTGCTGTTTTGTTAGCACATCTGAAAACTGCTGTGCAGATCAAATAAGCTATAAAAATTGTCTTTAGACTAGTTCACTTTCTAGAGCATCGGTATTTGTGGGTTCGTTGACAGGATCGACATGTAAACAGAAGAACTGTCTTCTACTTTCTTTTACTTCTACTGTCTAATATTGTTCTGAGAAAAAAGACAATTCCAGAATAGAAAGAGGAATCGGAAGCCCTGTTGATCAACTGAGGAAAACGAGCATCTATAGTTTAAGAAACAGACAGATCACAGGTCCTCAACTGGGACCTTTATTTAATACCTGAAACACACTAGACTTAATGTCAACTGTGAAGAGTGAAGCACTTCTAAACCCAAGCAGTCAAAGAAATATTTTGTTATTAGCTTTGGAGTCCTGTAGATTGGCAAATAAATTGTAAACGGATATATTCTTTGAGCAATGACAAAATGTTTTACTGATACGCTTTCCACTAGTCTTTCTTACCTTTCCAAAAATCCAAACGTGTTATAAACTGGTCCTTGCTGCATATACAGCCATAGACTCACTTCTACCAGCTTATCTACAAGTCCAACTAAGACAAATCCCCTCCCTAAATCAGCTCACTCCTCACTACCAAACTACCTAACAGAGCATTGCACTCTGCTATACCAGATCATCCCAAAAGTCAACACCTCCTTCGATCATCGTTCTTTTCAGTTCTCTGCTGCTAGTGACTGGAATTATTACAAAACTTGTTTTCGAATTATTACAAAATTTGCTCAAAATTTGCTCGAATTATTACAAAATTTGCTCAAATTATTACAAAATTTGCTCAAATTATTACAAAATTTGCTCGACAATTGAATCCCTCCTTATTTTCTCAAAATCAAATTGTTCGAGATGCTATACTGATTACTGCACCTCCTATGCACCTCGCTATATTTATGTTACCATATGGTGAGTAATTCCACAGCAACAGCGTGAAAAAAAGCATGGTATCAACGTATATATTCAATGGGGAGAGCTAGTATTTGATACACTGGCAATTGTGCAGGTTTTCCCCACTTACAAAACATGTAGGAGTCTGTACTTTTTATCATAGGTACTCTTCAACTCCGAGTGACGGAATCTAAAACAAAAATTCAGAAAATCATATAATATGATTTTTTTTAAATAATTTTGCAGTATATTGCATGACATGTTTGGGAATACAGCTAAATTAATCAGAAATATAGTCATTGCCGTGGTTAGAAAAATGTTCAAACATTGCTTTCATGAAGGAATTTTCTATTTTCAGCAAATGAATCCTTGCAGACTTTTGGCATTCTAGTTTAGTCCATTTGTTGAGTTAATCCGAAAAGATTTGACCCCATGCTTCCTGAAGCACCTCCCACAAGTTGGATTGTCTTAATCACATTAAACCTCATGTAAAATAGAAGTCATTACACACCTGCCATCATTTAAAGTAACTCTGATTAATCACAAATAATTAGATATAAAATGGTTCACAGTGAAGACAGGCATCATCAAGTGGAGAGAATATGGCATTACCGCGACATTACCAAAAACTGGACGTCCCTAATCAAGATTCGTCCATCAGACAGCCAGATACAGTGGAGTGCGATTCCTCAATCCAGAGAGAACACATTTTTCGCTTCTGAGTCTACGACTGTGACGGCGTGCTTTACACCTCTCCGGCCGATGCTTGGCATTGAGGATTTTTATGCGAGGCTCGCATACAGCTGTGGCACACAGAAGCTCCTGACACACAGTTCTTGTGCACCTGACCTGTGGCAAAGGTGGCATCCTATGACAATGAGCCATTTAAAGTCAGCGAGCTCTTCAGTACGAACCATTATACAGCCAATGTTCGTATGCGAGTAATGGATTTGGCTGAATACAACTCAACCCCATAATTAGTACGGGTGTCCACATACTTTTGGTTATATAGTGTATTGTCAGTTTAGCTCTCTGAAGTAATAAAACAAAATGATATATTTTTTGTGTTGAGTCAAGTGGTTCTGACACGTAATCCAATGGTGAAGAGCAGGAGTTCACTGACTCGTAACATTATATTAATAACAAGCACCCGTGAACCTAACCAGGGACCTTAAATAGCCCACTGATTAACTAACCTACGCCCGGTGCTCAGCTAAACCCAAAACAGCTGTGCTCCTAATCAACAGTATGCACAGAAGTGCTCGCCCCTACATACCCTTTGACAACACAGCACGCTCACCCATACGTGACAGGTTCTTACAAAATTGCTATTCATGTTTTTAAACAGGAACGTACACACGAGTCTCTTGTGTATCTATTATATGTAACATCCATTATGCATTTATATTTTCTCCCACACGCAGTCTGCTCTTTGAAAATGCAAACGGAGTGGAAAAGAACATACATTAAAGGAAAATGAAACTCGCCCTCACCCCCCCACCCCACACGCTCCTGACATGACCCATCCTCACTCCTGCTACCTTATTTGGAGGGTGACGTAATGAGTTAATTCAACAGAACCATGATAATTATAAGCCATCGCATCCTTTTAAACAGCCTAATAGAGGCATTCATGTTTCCATGACATTGTCAAATACATTGTATCCAAACACAAAAGACTGACATGCGAAAGTGACCACATATAAAACAACGTGGACATCACACAGCATTGCAGATAACAGTTGACTTATAGGAGCTCCAAATAATGTACGCTTCTTGAAAAGACAGAATGGTGTTTCTCCTGTCTAAATCAGAGGTTGTGCCAGTAGGAAGAAGTAGAAACAGATTGTACATAATCTCTAAGAACAGCTCCTTCCAGATTTTGGTAATCCCCTGCTGATACTTCTGGCCGGGGGAGGGGGCAAAAGCCTGAGCAAGGATATCATACTCATTATCCTGTCCTCGTGTGCACTGGGAATTCACAGGTCGTCTGTCACTGTGATTACCTATGGCTGTTGCACCTGTTTCTTATACTACACCACAAACTGGTACAAGAATCTGGACAAATCAAGTAATACGGCAATGGCACATGTCTGTACAGTTCAAGAGTTCACATTTGCTCTTCAATAACCTGAATATGTCTTGATCATTGATCATCATAGTAATTACATTTTATGGTCAGAGGCTCGTTGAACTGACAGAGAAATATGACTTGGTCAGCTATCGATATCTTTCTCTTTTTAAAGAAACTACATTCATAGTACATTCTTGCTGATTTCCATTGGGTTCGTTATTCGATAGCCTAATGAACAACATCTTAACAAAATTACTCAAGTGGTATTGAGATGCATTCAGTCACATTGTATCCCCAATACTGCAACATTGCCAAATAGTGAGAGCTTGTGGAGAAAGCCTACAAAGATTATGGAAGTCCATTCCCACCACCCACCACCCCAAAACTATAATCTGGTTTGAGGTTTAATCTAGCAACTCCCTCAGGTGGTTTCAGGTGCCTACAAAACTGGCACGGGGCATCAGGTGATCGAGGGTGCCTTTCCTGGCATTTACACACCTAACTTCCTGGTAAGAGGAGTAGTTTTTTGGGAAAAGCACTCTTCAACTCACCGGAACAATTAGGGCGTTTTTTAATTGAGATCCTTACAGTTGGACATATACATTTGGATGTGCCGCAAATGGGAAAAATGGGGGGGGTTGCACATGAACATTGTGGCATATAATATAAATCACAAGTTGCACACAAACAAGAACATTTTATAAGAACATTATTTCCAAAGTTTTTTCTGGTCCAGTTTTTCTGAATCACCCAAGGTCACATTGCATGTGTGACAGAAGCATCTTTTTTTATTTATAGCAGGCTACTTCTGCTCGATTTGCACATTTTGAATAAATACATAGAGATCAGATTTTTCTGTTTGAGCACATGCCATTGGCTCAAGCTGTGTTTAAAACATTGGAAATGCCTGTCTATCTGCAGTCTGTTAACAGATTTGTTTCGCTTTCCTGATTGTAGGCAATACCTTGTGATTCTTGTACACATAAATCATATCTGGGCATACGTAAGATGGTCTTTGGTAGGTGGTATATAGTAAGATCTGGTATGGTATTCTGACTTCTTTATTGTATTCTCCAGCAGCATTCTTGCCGGTACGGTTTATTGATTGATTATAACTTTATTGATACACCTAATTTGCATAGTTTACTATGTTCATTAACAGAATCACTTGAACCATCCAAGAAAGATACTCAGACCAACATGT
The DNA here is from genome assembly GCA_029465975.1 of Dallia pectoralis. Classification (NCBI taxonomy): domain Eukaryota; kingdom Metazoa; phylum Chordata; class Actinopteri; order Esociformes; family Umbridae; genus Dallia; species Dallia pectoralis. Next base: position 9,100,489 of record CM055760.1, on the reverse strand, counting down.
TTTACATAATTCGGGTGTACCAACATAAAATTATTTGTGACTACGATTATAATAATTAACCGAATTAGCATAGTTGGCAATTATTCAACGCTAAAATAGTAAATATTGAACCTTTCAAATTAGAGGGACCAAACCTATAATATCACATATAGTTTCACAATCCAAATTCAACGTACATCTACTTTTTTTCTGTAAACAAGCCCGCAACATTTACTTTTGTAAATGCCTTTTTTTCCAGGGGTGGCAGGAATGGACTTCCATACATTCAGTCAGTCGCGCGCACACCACACAAAAACCTAAACCTTTTTAGCAAGGGCGATATTGCGCGTGCCCGACGTGACTCTCTCGCCATAGAAAACAAGCTTCCATTACAGCGGAAGGTGCACACACTTCATCGGGATATCTGAACATAAATGGGACAAGACACCGCCGAACATGGATTTAGAGCGAGTGTAGGATTAGTTGAGACTCGGGCCTGCTTGGGGGGGGCAGTGTGACCGGCGCAAGACACCGACGAAATATACCAGGAGTTTTTTCCTCGGGGTGCTTTGTCTCTCGGCCACCTAGTAGCAGCAAACCATCATTGTCATTCGCCTGTTGGAAGCTATTTGGCTAGTTGGGTTTGCTAGCCGGGAGCTGCTGGGGATACGGCGCCATGTTGTTATCAAATGGTGACTGTTAAAAACACCAGTGTTGAACCGAAGGCGGATATTTAGTCCACCACCAGGTCCTACCGTTTTGCCACGGCAGCACGAATCTCCTACCAAACCGACCGAACTGAGGCGACATGGCGGAGCAGGGGTACTCGTCTTGGTGAGTGTGTGCGCGCATAGACATGGCATTGAATTGCTTGGCATTGCGCGACCTGGCCGAGCAGTCGTACATGATTGATGTATAACTATTGACGGATGCAATAACATGCTTTGGTCCGAAATTATCGGCAATTTGGATTCGCAAGAATAAGATTGTCATTTAAAAAAAATGTCAGCCAGTTATATTCCAAGTGTGAACAGGTCCAGTAGCTCGTAGCCACTTGGCTAAATCTGTGTGTCTCGTGCTATTAGCATCCCATACTAGCAACAACGGCAATGGTTAACTGGATTATAATAATAATAATGCAAGATAAATGTAGTTCGACAACTAACGACTACCCCAATGTGTTAGTTAATTAGCTAGGCTATCAGTCTGTCGTGGTGTAATTGTTTAAAAACAACTCGTTACCTGTCGTTATGAGCCAGTTGCACACAAAGAAATGGAGCCTATACACTATAAGCGGAGCTAACTAACTGGTCCGTTTACTAGCTTGCTCGTTAGCTAGACTATCGGGGGAAATGTATTTCCAATGTTCATTACATCTCTATACTTCTTTACTACGATATGACAGTTATATTATTATAAACACTGAGAAGTAGCGATGGTTCCGAGTCAACCGTTTTTATCTAGTTAGCATTAAAGTGCGCAGCTGACGGGCTATTATAACGTTAGTCCACACGGCTAGTTTAGCTATCTGGCTAAATTGGTAAGTTGTCGTTTTCATAATGACATGCCCTGTAAAGACTAGTTGGGTGATGGCTAAGTTAATAGGTGATGCGGTATTATCTTTGTAAATAATAATGGATATTCCCGCATTATTGTTGTATTATGTTGTAGTTAGCTTAGCTACAGTTAACTAGCTAGTAGTAGCGTTCAGGCTGGTGCCATAATAACAATGATGGCCACCATATAATGGTTATGTGTTTCATGTTGCAAGATATTTGTATAAATTAATATCATTTAGACGGATTGTACTGACAAAAAGTACCTAATTATCAATTTCAATTAGCATTCATTTGTAAATTGCCCAATTTATCGGTCTTCTGGGTGTTTTTTCTAGGTTTGTTTGTTTGGGTCTAACTGCTCAGCAGCGTGGCGTTATTATTGTCCAAGTATATTATTATGGGACGTGCATGGATGGTGTGTTGTTCTTTATCGGCTTTATCACTGATTTGGAGTCAATCAATATCTGTTATATTTGTTATTAGTATTACATTGCCCGTTTTCCTGGTGAAACTTATATCGGTGTGTTCGCCTCGAAGGCCATTTTCATAATATACCCGTTCATCGGAGTGGCTTGCGGTAGTTTTAAAGCAATCGCGAGAAAACAGGCCGCATTTTGGGTATTTTTTCGCACAGGCTCTTCTATCAATTCTATTGAGCGCATTTTAAATCTAATCGATTGTTCTACATCATAATTAGGGATGTAGATCGTTATTTTTGATTGATATCGTTACCATTATTGTGACTGCTTTACGATATGGGTCTTTATCGATGCCACTACTGATACTTTCTATTATTTGGTGGAATGACAAGGCGGCAATACATTACTAACTAAACCGTTATTGTATACAGTATGTAACTGTTTGATATCTGATTTCAGCATAACATACTATGAATATGACAACTGTAAATTGATCTATCAGCAGCAAATTGTCCAACGCGATGTTCAGATTTTCCATAATAAGAAAATAAATATGCATAAATAATAACAAATGTTATGCTTTACACAACCAAAAATCTACAGCTCCTAAGTGGTAACAGCAGGCTGCACAATAAGGCACTGTAGAAGCCCTGAATTGGCTTATGACAATGTGGACATGTTACAGAGTTAGGGTGCTCACCTTGCATACCTTTGGCGGAAAAGGATGATTGCCCTGGTTCTGTGTACACGCGGCCAACCTTTATATTACATTTAACATAATACTAGATAACCATTTTTCGGGTCGTTGTCTGTTTCCTGTTATTCTAAATTTGGAGTAGTGCTTATGATTTGTCAATACAAATATCGGAATACAAGAGCAGTTAAAGCAAGCAAGCAAGTTTATTTATATAGCACAATTTATACATAGACACAATTCAATGTGCTTTACAAAGGGAGAAATAATAAAATGCCTGCATTTTATATTTATAGCAACCTGTTTACTGGCATTATGTACATTTAAATCATTACATCTCAGCATGTACAGTGTAGATGTATTCAAAAGGTCTTCAGAATCTTTTCAGGTCTTTATAAAATGACCAAGAATTCTTTTGAACTTCCAGGTCTTAAGAACTTTATTCAAAAGTTCTTCAGAACCTGGCCAAGAAGTCTTTAGAACTTTTAGTTCTTTAGAATCTATCTAAAAATTAATACATGTGGGGGACGTGTAAGATCTTCTGGTAATTTCTTCCACTTGCATGCAGCGTAACTGCTGAATGCAGCTTCACTGTGTTTAGTTTTGACTCTGGGCTCTACTAGCTGTCCTGAGTTCAATGATCTAAGAAGGAAGTCAGGGTTTCCAAATGATTAGCATTTATTTACTTTATTGGAGTGATACGAGCTGGCTATCACCGACGTCACTAGTTGCCCGAGTTGGCAGAGTTTTGACTCCGTCTGATGTACTGCATTTTTCTTTGAAAATCCTTTGCCATTGCTGTTGTTTCACCCTTGCTAGAGATTGACTTTGAACATAAATTATATTTTGCTTCTTCCTTATCTTTGGCTTTGGTAAAATGTAGCCTAGTACCAAGAAACAAGAGAAATGTAGCGAATGATGGCGACAGGCAGTTCAATTCCTCGTTTATTTTTAAGGTGGTTGGCTGGCAATTCAGTTGAATTCAATATCTCAATTGGACAATCAATTGCTTGTGCAACAGTGATATGATTAGCCCAGTGCACTCTTTGCAGACTTTTTTTAGTACACATTTTATAATGTGCAGAAAAGAGTGCGCAGGCGGAATGTTTGTTTGAGGGTGGTGTGGTTTTGTAGGAGTTTCAACTACACAGCAATGTTCTTCGAATGCATTTTTTCGTATTTCGTTTACACATTTCAATAGCCCGTATGCTAGTGCAAATGTCCAGCCTCAGAACTGCCAATTTCAGAAATAAACACTACTTTCCAAAACACTGATCGCGCCTCTGGAAAAATGTACCACATCAGGAACGGCATGTTTACTTTTGGATGTCTCAAATTGATATATACGATAACTATATAAGAAACTTTTTCGATTTTCTCATGGAATGAACATAATTAGGGACAAGAGGTTTTTGTTCTATTATGCAGAACTGGGATGTTTAGCATAATTCATGTTAGAGGCAAAGATTATTTTCAATTAATTCGCTATTGGCCTGTGTTAGCGCTCCAACTTTGCCGGCAATCTATGACAGTTTTGTTAGCCTGGGTAAATTTTTACCCTGCTTTTTAATTCACCCTACACCTGGTGACCAATTCAGGAAATGTGACCAAAGAGAACCACCTTATATAAGGGCCAAACATTTTTCCAGGCCCTTACATGTGGGCCCTGATTACAGTTACTCCACTCAGGTTAGAGTTATAGTCCACATTGCTTGATTGCAACGTGAGTAGTGAACAATGTTAGCATGAGTTGCTAGCAACATCATTGAGTCACCAACAACTGGTACTTCAAGAAATTACAATCTGAAAATCTATATCTGTCATTATTGGTCTCACAGGACAAAACATAGGCATGTGTAGCAGCTTTTGGAAACATCTCAGCTGTACTTGATCAAATGAATTGATTATATACTGGTTTGGCATATTAGTACTTTAGTTTAACTACAGCCCTGTGTTATAATAAGAAATACTTACGGTCGGACGCATGTCTTGATGACATAAATGTAGTCTTTGCTACACAAAGCCAGACGGCAGCATTTTGTTTTACCACACCTGGCATAAGAAAGCAGCAGGTAATGTTGTATTTTCTGTTAACTGAAGTCCCGTGGAGTGTAGTGATTGACATAGTGATTCACTGATCGGAGCGTAGCAACCGTAACTGGTCCCAAGCTCAGACTAAATCTCATCTTTAATTACGTTGTGTTGTCACCATCCTGGAGAATGTGCATTTACAATATGGGACAAAATCTTTTCCAGGATTTGTTTTTATGAGTACATTTTTATAGCGGCATTAGGTTTACTGAGACTAGATGCAAATTCTGTTTTCACCATAACGCCTTAAGACCAAAAATGTCCCAAAGCATTTTGTGGCCAGAACTGTAAAGTGATGTTATTGTGTTTAGTAATAAACTGTAGCCCTAAGAACTCATTTTCATAGTGCAACTAGAAACAAACAAATCTTTTTTTCACCAGCCACTCTAGCGACATGAAAGTCAAAATGGATTTAAGATGTTTTCATATGTTAGTTTTATTTTATTGTGGAGTTGTAGAACGTATGTAGCTCTCCTAAAAACATCAAAGAATAAATGTATCATGACCTAATACGTGGTGGGTCCCCTGATACACGCACAGCGCGTGTATCAGACTTCTCTGTCTAACATATCTCATAAATGCTCCGTCGGATTGAGATAATGGTGTATTTGGAGGCAAGAGCAACGCCTTGAACTTTCCATTATGTTCCTCAACCCGTTATCTAACAATGTGTGCCGTGTGGCAGGGCAAGTTATCCTGCCAAATGAGGCCACTGCCATCAAGGAATACCATACCATTGCCAGGAAGGTGTGTACCGTGTTTGCTGCAAAGCTTAGGTAGGTGGCACATGTCATATTCATGTGCATTTGAATGTCCGGAATCTGGGTTTCTCAGCAGAACATTGCCCGGAGCATCACACTTCCTTCAATCGTTGTTCCACAATGCATTCTGGTGCTATCACCTCCCCAGGTAAACACTGTATCCATACTCAGCCGACCACGCGATAACGATATTCATCAAACCAGGCAACGATCCACTGCTTCAAGGTCCACTTCTGACAGTCGCGTGCACATTGTTGGTGCTTCTGCTGGTGGACCGGGGTTGTCATGCAGCCAGCACAGCCTCGTGTTACTCCACCCAACACATTGACTATGACATTGGTTTGCTTACCATCTAATCTACCCGGACCGTGACATGTGCCCTTGTTAGGTGGTGATCAACAATATTCGCTGCTCTTAGCTGTGCTGAGGCTCTTTCCTAAAGTACCATGCATGCCTTCACCACCAGTCCGCTTTTTGGATTCCTACAACTAAACCAAGATCAGCTCCTATTTCCAGGAGCGCCTCTACACATAGAACATATTTGTATTGCATTCATACATTACATTTAAGTTTATGTTTTAAGAATCAGGTTTATTTTCCAAGTCACACGCACAGATTTTTTTTCTGACCTCTAGTGTCACTTTAGTGCTAGAGGCATATTCCTTAGACTCAGCGCCATGGGGAAGAAGCTGTTCTTGTGGCAGGATGTTTTTGTGTTGATAGACCGAAACACAAGAGCCAGTGGTTTGCCGTTGGTGCTCCATTTGACCTGCTGCTCCAACCTTTTACATTGTAAATGATGAGAAGCAAAGCAGTGACACCAACGTGGCTCGGCGTCTGGGTGTCTTCCACGGACCATCCTTATTACAACCACAGTGCTTTTGAGAAGCTAACAATTAGCCTATGACAACATACTGGCGACTTCCTGACTGGCCAATGACCACATACTGGCGACTTCTAGATTAGCAAATGACCACAAACAGGCGACTTCTTCTTTACCATTATGGCTGCTGTCAGTATAAAAAGTGCTCCTAGCACAAACGCAACGGAAATAAGGCTAGACATAATTGCATGACCACATTCAAGTTACCTGTGTGATATTGGGACTTGTGGCTGTAGAACCGAAGGGCCTGCATGTGTTTACATCACACCGACCATAATTGAAAGAAAATCTGTCCGTGTACCTGTAAGTGGTAAATTAAATGAACAAACAATTTTTTCGCCTCCTTTGCGATTACGCCTGAATGTGCTCTGGTTGCGACCAGTTGTTTTAGAAGTCAGCAATGTGCCAGTGTTTCACATGGTTGCTGGGGTAACACAAAGGGTCAGTGGGATGTCCCACAGTTGGTTAGTTCAACTTCTAACAATAACTTCATGAAGGCGAGTGAACACTTTGTCTTTGAAAGCACCAATCAGGGGTTGCATATCAAATATTTCCTTGGGCATCGAATATCCTCCACAGTACAGTAAAGTCAAATGAATGGCAATATCATGGCATGACGTTGAATCTGTCAAGAACAGGCTGTCCTCGAAAACAGAGTATCCAAGCGAGAGGGACACTAAGTCAGGGTGGCTTATGGCAACTCAATGAGGTTGCCATACAGCTACGATTCCCTGGGTGCTTCACCTAAGTGGGGAGGGACATTAAGAAAGTAGTTTTTAACAGAACGTATGTGGGACACCGTGAGACTAAGTGGAAGAAGATTGTATGCTTCTGGAGCTTTTAGGCCTAAACGCGAAGCACTTTGTTTTTGTGCAAGTCATTGTCCTGACAACACCATCCCGACCCTGAAGCGTGGTGGTGGCAGCATCATGCCATGGGGATGCTTGTCTGTGTCAGGGTGTGGATGTTTGTGAAGACGGATGGATGGAATAATTGATGCAGCCAAGTACAGTGCAGATCTGCAAGGGATTTAGGAGAAGATGCATTGTCCAGCAGGAAGGTTACCCGTACAACATACAGACATAGCCACTTTTCTAGTTGCTAAAAAATTTACCAGTCGATGTCTCTCCGTGGCCCGGTCAAATCTCAGAACTCAATCCTTTTTAGAATGTGGAAATATTTAAAACCGTTTATTGTGGACAGAATCCAGACACAAACACGTAAATAAAAATGTAAAAAAACAACACTGGTTGTTATTTAAATAAATAATATTCAAATGAAACTGTGTTTTACTGTAATATAACAGCTTTTGATGGCAGTGTCATTTGGATCTCTGTAGAACTTGTTGTCGCTAACTGCTTACCGCCATCGCTGTGAAAATTATTAGAGCGCCTGTTCATTAATTCGTCATTAATGACAGAGTTTAGGTTCATGGCTTTGTTGCCGTGTTTGAAGAGACCGATTTTCCATATGACGAAGTGCCCCTCCAACAGGTCTGTCTGCCTAGAGATGCACAGGTCGTCTCATTATAATCCGTCTGTCCGCGGTTCTCTCCGCGGTGCCGGCAGGTTTGGGGTTGTAAAATATTTATTGAGTAAGGAGCGAGAGGGTTGTGTCCGGGTTAAATGACATTTCTATTCCTGTCATAGGCCATAGTATTCTTCTCAAAATAAGAGACCGTTCAACTGCCAGCCCGAGATCCTGTCAGTCAAACAGTGCACAGTGGTTGATCTAAATGCTACGTGAACTGGATATTACGGCAGGATTTTTTTATGTTTTAGGTTTCCGAATTTCTGTTAATCCGTACAGTGGTTGTGGATGTCTTGCGTGCAAGATTTGTGAGCCTATACGAGTGGGAAATAAAAACAGCTGACTTCCTAGGGTGTTTGTATAGAGGCGTAATATTAAAAACCGAAACAAGTAATTCAAACTGACCTCATAGCAATTCGCACAACTTGTTGTTTTGTTCCCATAATCTGGACATCATTTTTTCCCCCATTTTTTTTGGGGCACGACCATATCTCGGTAAGGGGATGAATCAGTCAGGGCGCCACGGCCAGACAAAATTGTCAATTCAATTGAATCAAAAGCCAAAAACACCTCTGTTTAGTAAACAACATCAGCAGTTGCTGTAGGAAACTGATTTAAGAGGGCTTGTGTTTATGGTCATTTTGAGTCTATAATCAAATCCACAGGATCTGCTGGTGCTCCAGATACTCAATTTGTCTGAAAATTACCAGTTTTATGGCTTGTTTGATCATCACAGCAGTTTCCACTGTGCTGACATAATTGCAAACTGTTTTTTGGACTGTATAAATATTTGTTAGAAGATTGACAGATTGACCAGCAAAACTTCTATCGCTAGTGTTATTTGCCATGCTGACATCCAGCGAGCCGACACAAATGGCATTTGGTAACGTCTGATATTGTGAGCGTTTTCGCCGCACAAGGAACATTTTAAGTTAAGTACTAGCCATGATTCTTTTTCAACACAATCAAACCATGGTCCCACATCAAGTTACTGCAATGTTTGATGTGAAGAACCACTGTCCTAAATATTAGATACAATATTTACTGTAGGTGTTATATAAGAACTATTTGAATATGTGTCACTACTGAACTTTATGGTCAGGTTATTCAACTATACATGCATACAATACCAGTCAAAGGTTTACAGACATCTATTTGTTCGAGGGTGTTGATTTTAACTCATACACGTTGTAAAAGTAAATGGTGAGAACATCTCTGAACACATGGAATTGTATAGGGGTGGGTGTGTGTGTGGGTGTGTGTGTGTGTGGGTGTGGGTGTGGGTGTGGGTGTGGGTGTGTGTGTGTGTGTGTGTGTGTGTGTGTGGGTGTGGTGTGTGGGTGTGTGTGTGTGGTGTGTGTGTGTGTGTGTGTGTGTGTGTGTGTGTGTGTGTGTGTGTGTGTGTGTGTGTGTGTGTGTGTGTGTGTGTGTGTGTGTGTGTGTGTGTGTGTGTGTGTGTGTGTGTGTGTGTGTGTGTGTGTGTGTGTGTGTGTGTGTGTCCAAACAATGGGTAAAGTCGAGTCAACCTGGTATTCATAAGAACGTCCCGGTAAACCTCTATAGTTTTCCCTCTGGTTGTGGGAGGCTGCACAGAAAACTGAATGGCAAGTGGTCTAACCGGGACCTCGGATAAAGACGTGGCGACACTGCAGCTGTCCTTTATTTATCCCTTGAGACGAACCATAACAACAGGTTTTTACCTCACTGACCTGGAACACATTCCGCCCCTCATGCTCCTATGACGATGTACAGCTCCAACAGTAATAATTCCCATGGGCGTAGACACGTCCATGCATCTGGTTTAAGCTAGATTTAATTTACACCGGGTTGACGAGCACAATTTCTGATTTTTAAATCAAAAGGAATGCCTGCAGAGATGAAATCCTACTGATCTGCATGTCATTGTGCCAGTAATGGGGGGGACACTAAAACATCCTTTTGTATTCAGATTGACATACTCTCCCTGTTTCACACGCTTGCTCACATCTTCGATCACACATACAGAATCTCCCATACACAGCACTCAATCACTCTCAGAAACACACGCAGACAGACACAGAAACATGTTCATGGAAATGCAGGTTAACACTGTTCTTTCACGCACACAGCTCTCAACTCACTTGGCATTAGTGTTGCTAGCACTGCATTTGTTTAAATAATGTTCTTATTTTAACCGCTTGGGACTTGATTTATCCAATCACCTAAACTGTGTGCAGTGGGCATGAGCCGTTAAATGTTTTTCTCCTCTGCAACTGCTGAACAGTTAACAGGTGTCTGATAAGGTCCTTGTGTAATTACACAAACCGTGTGCAATAAATACACTTGTATAACCGTTTGCCTGTGCTTATGGTTTTGTCCAGTTGAATTGTCTGCAGGCTTTTCTGTTTCATCTCTTTTAACATAGTCAAATCGAGCCTGGACTAGGTTTAGGATTATGGGATACGCGGCTCTTATGCACACATCTAATCAGGTGATGGCTGTCAAAATTCACCGGCCGCATGATTGGCTACACCTGCCGACGCGGGGAAGAGGTTTGGTCATTGTTCAAGGAAATAATTGAATGGGAGAAAAGTGGGCAGTATGTTTGCTATTATTGTTGCTTCAATCACTACCTGTTGAACCATCTCAAGAGGGTGAGCTGGAGATGTTTGCGCTGTTGTCCCTCTGGTTTAAAATGAACGGTGTAACACACAAAACGTCCTGCGAACGGGTGTTATGTCTGTGAACTTGTTAGGGCGAGAGGTCAGAAGTGAATGACAGCGTTGATACTTAGTCATGATTGACAGGTTTAGCCACCCCTTGCTTTTTTCATTTTCACATGAGATTATCCACAAGTCTAGCCTGTGATCCGGCTGCCATAAATTGCTTTTATTTTAAAATGTGAAATGCAAGGTGTGTTTAAGGCCTTTCTAGTTTTGCAGGAGTCTGATATTATCTAGGGATATCATGTTTCTTCTCTGGATTCTGAATCAGGCAGAATCATGCAGTTAATCTCTATGCAGAGGTTTTCTGATTACTTTTGAGGGCAGGGCTCATTGCCAACTGGCTAGACTTATTACTCTTCAGATTTCTTGAAGACACGTTTAAATTATTCTGACAAATATGTGCCTGTTTAAAAAAAAAAATGTGAAACCGAATCTTTTCTTTCTATGTTTTTTTTGCCAGACCAACTGGGAGCATTGCATTCTTGTCATTCTGAGTTTCAACACGTCTGGTCGTTTGCTTTGCATAGAGTCGTCGTTTGGCCTAAAACATGAAAAGGCTATTATTGTAACACCGTAATGGAGGCAAATAATTAGCACAGCCGGTCAAATCCGGTCAAGTCTGTTTTTGGAATAATTTATTTTTTAATAAGAATCTTTATTTTGAATACTTCTAGAAGAATACATTTTATATATGTAATTACCATCATCTTGCAACATCCAGACGCCTCCAGGGCACCATGGATGTGACCAAGTCCACCCACTCCAAATAACCCGCTACTTTCATGTGCTTTATACTTTCTTACAAATACGTATCGTTATTAGATGACATCTTATGTCACCAGTCGGAAAACAAACCGTTTTACTCACTGCTGTTTATTTCTCATACTTATTATGCTTCATGTTTATGTTATTATTGTTATTCTATAAGTCAGCAAAGTGAGCATTTTTGTTTAGATGCTTTTTTCTTAAATATCTAAGGAAGACTTATAGCATAACTAACCCTAAATAACCAAATAACCATTTATTTCTTGACCGATGCCCCTGGGATCTTTTCCGTGCTTTTCGTGCACAAATGTCCCAAGAAAGAGGGCATGGGAACTTTGTTAAGTGATGAACAGCGGTCTTCAACACCACAAGTGTTGACTGCTCATAACCTTATGGTCTCTCTGTAGTTAATTGTAAAGAGTGCCAGTTTGTATACAATATTTTTTTGTTGCATTTCTTCCACAACAAGGAACTCTACTGACGTTGGGCCATTATCTCTGAAGAAATTATACCATTTTGTCCTGCTTGACATAAAATAATAGTAGACAAACGGGTCAAAGTGGGCTCAGCCCTAAACCGGACTGTTCTGTTTTTGTTCTTGTGTATCTTCTCTATCCTGTTTAGTTTTGCCTTTCTTGGTTTGTCAGCCGGTGTTTGTTTTATGATGATATCTCTGAGAGACCGTGTTGCCAGTCAGGCATGTCAGACAGATGTGTTTAGTGCTACCGATCTGGGGGTTGTGGTGTTAAATGCCCATGCGTGTGTCTGTGCTGCTGATCTTTCACCACGTTGTCTCCCACACTTGGTGTTAGTCAGCTGGCTAATTGAGTGTCTAGGAGACGTTTACACGCCGGTGTCCTTATTTGAGATGCTGTCTCATGGGACTTTAGTGAAAAGCAATAGTACTCACATTTTGGACTGGAACATGTTGTGTATACGGTTGGGTTGTGCTGACAGACGATGCCATCGTCCATCGCTGATGGCAGACGACGTTGAGCAGGCATTGTTATTCAACCCCACTCATGCAAACAATAGCGTTTTAATGTAGCACACTGTATTCCGCATGTTGTAATTTCCACACAAACAGTATTTTTTTTAATTATTTAAGTATAACCCACCTTCTGCCTCTGGAAAACAGGGGGCGAGTCTTTATTTGTATCACCCAAGCTGTGGCTAATTACCTTCCCGGATTTCTGCAACTTCAAATAATTAATCACTTTTTTCTGATTAGTTAACATTTGCCATGATAGACAAATAAAACGTTTTAAATGCTGTCACAATAGTTCCCTTTATAGGATTACACTCTGGGTTTTCATTTTACATTCAACTATCCAAAGAGATAAATTAACCCAATTTATTTTAAACAGTGAAGAATGTAACTGCAATAAACAAGTTTGCCAAACGAATTACCGTTATTTGCAGGAGCAAAGCAGAGTATACAACAACAAAATAATTCAAATGGGACCGGTTGCATTAGAATGGACAACAGCAATGATTTTAATTTGGAGTCCTTGCGTCACTGTTTTACGATGACAGACTGTTTAGAAGTCCAAACAAATTGTCTTGCTTTAATTGGCTGTAGAGTAGCGAGGACCGTACCCTCTGTGCTGAACACACGTTCAGATGGAGCACTGGTAGCATATATGCACAAATAGCTGGGCATCTTTTGCGCACATTACATGAGCTCCATCAGATGTGTCGCTGGGCTGTCCTCTCTAATTGGGCTTAAACCCAAAGAACTGTCAGCAAGGTGAAGTGTACCTTTTTACTGACCATTTTTGTCAACGCCATTATTAAATCCTGACTGCCGCGCGTATAGGCTATACGGAGGTAAAGTAGGGAAAGACCGGGTGGGTAAGGGAACCCGATTTGTGGCTTGTCCGTTCTTAGACCACCGGTAGACCGTCTACACCAAGGAAGGTCCTCACCACTGCTAACCGAGAGCACCCCACTGAGATGCTCTGACCCAGTCGTCTGGATGTAACAATTTGGGCTTTATAAAAGTTGTTCGGGTCTTTACTTCTGCATATTTTTCCCGCATCCAACACATTGACTACAAGAACAGACGGTTCACTTGCCGTCTTATCTTCCCAGACCTTGACATGTGCCCCCTTGTTCGGAGACGCTCCGGCAGTTGAGGGCAGTCCTGGGAAGATAAGACGGTTCACTTGCCGTCTTATCTTCCCAGACCTTGACATGTGCCCCCTTGTTCGGAGACGCTCCGGCAGTTGAGGGCAGTCCTGGGGGCGAAAACAGCTCGTTATAGGGAGAGTTCAGTGAAGAATGTTTAGGTGCGTTCAAGCTGACAGCAGCCACTAACACTAAAATAGTCACTCGTTATAACTGTGGTGTGTGCAGGAGGGCATCTGAATGCACAACTAGTCAAACATTGAAGCTGATGGTGGCAAAATATTTTCCTCATTGTAGAATTACAGTGATGACATCCAAACTATGAGAAAACGCACATGGAATCGTTTTGACTAAAGGACATGTTTTCTGGGGTTTTTTTGCTGCCGCAATTCGCCCATTCACCATGCGTATAAAAGGCGTGTTAAATTGGATTTACATTTTTGCTGGCCGAAAACGATACACGTTGGCCCCGAGATTGCCTTGTTGCCATGGCAATGTGTTTGAGGTTGTTGTCTTGCTCCAGAATGAACCACCATCCAGTGTGTTTGGATGCATTTGCTCGTACTACCGATAAAGCCACACTTAATTTAAAAATGAGTCTACCGCTGCGGTTACATCATCAATACATGTGAGCTCTTCCAGTGGCAGCCGTACATGCCCAGCACTGCCCACACCGAGTAGTTGTGCTGTAGTGGTTGAATCTACACCATGTTTCAAAGATCAAGTGGTATTCTGAATTGACCGCAAACAACATTTGAAAAACGAAAGACTCATCAAGATGAATGAACGGAAAGGGAATTGTATGGTAATTAAATGAATGCACGTTGTCATTCTGTAATTGCAAATTATACACTGCCCTGATAAAATATTATTGTGCTAAATAAGTCTTTGTCAATTAAAGTTGTAGGACTGGTGACTAAACCGTATTTCGGCCATTTTAGACAATTATTTTAATTGTGTTTTTTATTGGTGATTTTCTTTTGCGGATTGTTACGACTCACACATTTATGCCCTACGTTCTTATTTTTAAATGATGTTCCAGACTGTTGATTTTATTAGCCTTTGGTTCTGACTGGTTCTGGTGGCCGGTTCTGTCCAGCCTTGACTTCCATTGACATTGCTTTGGCCTGTATGTTGACTGACATAATTGCAGAACCTTAAATGAGACCTACAAATTGTCCTCACAGTGTACTCTTGCACAAATTATGTGAAAATGCATGCCCGACAAACCTGAAACACCTGCTGAGCCAGTTGTCCCAATGACTTTGGTGACCTGAAATGGGGAGCCTGTGTAACGGTTCATTTGTTAATGGTGTCCCATTCCTCTATAACGGTTTATTTGTTAATGGTGTCCCATTCTTCTGTAACGGTTCATTTCTTAATGGTGTCTATTTCCTCTGTAACGGTTCATTTCGTAATGGTGTCCCATTCCTCTGTAACGGTTCATTTCTTAATGGTGTCCCATTCCTCTGTAACGGTTCATTCCTTAATGGTGTCCCATTCGTCTGTAACGGTTCATTTCGTAATGGTGTCCCATTCCTCTGTAACGGTTCATTTCGTAATGGTGTCCCATTTCTCTGTAACGGTTCATTTCTTAATGGTGTCCCATTCCTCTGTAACGGTTCATTTGTTAATGGTGTCCCATTCCTCTGTATTCATTTGTTAATGGTGTCCCATTCCTCTGTAACGGTTCATTTGTTAATGGTGTCCCATTCCTCTGTAACGGTTCATTTGTTAATGGTGTCCCATTCCTCTGTAACGGTTCATTTGTTAATGGTGTCCCATTCCTCTGTAACGGTTCATTTGTTAATGGTGTCCCATTCCTCTGTAACGGTTCATTTGTTAATGGGGTCCCATTCCTCTGTAACGGTTCATTTGTTAATGGTGTCCCATTCCAATGCTTAGTTTCACTGTAGAAGCTTACAGGAGCTATGTTAGGCTGCTGCTGTGCCACCATGTCTGTGATATACGTTCTCGTACACCACTGCTTTCAGCCAATCAGCATTTAGGGTTCAGAGCAGCTCGTTCATAATTTAAAATGTATTCCGCGGCGGTAATGCTGATCTGTGATTTGTTTCTACAGGGCGTACTCCCTTGTTGACTCCAGCCAGGTCTCCACCTTCCTCATCTCCATCCTCCTCATCGTCTATGGCAGCTTCAGGTGAGTCTGTCTTTTCCAACCAGCTGTTACGTTGGCACTGGTCACTGTGGCTGTGTCAAGACGACAATACCACCTGTGTTCGGTTCATGAATTAGTCTTTTTGACCAAATGGGGTCAACGCCTGAAGGGATTCAGACTGGTCTGATTGGTCAAAACTGAAATAAGTTTAGTTGGGGGTCAAATTTGGGCTGCGTGTGTGAACTCATTCCGTTGGGTGTTGTTGGGGTTCCCCACGCTTAGTCTCAGGTATTGTGTCTATGTGAGGGAAGCCAGACTGTCCTGTAAACCTCTGTCTCTCTGTGTCGCCCCTCCCCCCCTCTCTCTGTGTCGCCCCCCCTCTCTCTGTGTCGCCCCCGCTCTCTCTGTGTCCCCCTCGTGCAGATCATTAAACATGGACTGTGAGAACCAGGAGAAGGATAAGGATGGCAACCCGGTGGCCAACGGAGCCTTCGCCAATGGCAACACAAACAACAGTGAGTCTCACATATTTGGTGAGACATGAGACATGCAGCGCGTGTGTTTTCTTTGATCGTTTACACGTTGTGAAGTCATCGTTCCCTTTATGCAGCACATGCAGAAGTGTGTGTGTGTGTGTGTGACTGACTGTTTATTTCCCCGCTTGGTTTAGCGTTCTCATCCTTGTCTGCGTTGTGTGTCTTCTTGCAGGTATTCAGACCATAGACTCCACGCAGGCTCTGTTTCTGCCCATCGGGGCCTCTGTTTCTCTGCTGGTTATGTTCTTCTTCTTCGATTCTGTCCAGGTGGTCTTCACCATTTGCACAGCAGGTACCTTAGAAACTCACACACCCATAACATCTCAGAGCTACTTTGTGTCAATTTGGTCTATAGACAAGCACTACAATGTTCATGTAGATTTCCTTTACAATATGATATTATTAGTTGGAAATTGAAACAAGGAAATTGGAGGTCGTCCATTGATTTCATAACAACATCTTCTCCACCAACTGAAGACAATTGGCTGAAACAGTCGAGTACTGAAGCTGATTGGCTGAAACAGTCGAGTACTGAAGCTGATTGGCTGAAACATTCGAATACAGTATGGCCCAACTTCCTCTTTCTGTGTTGTTTTTTCCCTAGTTCTAGCGACGATCGCGTTTGCATTCCTCCTGTTGCCGATGTGCCAGTATTTGACCAGACCCTGCTCCCCGCAAAACAAGTAAGTAAGGAAGTGTCTCCCTCACTCTCCACAACCGGCTGTGTTCCCCTTTCGTGCTTTCTCTGTTCATTTCTAGGTTCATCTGATTCTCAGATCTGCGTAATGCTATGTACATCGGCGTGTGATCAACGTGTGCTTGTTGTGAAACATACCAGGAGTTTGTTCTGGCCTGCAACAATTCATATGATGTTAATACAAACCAATATAAACAGTAAACTGGTCATGATGGTATAGTCCGTCTGAGGGATAAAAGGGATCAGCCTCAATATTTGCCGATCGTCTGAGTGTGTTGGTAGTGTGTAGGTCGCATAGACTGCAGTTTGCAGTTCACTACCCGCTCAGCTGTGCGCTGTGATTGAGGAGGTCGGGATGGACATAATGATGGCAATGTTGAACTGCACCTTCATAGTCTTCGACCAGGTTCTACATCCACTGTTGTGCTTTCATTGTGAGAGGGGTGATTTCAGCTCCGACTTGAGGTCCTGTGTGATAGTGGTGCCCAAGAAGTGACCGGATGCCACAGAGTGGACTGTGGAGCCACCCAGGGTGATAGGACAGAGGGCTGCTGGGTTTCTCATAAAGTCCACTAACACCTCCACTGTCGTTTGGGTGTTGAGCTCCAAGTTGTTTTTACTGCGCCAGGACACCATGTGGTCATTACCATTTTTGTAGAGGAACTCGTCTCCATCAGAAATAAGATCTGAAGTCCACAAAAAGGATTCTTGTGTAGATTTCAGGGGAGTCCAGGTGCTGTAGTGTGATGTGGAGAACCATGTTGACCGTGTCGTTCACAGACCTGTTGACACGGTAGGCAAAATGCAGTAGGTGTGGTAGTCTGTAGTAGACTGGTCTGTAGTCATTAGGTCCTGTCATCCTTGACCTCTTGGGGATTTGAAGCAGGCCGGAACGCAGCACGTCTCCAGTGAGGCGTTGAAAATGTCAGTAAACACATGTCATGTCTGTGATGTAACATGCAAACAGCAGAAAGCTGTTCTGCACAAAGCCTTGGGGTGAACGGGGAGACGTGAACTATCCAGGAACAATGAATAGGGAGTCTGGGTGTGCCTGCCCCGCCCCAGCTATCTGTTCGGCTAGCTGCCGCTGTGTCTTTTGCACGTTGTGCCTTTTGCACGTTGTGCCTTTTGCCTTTTGCACGTTGGCTTGCGGTGGAATGTAAACACGGACCAGGATGAATGATGAGAATTCCCCGCGGGAAGTTTGAGAACCAGGCAATTGCGGCGCTGGGTTGTGTAGATCCACACGGCCACATTTCTGTGAAACGCAGGGTGGACGATCAGGGGAGATTTCTTCTTTTTCCCCCCAACGGCAAGTGAAGTTCATCCAGTTGATCAGCGAGGAATATTCCTGGAAGTCTGTAGTCCCTGGCACCCGAACTAATTTAACTCGCCGTTGACAAAGTGCAGATGTAGCTTTGACCAGAACATCCAGCAACAAATATTATGAGAAAATCTGGGAACACTTCTACAATACTTGTTTGCGTAATGTTTATGATCTCTTTTTCTCATGTGTAAGTCGCAGTTGAAAGGTGTTAGTCGTTGGAAGAACCTGCCTAACAAGATTGAACAATGGCTTTAATAATCAGATGTCTCTTTCTAACTATGGTGTTCTTTCTAGCAATCTGCCGTGTTTCCTTTATGTTTCTTCCTTTATTGTGCACTAACTCTTTCTCCGTCCCTGCAGGATCTCGTTTGGCTGCTGTGGGCGCTTCACTCTGGCCGAGCTCCTCTCGTTCTCCCTGTCTGTCATGCTGGTACTCATCTGGGTGCTGACTGGCCACTGGCTCCTCATGGATGGTATGTTTGTGTCTTTACTACCTGGTTATGAGGATGATGTGTACGGTGTCTTTACTGACTGGTTTGAGGATGATGTGTACAGTGTCTTTACTGACTGGTTTGAGGATGGTGTGTACGGTGTCTTTACTAACTGGTTTGAGGATGATGTGTACGGTGTCTTTACTGAATGGTTTGAGGATGGTGTGTACGGTGTCTTTACTGAATGGTTTGAGGATGGTGTGTAGGGTGTAGTGTTAAAGCCTTAGGCCTACAACGTCTCCCATGTAGAGTGGTTAAACGTTTTCTTTCATACGTGCCCGGCCTTGCCAAAGCATCGGCCCCTATTGGTGGTTGTGATCGTCTGTGTGGACTGGTAGCACCATAGCAACTTCTTTAGACAGGTTAGCACATGCTTGGGTAACAGAAGTTGTCACTTTGCCTGATCAGACATGAACATTACGCAAAATGATTTAGTTTGGTCTGGATGCCTACGCAGATGACATGCATTTATTTTTTCTAAGCCTCTTTGCCGTTCCTTTCGCAGCTTTCAGAGCATGCCGGTTCAATAAAGATTTGACCCCAGAATTATTATCCTCTTAAGTGCACTTGACAGGAGAAGAGGATAATAACTTTGGGGTCAAATCTTTATCTTAATGAAATAACAGCCTTAATGGGTACAGAATCATTTAAGTATGTCCATTAGGAACTAAACACATTAATAACTGATCGGTCATGTCTGGGTTACATTTATGAGTATTTTATATAATTCACGTGTTTTACTCACAGCATAACCGGATTTACAGTTCCTGTTGAAAATGCCTGGGGTGTATATTTGTGTTCGTTTGTCAGAGTTTCAAGGCTTTTCGATAATGATTGTTATTTACTTACCTACAGATACTTAAAATATTTTTTTTCTTTGTGATTTTAAATTATATATTGAATATACTACATTTGAGTTAAATACCACCTCAGTATAAAAAAAAAGATGTAGTTTGGTGCTCATCCTCACCCAAGGACAGTTGGCTGATTTGTCCTCTGCCACTGCATCTCTTCGATTGGGTGTTTTTGGGTTGTTGTCGTGCTGAAACAGGAACTTGTTCCAGTTTAAGTTCTTGCAAAGGGCAGCGGCAATTTTTCGACCGCATCAGCAATCGCCTAACAGAACGAAAACCTTTTTTACCAGAATGGTTCAGGACCATCTCTCCAGTGTTATTTGATTCAGTTTAAACATGACTCAAGATGTCTCTCCTTCACAGCCTTGTGATGTTGCCTGACAAGTATTACCAGTAAATGCACATTTTTATTTTCTGTTTTGCTTTTTAATTTTTAAACATTCGTGTTCTTTCAGGAGTTTGGAGTGTGGTGCAATAAGTTGAGAGAAAGGAGTCGTTGTCATTTGTAAATGTCTTCAGTAAAGACAGAAGTTAGTTTAGCCATTTTATTGGTAGAATGGACATGTATATTTGCAACTTGTAATGTATAGCTAATTGTGTGTGTCTCTCTCTCTCTCTCTTCCTCTCTCTCTTCCTCTTTCTCGTTCTCTCTGTCTCCATCTCTCCCTCAGCTCTGGCTATGGGCCTGTGTGTGGCCATGATCGCCTTTGTGCGACTGCCTAGTTTGAAGGTGTCGTGTCTGCTGTTGTCAGGGCTGCTCATCTATGATGTCTTCTGGGTAAGAATGGACATTCTTATTATTCACTAAGCAGACCCAGATACAACTGGTGAAACACAGACAGGATCGCGAGTCACCAAACACACCGATCTGAAACCCAAACAGACAGATCCACACCTCTACCCATTGGCTGAAACCCAAACAGACAGATCCACACCTCTACCCATTGGCTGAAACCCAAACAGACAGATCCACACCTCTACCCATTGGCTGAAACCCAAACAGACAGATCCACACCTCTACCCATTGGCTGAAACCCAAACAGACAGATCCACACCTCTACCCATTGGCTGAAACCAAACCAAACACACATTTCCTTACCATACATGCGCTGTCACATTCTACTACACTGTTCGGGCACACTCATCGGGTTGGCATCGTCTGCCCTTGGCCGCAAGTTTCTCCCATGAATCTCAGCGGGTTGCCTAGCAACCCATGTTTATAATGACTTCAACGGTTACAACCACATCAATAGATCTGTCATTTACTTTGATGTGTTTTGCCCTGGAGGTCTTAGTTGCTTTCTATCTACATCAGGCTTGGGGGTTTTCTGCCCGTAGACCGGGCGATTCTGACAAGGCACACAAAAACATGTCTATTTTTTTTCTAGCTTAACTCTGGCTTTCCATTGTAAACGGTAAAAGCAGTTAAACAGGGGCGTTGTAACAAAAGAACCAGATAGCGGCTAAATACTAGCCATGCGTTACAGTCAGTGGAGTTTATGCATGAAAGAGCCTCGTGCTCATACTAGGTCAAGATATCTGACATTTGTAAGCTGGTGTCGTGCCTGACCAATCAACCGCAGGATATGCAGGTGGCGTGGTGAAACATCAACACAGATCCACAACTGCAGAATGAACTACGCGGCAAGTGTGTTCTGTTTTGGGTGTGTCTAGTTATCCAGCTGCTTTACAAATGAACACGTTTTAATAAACTAGCGTTATGTTTTTCTAATTCGGGTCAACGCTTGGGTTACATTTATCTCCTGAACAATGTTTTTTTTCCCCATTGAGTTACGCTAACATTACCCAAATTACAACAAGCTAAATTGGATCATAATATCTCTGGAAGCCAATATAATTCTGTGTATTTTAAGCCGCAGAAGCTATAGAAATTTTTATGTTTCCAGTGTCTATCCGAATATTCATGTGTGAGTGTTTGAGTGCCCAGGTTTTATATTGTGTCACAGGCCCAATGCAAGAGATGTTGGGATGTCAAGTGTGCAATTTTCATTTTGCCTCGAGTGATCACTATCAGAAACTGTTGTAATTGGCCACTCGATAGAGGGCTTGGGGACCGAGTTGTCAGGTGAAGACTGGTGCTACGTGGAAGCAGCTTACTGCTGTACGTCTGTTAAGACCTGCTCTACAGCAAGCTGCTTGCTGTTCCTGGCTTCTTGGGTTCGGGGTTCTCTTGACCTCTCCTTTGGGACCCTAAAGTCTATTGGTTTTGTCTATAACAGCAAGCAGAAAGCAGAAAACCACAAGTCTGTTCCCGATTTAAAAACGGCAGATTTACTATTACTCATTGTGTTATGAGAGGTAGGGTTGTGGATTAAGGTTGATACACTAGATACATTGACATGTCCATGTTAACAGCACAGTAGAGGTGTCTAAGTATATCCCCACTTTGTTCTATCACATTGCTGGTTTTTCGACCACATGACCGGGACACGACCACATGACCGGGACCAACCAACCAACAGCTGCCATTTGTAGAGGATTCCGTGAGCCTCAGTTGATGATGCTTCTATGTTTGCGTCTCCTGCAGGTATTCTTCTCAGCCTACATCTTCAACAGCAACGTGATGGTGAAGGTGGCCACCCAGCCTGCTGACAACCCGTTAGATGTGCTGTCCAGGAAGCTTCATCTGGGCCCTGGGATGGGCCGTGACGTTCCTCGTCTGTCCCTGCCTGGAAAGCTGGTCTTCCCCAGGTACCGTCGCCTGACATTTGGTTCCTGGATCTGGGTTTAAACCTCTAGCTTCATTCAGCAACACATTTACTCCTTTCCTCTCTCGTCAGCCTAAATCTAAGATGGATAATAGGGACTCTGAGTGAACAAGCAATGTGATATTGACATTTTATTTATTCATACCAGTTAGTCAATTCCTCTGTGACAGAGGGAACAACCACACCCCTTCCAACTGGTTATTGTGGCTTACGCGTTCATGCAGAGTTGGTTAATAACTTTTCCATGCCTGAAGGTGACAAGTTTGTTTGCATGTTCCTCCCTACATATTACTAAAACCCACAGAAAGATCTGGCCAGGATGTCTGCGTATGTTTGTCTCTACACGGCTCATGCATCTCTGTCTCTCCCCGTCTCTTTCCATCTCTCTCTCCATCTCTCTCTTTCTCTCCATCTCACTCTCCTTGTCTCTCTCTGTCTCTCCCTCTCTCTCCCTCTCTATGTATCTGTCTCCTTGTCTCTCTCTCTCCAGTTCCACAGGCAGTCACTTCTCCATGCTCGGGATTGGGGACATAGTGATGCCAGGTCTGCTGCTGTGCTTTGTGCTGCGCTACGACAACTACAAGAAGCAGGCCAGTGGGGAGTCCGTGGGCCCGGGTACTCCCGGACGCATGCAGCGCGTCTCCTACTTCCACTGCACTCTGATCGGATACTTTGTGGGTAAGGACTGAGGGTGTCGTGAGAATCAATCGTTCCATATCCAATCCTGCACCAAAAAAACAAAACGGCTCTCATCTCATCTTCCACTCGTTTGCCGGTGTTGACTTTTCTGGAGAATAATTGCATGCGTCATGCGTGCATTTTCATGGCTACCTGAAGTCTACATGACTGGCCGGCATGTGAAGTGGGGACTGTTTTCTGAGCCGTGTCTGTTACCCCCCAGGCTTGTTGACTGCCACTGTAGCCTCCAGGATCCATAGAGCCGCCCAGCCTGCCTTGCTCTACCTGGTGCCGTTCACCCTGCTGCCTCTTCTCACCATGGCCTACCTGAAGGTACGTAGGCAGGCTGTCCTGACTCGGTTACGTGCGGTCACAGTCCTATATTATGCAGTGTCTGACATGATCTGCATGTAACACATCTTTCAAGGCGACCCACACTGTGACAACGCTAGGTTAACATTGTAGCAAAGTGTACTTTTTTCAGTGTTGTCGCATGAAGAGATATAATCAAAAGTTTACAAAAATGTGAGGCGTGTCGTCACTTATGTGAGATACTGTATTAGGAGCTACAGCCACGTAACTCACTGGGGAATGATGTTGTGTCTTACAGGGAGATCTGCGGCGCATGTGGTCAGAGCCGTTCCACGCCAAGGCCAGCAGCTCCCGTTTCCTGGAGGTATGATGCACCCTGGGACCACACAGCCAGCTCGGGGAGGACCAGGGACACCTGGATCTGTAAGAGGGAGAGCGCACACTGAAGAGAAGCCTTCATCACCATGAACCCATCCTGTGAGCAGCACACCTCCCATATGGACGCCACTTTGTGGACGCCAGTGTGTGGACACGATCGCTGGACACAACTCTTCTTCTGTTTTCCTCTCCCCTGTTTCTTTTTCCCGCCCCTCCTCACCCATTCCATTTTACCGGGCCTCTCTCTTTCTCTGTGTTCCCCTTTTCTGTCCCTCTGTCTTCCTCACCCGTACCCCTCATGTCTGTGCATCTCCCCGACTCTCCTGGACGTGAGAGCCAGGCCTCCCCATGTATGGACTATTGGTTGTGGGATGTGACCGGGTTCTTTTATATCGTTTTTTTGAATCTTCATCATTGTGGTTATTGTCGATTATTCGGTGAACGAAGCAGCGGAGGATGAACGGAGACTGGGCGGCGCCGCTGTTGCCAGAGCGACGGCGCGGGGACCGCAGCCTATCAGAGAGCGTCTCTGTTCCCTGAATACTTCTCTCCCCAATCCTCCCCACTCTCTTAACACCGTCCCCAGAGTCCTGCGTTCGTTCCCCCTGTCACAGATGCGTGTATTATATTTAGAAAAGATTTTATTCTTGGCATATACAGAAATGATGCATTATAAATTGTGAATGTGTCCCTAATATTGTGTGGGGCGTGTCTCTCTTTGTATATATGTGTAAACACATATTTGGGTATCGTGTGCGTGAGCGAGCATAGAATGTGAGGTTATTTCATTATTCCGAACAATTTAATTATGTTTTAGATCCGTCAGCGGTCATAACAGACATTGACAGTGAACATTTGTGGGGTGACTTTTTAGGGGTGGAGGTTGATGGGTAGTTTGTTAAAAGGTTCTCCGACATGGATCCCCGTTCTCTAACCAGGAACCGTTCCCATGTGTACATGTCCCCACCTGCAAGTGACAGAAGATGGCGTGTGTGCGTGTGTGCGTGCGTGCGTGCGTGCGTGCGTGCGTGCGTGCGTGCTTGTGTGTGTGTGTGGAAATTAGCGGACTGTGAGATTTGAACCAACCCATGGTTAGTTTTTCCATTTAATGGTTTAGTGTCCAAGACGTTTGAACGGTCACTCCTCACAAAATTTGGTCGTGCCTGTCGGGTAATAACTCACTGTATACAATACTGGAAATGGTATCAGTCAATGTATGTGTGGATGTGTCTGACTGAAAGAGACTTGAATGGACAATGCAGTTTACTGGTTTCCTGTCTTGGGGCTGTATTATTTTGTACTGTTTTTTATGTTGGTTCTCTGGCCTTGCATGTCATATGTACAGTGCGTGTCATTCCTCCGATGGCAACCAAGAGCGACTGTTGCTCAGAGTCTATCCCAAGCCGCCGGGCGTGGCTAACGAGGCGCCGGACGAGGCTGCACAGAAGAAAGTTACGTGGACTAAGGCCTCGTTGTCGGGAGGACTCGGGAACAGTTCGGACCCAACAGGCCACCTGGGAATTTTTTTTTAGACCCGTTCAGCCGTGACTTTACTCTAGCTGATCATTAACTGGATTTTTTCCGGATGTGGGACAGTCCACCATCAGACAACCTGGACATCATATAGCCACACCCCCATCCCTGTGTCTTCTGCCTCTTTATGGACTTGGCAAAGAAAAGCAAACCTCATTATGGTGACAAATATTTGAAGAAAAAGAATGAAAAAAAATACTGATGTTTTCATTTTTTTATGAACGATGGATTTCTTTTATCCCCTTGTTTGTGTTTTCTTTTCTTAGTGCCGTAGGTTTAGGTTCTCCACGTTCTACTTTCCTTGTCCTTTACAGCCGAATGCTCCCGCTCGGTGCCGTGGCATCACAGCTGAATGGATTCTGTATAAAGAAAGTTGATTTAAATAAATTAAGAAATGTGTAGTGAAATCTGGATCCTGATGAGCTGAATCTAAAACATTTGTCTACGTTAACTCCTCCCAACCCCTTTTCCCCATTCAGTCGGGATTTTGCTGTAAATAAACATGACTAACTGTATTGCCCCTGTCTCCATCTCTGATTTTCTTCCCGGTTTAGGTCATGCTAACAGGCTCACCGTCAGACGCGATGTTCAGCTCACATTGATAAGGGCGCTATATCAGCTCAAAAATACTGAAACCGTTTTTTTTTCGGCACAATATCGGGGAAAATGGTTATTTTCAATCGGTCAACCGCATTGTGATGTGTCTGACGTTACTGCGGGTGAATATTTTTTGATGTTCAAATGTGTTAGTGCCAAAGTGAGCAAAAATTCCTGCTTTTGTGTTTATTCAAATATGTACTGCATTTTCAACATTCACCACAAGGTGGTGACACAGTCCAGGCAAGATACTTGAGGCAAGTTGATGATGAATGTCTACATGAGCAGATCTGATGAATTGCTCCCTCGGTCATTAAGACAAATTACAGAGGTTCTTCCCTGAGCTTGTCTTAAAAAAAAAGATCCCTGACGGTTGGAGCCATGGTTTATGCTTTGAGCACGGCTGATGGTGTCAGTTGTATATGGGTTTTAGCAGCCTTTACTTTGAAATGTTTGGCATTGGCGTAAGGCAAGCATACAATAATGTGCAATTATTTGGTATTTGTCGGTTTTGCCCATGAGCAACTTTTGACATTGGTCGAGATGGTTTTCTGCTGCTACGATTTCCGTGTTCTACGCTTGGTCCGTCGGAGAAACATTTATGGATCGCTCCGTGGAAGAGCCTTCGTTGCGTCTGTGGGAAAATGGCTGCCTATCTTGTGCACAAAAGATGCTGAGTCAGGGATGTGTATGGGGTGCAGTGTGAAAGGCCAGTGGGCCAGAGTAATGGTTGGGGAAAACTGCTAAGTCATCGTATACGGCCCTTTTACATTTGTCTATCTAAAGAGGAATGTTTGTTTAACATTTTGTGTGAGAATCACCAAACATATTGGTGGATGTTCAGTTACCAGAAGACATCTTTGATGGGAGTCTTGTGGCTATACGAAGCTTTACATTTGTTGCTATAACAACCTCCAAGGCATTAACGGGTCTTTTGTGGCAATTCGGAAGACGTTGCAGATATCGCGAGGAATTCTGTGCCATTGGATCATGGTTTGGGTGCCGCTGGGAGAGCAGCCATGTTGAAAAGGCGCGAGCAGTGGTGTTGGGAGGTCTGGGAGGGCGGACAATATGGGATGGCATGGGTCAGTGAGGTCATGGCAGGGAGCGAGGCCGGTGCTGTTGAATTTCCAGGTTACGCCCCCTCATCACGCATTGGCCAGGGTTTAAAATGGTTTCTCCCTGGTTACTGGGCCCCGAGGTGGCCGGTCTCAACCGGGGCCATGTGGCTCGCATGTTATCGGGAACGTGGCTAGACAAACTGGGTGTCGTCGGGTTATCGTTTCGTAATGTCGAGTTCTGTGTGGGGAGATCCTTGTATCCCTTTCGGATAAATTCTCTGATGAAACGTTCTGGTCCAAGAACCAGCCACGCTCAGTAAATTAGAAAGATGTCTGTTCTTCGAAAGGTGGATTTACATGCTAAAGATACTAAACACCCCTACCTACTGTGACTTAAAGGAGCACATAGAAGGACCGTCAGCTCTAATATTCCCGCCACGTACATTTTGTTTACGAGCCTGTTGTTACACACTACTCTGACACCTTGATTATTTCAGCCGTTACTATCAGAAATCAAGCTGACCATAGCCTGTTCCCAGAGAGCTAGAGTACTGGATGACTTCTGTCCATTTTACATTCGGCACACCTGATCCTATAATTAGCTGGATGAAAGACTTAATCAGGGTAGTCAACTGGACTTCAGAATGGTAGATCTCTGGAAACGGTGTTGAGCTGTCCTGCTTAGTCGTTTTCATAATGTGAGCTGTTGGGGGGTATGTTGTGAGAAACATGGGTTTATTTTGAACCACATTTTAAGAAGTCTACCGAAAAAATCTGCCTAAAATACCGTTTTAAGGTGTATCAAATTTAAATGTTTTCCACAACAATTGTATATTTCAAACACCTCCAGGAACCTTTCAGTTCCGTGTACACAATAAAAAGTATCTACTTAATTAGTACAATTGTTTATTGTTTCGTAACATTTCGTTAGTCCTTTGTAATTGCAAACTGTTATACAATAAAACAACAGAGCACATCTATCCAGTAACAACTCAGGTAGCCTGTGTTCATATTCTGGCCATGGCCTGCTCTCTCACCTTGGGTGATGGTAGAAGTTCTCCCCCTCTTGTCTTCCAGTCGGACATTCCAGACTTGTTTAAATAAGGTTTGCCTGCCCGGGCTCTGGTGGATTCCCCTCTGGCCCTTTGCCCTTTGACCCTAAGTACATTCCGCGTGTAAAGTGAGGAATTCCTCTGAAGTTCAGTTAATGGAGTTGAGTTGCCATCGTTTGGACTCTGGCCCTCACAGTCGCCCAGCAGAGGAAACACAATTCTAGTTGACAACGATAGACAGTCGAGACGTAGTTCTGATCATGTGAAATACTATTCCTACGTGAAAACGGTTAACAATTACCCTCAGGGTTTTTTTCGGCATGTGAAGAATCTTAAAGAAGTAAAAAAGTGTTGAATGTTAAACCAATTACTACTTACTTTTAAGATGGTGTTTGCATTTTTTTTTTTAAATATATATGTTATTGAATGATACTTTGCCATATCATTTTAGTTTTACCTGCACATTGTTTGGTGTCTTTATATTTTTCTTTCTGAACAGAAAGACGCAACTCCAATGGAATAAACATGGAACAAATATGATCAAATGTACTTGGTTCAATTCCAGTTATATTAACTACGGGAAAATCTTAGCATCATTGCACAAACACATCTTTTTCACCAGTGGAACTATAGGCTATCATTACGAAGACACACCCCCAAGCACCTGGTGAAACTGTCAAGCTTAAGATAGAACCGGAGGTGCTTTCTGGAGTACTGCCGGAGACGCTGTAAAAGTGCCACCCACACACAGCTGGAATGTCGTGCTGGGAGGGGAGAAGGAAGCCTTCTGTGGTAAGGAGAGGGTACTCACAGTGGCTAGGTTTTACTCTGTGTGAGAAAAGATGGGGCGCTCTCACACCCAACCCCCACGACAAACGCTCGCCCCGACAAAAAATCCATTAACCTTTTTTCGGTGGGGAATTATCAATGACTATCCATCACAGTTGTTTGCCTTTCTCCTGATGAGAGGGAAACTGAAAAAAGATGGGGGTTGGAAGGATGGGGGTTGGGAGAGGTCAAAGGGTAGAGGAAGAAGGGCCTTGGAGGTACATATTGGGAGGGAGTTTGAAAAACTCCCATGTTTTAAGGGAACTGCTATCGTCAGTTTAGAATGAAAAAGGGTTTGATTTCAGGATTCAAAACTTCTAAAAACTATATTGTTTTAGGCTATTGTATTCATCATTGGCTTGGATGGATTTGTTGTTGGATTGTTGTATAAATAAATTCATTATGATTGGAAATGTACGTCAAAATTAAATGTCTATGTTTTGAGCTGTTCATTGCATATGGAGGTCAATGCTCAGGTTGAGTAGAGGGTATTTTCTGCTCTTTTTTGCTCTATTTGTATTATATAAATAACAGGAATGTCTAACCTTAGTGACACTAAATGCTTTGAAGACAGACAGCTGGTAAATATTTGGAATACGGTCTTTAAGCTTGACTAACAGCATATTTAGACAAACATGACTAAATTGGAACGCACTTATTCTTACTGGTATTTATGCAACTTTTCGTTTTATTTACTTGGTTTAAACAGTAAATTGACCAAAACATTTATGTATTAAATTTAAAAATGTGAAATTTTGTTTAAAATGTGCATTTGAATTGATTGGATGTTTTTTGGTTAGGAAAAAACCCTGTGATTATGTTGCAATACACTAATTTCGTTATCTTAAAATATGATTTATTTTTATTTGAAAGAAATCTCTTACATTGAGAATAATATTTATTTTCATTCAGACACAATATTTTTTTCACAACTGCAGTAATTTTTTTCTTTAAGCTTGTGGTTTTGATTAACACATTTCATCAATTTATTCAACAACAAACCTCTGAAAAACAATATATATATATATATTCTGCATATTAGAGCACTAAATAATCTTTACAAAAATTCTTCACAAGAATGCGTTTAAATTAAACTGCTTTTTCATACTTCGTCACATGAATTACATCTGTATACATAATGCAGTTATGTTTTACATTTTAATAAAAAACTAAAGATGTAAGAGCAATGAGACAGAATGAATGACAGAAATATGACTAGTAAGATTATAACTTTGCTTTGGGGTACCAGTATAAATTTTGTTTATTACACCTACATCATTGTACTATTAATTAAATTAATAAACTATTATACACATCTTTTCTCTAAACAATTATACACATCTTTTCTTTCAGTATATAATTTTAATATTTTAATACAGACAGTAATGTTGATAATGACATAGTAAGATTTTTATATCGTAATACATTTTAGTATCTACTACTTTAATCTTGTTTTGTTTATGCTACAATCTCCAACATGTTGATTAGCAATGAATATAAATATCACATCAAACTCTATTTTTAAATATTTAACATATCAATTGGACCTGGGGAAAAAAACATTTAAATATGTGTTTTTAAGGTTAACTTACTTTGAGAGTAAATGACAAAACACATAAACCAACGGGTATTTGATGCTAAGTGTTAAACTAACCAATTTAATTCCTTCTAATATAATAGAATGAGTACAAAGCTTCCCTTCAGACAAGAACAATTCAGTCTTTCTGATGCAGGGAGAACTACAAGAGTAATGTTCCTGAATTAATATTTTCTGGGCAACAACTTTGATACTGTAACAGTAATGTTGGACATTTAACAGCATGGTTATAATAACTTAACACAAGATCAAACAAATAATTATGCATTTGAAGACTTTACTTTGAAATCTATAAATGTTGTTCTGAAATAAAGTTCCACAATGCTTTTTATAGAAAGTTTATGGACTTGCAATCTAATGTATACAATTGAGAGAATGAAGCACATCTGTCAGTATTGAGTCAAGTTGTAGATTTATTTACATTTGTTTAGCTTGACCTTTGGGTTCTCTTTTGTCTGTCTATCTGATCTGATTGATCTACATGCCTGCATTATCCTGATGTTTTACCTTTTTCAGGTCCTATGTCAGTTTACGATCTTGAACTAAAACCATTAAAGAAAATCATGTGCTCTTTGGTCTGATATGGTCAGCGAAACTTATATTACATCCAAAACCACGCCAAGTGCTTTAGTTAAAATGCTTTGCAAAAAGAGGTCTTCAGGGGCAGACTTGCTTTCAGTAAACCTTTTTTGATTGGCATCTTTGAAGTCCATATTTGGAGCCATGATCAACATTCATGAATGTTGCATTTTCTCTTTCTCAAACATAGATTTGATCAGACTCTTTCTGGTGAACTGGTGAGTAGCAATAAAGCTAATTATAACGGACTGATTCTTTAAGAGAGATATTTAGATATAAACATGTGTGGTGTTTCAATGTCGGTGTGTAAACAAGAAGATGAAGAACATCCCTGGCCTTTGCATGTCTGTGTCCCTGTGGTAATAATCCATGTCCCGCCTTACAGCACAACACTTTATGGTGATTGGCTGCACAATCAGGTCCATTCAGAGTGGGCCCTCACCCTGCATGACAATACCATTATTTCAGCTCCCCTGGGCAGGAATGCCAAATTTCACAGCCTGCTACTCTCTTCCAGGCGTCAATCAAAGCTTTGCAAGCGTTCAGGTGCCTACTGGAACCCCTCTACTGGTCAACTGTCCAGTTAAATCCAAACCCTGTGCCCCCAAAGATGTATAGCCTGCATAAAACGTTTCAAAACAGTCATCACTACCGAAGAGATTTTTTTTTAGTTAATATCTGTCTACGCGAATACAATATATTAGTGTGTTTTTTATTATTGTGGTCTTATTTGAAATGCCTGTGTGCTGAAATCATATGGGAATACTCATGTAATTGCTTAATGTTTTACCAAAAAATGTAACATTTTAACATGGGGTTTAATGAAAAAGTGTCCCGCCTGTTGTGAATCAACGCTACTTTATAAGAAAGTGTAGTAAAATAATAAAATAAAGAAGTCTACCTTTGTGCATGTCTTTGTACACTGGTACAACAGATTAACAAAGAAACTGTTCTTCCCTTGATTTTGTATTCTGATATTTCACTCAAAAAATGTATTTTCCAAACAGAAAATTTAAATTTTCTTGTATTCTCTTGGTAATACGTATGGTACAATGTCAAATCAAATAGGAATGTTTTGTTTATACTATCATTTCCTGATCCTTACATAATATGATCACCTCATAGGATCCTCCTATAATATTATATTTTCAAAGGATCCTGATATAATATATAATGATTAGCGAAAGTATTATGAAAACCTTCCTTAATATGCTGTTGGTTCTCTGCCTGCAGCACAAATGACCCATCATGCCATGGACTGTGAAGACCTGAAGGTGCACTGTGGTATCTGGTACTCAGACTTCAGCAGATGATCCTTCCAGTCCTGTCAGTTGCAAAGTGAATCCTCCGTCGATCGGACTTGGTTGGTACGGCACTTTCCACAGATGCTGAATTGATTTGAGATCTGGGGAATTGGGAGGCCAGGTCAACACCTTGAACTCTTCATCATGTTCCTCAAACCATTCCCAGGCAAATCTGTGACTTGTGCCACAGTAGACTTTCTGTCCGGATCGCCTTCATTGCCCTCGCACATCGATGATCCTTGAACACCCAACACCCTGTCATCTAGGTGTGTGGCTCCACAGACCACTGTTCGTTGTTAATCTCCACTGCTCACCTGGAGCACACCACAAGCCTTGCCATTTCAGAGATGCTTTAAACTGCACAGAGATGCTTAAAATGGCACATGTACTTATGCATGTCAATGGCACATCCGTACATTGTCTTTTAACTCATTTGACTCACACATTGGCACATTGACACACTGCCCTGTTTAGTATTTTACTGCCCTGCATAGTATTTTACTGCCATGTGTAGTATTTTACTGCCCTGTATAGTATTCTACTGCCCTGTATAGTATGTTACTGCCCTGAAAAATTATTTTATTGCCCCACAGAGTATTTTACTGCCCTGCAGAGTATTTTACTGCCCTGCAGAGTATTTTACTGCTCTGCAGAGTATTGCACTGCCCTGCAAAGTATTTTACTGCCCTGCAGAGTATTTTACTGCTCTGCAGAGTATTGCACTGCCCTGCAAAGTATTTTACTGCCCCGCAGAGTATTTTACTGCCCTGCAGAGTATTTTACTGCCCTGCAGAGTATTTTACTGCTCTGCAGAGTATTGCACTGCCCTGCAAAGTATTTTACTGCCCCGCAGAGTATTTTACTGCCCTGCAGAGTATTTTACTGCCCTGCAGAGTATTTCACTGCCCTGCATAGTATTTTACTGCCCTGGAGATTATTTCACTGCCCTGCATAGTATTTTACTGCCCTGGAGATTATTTCACTGCCCTGCATAGTATTCTACTGCCCTGCATAGTATTGTTGCACTGCACTTTTGCACTTTCTGGTTGGATGCAAAATGCATTTTGTTCTTCTGTTCTTGTACGGTTCAATGACAATTAAGTTTAATAAAATCCAATCATCTGGCAACCAAAATGTGGCCCTTTTCAAAGTTGCCCAGTTCTTTACTCCTGCCCATTTCTCCTGCATCCAACACATTGACACTGTGTGAGTTGATAGCTTGTGGAAGTGAATCACCCAATCAGCAACAACATTAAGTTTACAGACCAGTGAGGCCAAACAACCTTCTGTTTCACATGTTTAGACTGGTCTATTATAAAGGTGTTGGGGCAGTTTTGCATACATAGTCTTGGACTGGACAACACCTTTAAGTTTGATCTGGAAAATTCCATTGAGTTGGAAATGTTAGTGAGTGATGAGGTTTTATCGGAGTCTTCACTTCTTAATCAATTATGATTATATTAATGGGAATAATATGCAATTACTGATCAAAAGCATTTCTAGAACCGTTCCAGAGAGAGACATTAAATTGACTACAGCTGTTATTGTTAGATTAAACACAATGATTAGAGTTACTTGACTGTCTGGTCTCTTTTTCGGCACAGTGTGCTGGCAATAAAAATCTTTGAAACAAGTATGGTAAAGTGTAATTCAGGCAAAACATTATACTTGTAGTCATGTATGTTCAACAAGATAGTACACTGGGAAAGCTTAATTAGATTGTTTATTTGAATCTGTCACTTGAGCAGTTGAATCTCAGTAAGCGTTCAACATCTCTGACCAGGAAGCTTAATGTGGTAGCAGGTTGAGTGACTCAAATTTCCCCAGCTATTACTAGCTTGCATTTCCATAGTCAATGGCCAACCAGCACATGTTAGCTGAGTTGTTGCTGAGTTTGCTATGTAGGCATGACTTCAGAGTAGGTTGAGATCCGTGGGTGACTTTATTCCCTTTCTTGTCACAATTGCACCGGAATAAACAAAACATTTTTTACCTTTTTCTTTACTGTGTATTCATGTTTAATTTCATATGAATAAATTTTAACGGAGTCTATTTTGGTGTCAAATTCAGAAGCGGAAAAACTGCACAATTGATGTCACCTCTTTAGCCAATATTCGTTTGGAATGTTTGATATCAAATATAAAAACAACCTTTTTCAATCCTGGTTTACATTGTACGAAATAATCCTGCACCCTATAGATAGTTATTGTGGTGTTTAAATTATAGTGGGCTAATAACAACCGCAGACATAATCCCTAGGGATTAATCCTGTTTAATGCCTAATCACTAGAGACGCGTGGTGGGAAAAGTAGAAATTTACCAGACTAAAAAAGTTATGGTGATGAGAAATTTGTGAATGGGATATGGTTAATCATGCATTCGTTATAGGCTGTGGCGCTCCTTGGATGTGACCAATCGGTGAAAACGTCGAACACCCCGAGAACAAACCAATGGCGTGTCGCCTGGCAAAGACTAGCGCAAGAGGCAGCCAATCAGCGGGGAGGCATGCAAATGAGGAATGTGCTCCGGGGCACGGCTCTGAATGTCAAGCAGTCAAAGATGGAGTCTGGCTCTCCGAGGCGGTGCGGCTGTTCGTGAAAGATTTGCCATTTTTTCCACTAGAAATGACGGGGTGAAACCGAAATGCATTGGACATACATGTGTCGTTCATAGCGGGACGTGTCCTTGTTTTTCCGTCAACTTTTCCTTTTTATGTTTTGTTGCCCAGGCGGATTGATTGTCCCCCTCCCATGGCTTTGGTAGCAATACCATTCATGAATTTGGGGGGGTCCTCTGTTTGTGTGTGACAGGCATTGGGCGGAAATGGCGGGAGCTCAGGGCGAAACTGGCAAGTTGGGGAAGGTGGGGGGTGGTGGTGGATGTGGGAGTCATCAGAAGGTATTTATTTAAATTATTAGGCGAGGATGAGACATC
This sequence comes from Dallia pectoralis, assembly GCA_029465975.1. Classification (NCBI taxonomy): domain Eukaryota; kingdom Metazoa; phylum Chordata; class Actinopteri; order Esociformes; family Umbridae; genus Dallia; species Dallia pectoralis. The sequence continues at coordinate 9,065,367 of CM055760.1, read as the reverse complement.
AAGAAGTCATTTGCCGAGCGCATCGGGACTTTAAAATCCTGAGCAGGGGAGACCTCCCTCTAGTCTACACGGTTCTACCCATTTCTGTGCTTTCTGAATGCCGGATTAACCTCGACATAGTGAATTATAGTCCGAGATCGATGCATTAGGTGTAATCTTTGGTCTGTAATCTTTTAGTGTAATTTAGTCTGTTATAGAGTTGTATTGTGCATAGACAGACACACTGGAGGATAGAATGTAACAAGTCGTCTGCCTGGTAGTGAGAGAGATGGCACCTTTACTCGGCAGATTGTATCCGTCCCTAGTTCAAGTCCAAAGATCAAGGAAAACAAAGGTTCGTTAACAAGTTTGTGCTCTCTCTCTCTCTCTGTTTATGATTAATTTGGATATTTAAATTATGTAAATGTAATGCATGGAACGATTGGGATACTCAAGCATATAGTTGCACTTAGTTTTGGACATTTTCACTAGTTTCTATTTATTTGTGTTGCCATAAAGTAGCATAATAATAAGTGCGTTATCTAATGTACTGATATTAACTGGCTGTTGTGAATAACTTTGATGGGAGATACCCGAGTGCTGTGTTTAAAAGTTGTCCGCTTGAATGGTTGACAAATACTTAAAATATGAGCTCCAATATTTTTAGTGTGGTTAAAACCAATAGTCATATATAGTCATAACGACACTTAACACGAAAGGAAAAAATGTGTCTTGATTAAGTTTCAACCGTGATTTTAAGAGTACAAAGTCTAAATGAAAACGTTGCACAGTAACAAAATGTCCCCTGTTCTCAGAATTAGATTACGTTTCATTAGAACTAGTAATGGTTCTGGGAAAACCCCTTTTCTTTCACTTGAATGTAAGGAAAAACGTTCCTGTTAATAATGCCTATGAAAGTATTATTATATTATTGGCATAACTAGCCTTTGAAAATAATTAGATTATTGAAAATGTTGTGATTTTTTTTTACATTTAGGGCAAATCAACAAAAAGCCTATATGTAAAAAAAAATATATATATATATGCAGGAATCAAATAGGCACGTTGTCAACCTCTATAAATTAGTTTCTGACAACTTTAGTTATTTTTCATTTCTTAACATGTTCCATTACTTCAACAACTTGGTTTACCATACGGATTGCAAACAGTGTCTATGTTTGAATTTAACCATTTTATGGAGTAGCAGCCTTATGTCGGTTCTATACAGTTGATCTCCCCATTGCTTGATTGACTACAGTGATGTTTTACGGTGGAACAGGTCGAATCGGAGTGTGAAGGACAACCGTCTTCAGATGAGGCTGGCTGACGGTGTCCATGTTGTCGCCCATTGCCCTTTTTCTGTTGTACTACTGGGCATTGAGATGAGCAGTGCAATATTAAAAGGGCATTGGCTGATGAAACGGAGACCCGCTATTCCCTTAACCCATCACACCCACCGGCGAGTTAAACAGGCCATGAATATGCGGCCTACACATGTGCATCTGGAATGTGTCTGCGTCTATTTGGCTCCTAAATAACCACTTTACAAATATCCTACTGGTTCTGTCTGTGAATCCAGAGTGCATGTGGAGGATTGTCAGAAGGGTTTCATGTCAGCTGAATGTCTTACAGTCAATATATATCTATGCCCGCATTATCAATTAACAGTATTTTGCAGCCGCGATCGCAGATTTTACCGCCAGGTTTTAAATACAATTGTTGATCTAACTTGCCAAGTAACGTCCCAAACTATTGATGGGAAACGTGTGTCCTAAACAGCTTTTCACACTGGCGTGTTTTAGCTTAAGCTGGCTCATTTCTGTTGGCAATAGGAAATAGCTGTAGCCGTTTCGACGTGTTGACACTTGCTGCGGTCAGCTGCTTTGACAGTGTTGCACTACTGTACGGTCCATGCTAGCAGTGCAATAGTATTGTCATAGCATTTGGCCTCAGCTCTCTCTGAAAATCTGTTGCTAACGGGATGGTGGTTAGAGACGGGGCTAGTTGTATCGCCTTCCGCTGTCTCTCTCGGAAGTATCGGATGACATTCGTAAATCAATGACCTTGTGTGAGCTATAGATATATGTACATGTGGCTACAGTATGCTTTTCTAAAAAGAGGACAGTCTAAAAGTAGCCCATAAAGCGGTGTAAAAAAATAAAATCAAAGCTTGAGTACTCCGGTATCCTAACTTAGAGTGTGTATAGTTGTATATCAACCCAACAGATGGATTGGTTACCTAAGGCAAGACACTGGACATGTTTTTACTAAATCAGCCGTCCTTACAAATAGCTCATAAATGGTCGATTTGTTTTGTGTCTTCGGCTGGTTCAGATAGTAGTTTAACAGATTGTTGTTGCGCCCCAAAAGTCTAAGGACCCCCAAAATAAATACGAAACGACCTTCAAGCAGAGTTGATATTAGTGGCTTTTGAGCATCTTCTGTATAGTGGATGGTAGGTCAGAGGGGGAGGGGAGTGCTTTGGAGGAATGTAGGAAGGCATGTCCAGTTGTGTGTGTGTGTGTGTGTGTGTGTGTGTGTGTGGTGGGGGAGGGGGTATGGGAAGATGGGAGGGTGGCTGGTGGGTCTCATCTGGGGGAGCCCTCCTGTGTGGGAAGATGGGAGCCCTCCTGTGTGTGTGTGTGTGTGTGTGTGTGTGTGTGTGTGTGTAGTCTCATCTGGGCCCTCCTGTGTGTGTGTGTGTGTGTGTGTGTGTGTGTAGTCTCATCTGGGAGCCCTCCTGTGTGTGTGTAGTCTCATTTGGGGCCCTCCTGTGTGTGTGTCTCATGTCCTGTGTGTGTGTGTGTGTGTGTGTGTGTGTGTGTGTGTGTGTGTGTGTGTGTGTGTGTGTGTGTGTGTGTGTGTGTGTGTGTGTGTGTGTGTGTGTGTGTGTGTGTGTGTGTGTGTGTGTGTGTGTGTGTGTGTGTGTGTGTGTGTGTGTGTGTGTCTCATCTGGGAGCCCTCCTGTGTGTGTGTGTGTGTGTGTGTGTGTGTGTGTGTGTGTGTGTGGGTCTCATCTGGGAGCCCTGTGTGTGTGTGTGTGTGTGTGTGTGTGTGTGTCTGTGTGCCCTGTGTGTGTGTGTGTGTGTGTGTGTGGTCTCATCTGGGAGCCCTCCTGTGTGTGTGTGTGTGTGTGTGTGTGTGGTCTCATCTGGGAGCCCTCCTGTGTGTGTGTGTGTGTGTGTGTGTAGTCTCATCTGGGAGCCCTCCTGTGTGTGTGTGTGTGTGTGTAGTCTCATCTGGGAGCCCTCCTGTGTGTGTGTAGTCTCATTTGGGAGCCCTCCTGTGTGTGTAGTCTCATTTGGGAGCCCTCCTGTGTGTGTGTAGTCTCATTTGGGAGCGCTCCTGTGTGTGTAGTCTCATTTGGGAGCCCTCCTGTGTGTGTGTAGTCTCATTTGGGAGCCCTCCTGTGTGTGTAGTCTCATTTGGGAGCCCTCCTGTGTGTGTAGTCTCATCTGGGAGCTCCTGTGTGTGTGTGTGTGTGTGTAGTCTCATCTGGGAGCCCTCCTGTGTGTGTGTGTGTGTGTGTGTGTGTGTGTAGTCTCATCTGGGAGCCCTCCTGTGTGTGTGTAGTCTCATTTGGGAGCCCTCCTGTGTGTGTAGTCTCATCTGGGAGCTCCTGTGTGTGTAGTCTCATTTGGGAGCTCCTGTGTGTGTGTGTGTGTGTGTGTGTGTGTGTGTGTGTGTGTGTGTGTGTGTGTGTGTGTGTGTGTGTGTGTGTGTGTGTGTGTGTGTGTGTGTGTGTGTGTGTGTGTGTGTGTGTGTGTGTGTGTGTGTGTGTGTGTGTGTGTGTGTGTGTGTGTGTGTGTGTGTGTGTGTGTGTGTGTGTGTGTGTGTGTGTGTGTGTGTGTGTGTGTGTGTGTGTGTGTGTGTGTGTGTGTGTGTGTGTGTGTGTGTGTGTGTGTGTGTGTGTGTGTGTGTGTGTGTGTGTGTGTGTGTGTGTGTGTGTGTGTGTGTGTGTGTGTGTGTGTGTGTGTGTGTGTGTGTGTGTGTGTGTGTGTGTGTGTGTGTGTGTGTGTGTGTGTGTGTGTGTGTGTGTGTGTGTGTGTGTGTGTGTGTGTGTGTGTGTGTGTGTGTGTGTGTGTGTGTGTGTGTGTGTGTGTGTGTGTGTGTGTGTGTGTGTGTGTGTGTGTGTGTGTGTGTGTGTGTGTGTGTGTGTGTGTGTGTGTGTGTGTGTGTGTGTGTGTGTGTGTGTGTGTGTGTGTGTGTGTGTGTGTGTGTGTGTGTGTGTGTGTGTGTGTGTGTGTGTGTGTGTGTGTGTGTGTGTGTGTGTGTGTGTGTGTGTGTGTGTGTGTGCTCATCTGGGAGCCCTCCTGTGTGTAGTCTCAGAGCCTTTCAAAGGATCAGACGGCTGTGAAAGTTGCTTGTGTCATTCTCAAATGTATTGTTTAGCTTCAAATCACTGTGAACCCAGGATGCTTTTTGGACTCACGACTAAATCAAGTTAACGTTTAAGCCAATAGTGAAATGACAAAAACGTTCTCTCAAAAAATGTTTTAGCTGCACTGAGAAACACTTTTTAGTGTTTGAGATCTCAGGCCAAAGCACCTTGATCAGTGATAGACAATGTTGATCCACTTTTGTTTTATTGCAGTCAGGGC